>CM069859.1:160256167-160856167 GCA_036172795.1 Pelodytes ibericus | reverse complement strand
TGGGAGTGTCCCTTTAAATATACTGTCCTCCTTTACAGTGTTGATACCCTTTATGTAATTAAATGTCTCTGTCATATCTCGCTGGGGTCTATTCATTAAAAATTCTAACAGACACACCCTCCTCTTGGATGCCGCATGTCGACCTCACAATATGGTATTCACTAACTTTTTTTGTGAGGTTGAGATAAGGTGAGAGGAGGTCAAACTGAACCTCTAAAGATAAGTCAGACTTGACATACGAGATCAAGCCTATTCAAGGCAAAATGAAACTAGAGGGTTTTGTAAGTCAAATTTGACCACAAGGGTGAGTTTAACTTTGAAAAACAGGTTAACATATAAAGTAAAACTTTGGTCTCGGGGGCTCCTGAAAGGGCGGACATTTGGGAAACAAGTAGCCCTGCCACCAATATTAAAATGGTGCTATCATTAACGAATTGACAGGGGACTTGCCTGTTAAAAAATAATATCCCCCACAAAGATGAGTTGGTTTAAATAACCTCCCCATACACTGATATATAAGTATTCCAGAGGCTTGCCCAAGTCACCCAGAAGCAAAGTAAATATTTAACCCTTTCATCCCCATAATACATAATACCTGAAGCTTACTCAAGGCCCCTTCACCATAATAATTAATATTCCCCTTCCCCACACCCCCCTTTACCGATCCAGGGATGACCCAAGGCCATAAATACTACCCCCTTCCTTACATTTACCTTGGCCAGGCAGGAAGGCATGATCCTCAAAACATTACCCCCCAAACCTGTAAAAAAAACACTCTTTGAGTGCCATGAACTATGGATGCAACTTCAAGAACTTAAAACAAACTATAAAGTGCTTTGTTCTTCGCTCTCCCTTAAATTAATTATTTAAATGAAATGAATAATACAAAAAGTATGCTAACATGAATATTTTGTTTTTACATTTTCTATAAAAAATATGGCTTTCATCCTACATATATTTTAAAACAGATGTCAGTAAACCAGAGTGATGGGCTTGGTTGACTCCTTCATTCAAAGATGTGTTATCGGCTACTCATTCAGTGATTTTCAAAGAGATCAAAAAAAAATTTACTCTTGAAAAAGCACTTTATAAATTGCATTCAAGTTTAATTTGTATGCAATTTTACATATTTCTATTTTGTTTTAAAAAATAATTCATAATAATTTATGTGGCAGAGTGACACTATGGCATGTTTTATGGGGCAGAATAAAACTGTGACATGTTCTGTGGGTCAAAGAGAAACTGTGGCATGTTCTGTGCAACAATATGCCACTGGTCCAGGTGCTCTGGTGCAATGTGGAAACTGAGGTGGGTTAATGTGCCACTGTGGGACGTGCTATGGGTCAATGTGGCACTGAGCCAAGTTCTGTGGGGGCAATATGACAGTTTGGCAAGTGCTGTGAGGGACAGTGTGGCACTTTGCAAGTGCTATAGAGGCAGTGTGACCCATGTCAAGTGCTGTGAGGGACAGTGTGGCACTTTGCAAGTGCTATGGAGGCAGTGTGACCCATGGCATGTACACTGGGAATAATGTGGCATTGTTAAAAGTGATTATTGGAAAAGCAGTCTGATTGGGAAAACAATGAGGTCAAGCTTAAATATATAGAGATGTAGTGGTTGCCATAGAAAACGGTGTGTGTCATGTTTGTGATGTTTTAACTATATATCCAAATACACCTGCAGATTTGCAATAATAAAAAAAAATCCTATTCACTGGCATCAGTGACCCAAGGCTCATGATACACTCACTCACACACCACACATTACTGAGAGGGTTAATTTTTTAAAGGGGTTTGGGGTCCCAAGGCCTGGCGGGTCCATGACAGTTGTATCGCCTGTCACTCCCTGATGGCAGTAAGTCCTGGATGTGCAATGTGAGTGATAGGGCATGACTTGGGGTGCAGGATTAAATCCTGGACAAGCAATGTGGGTGAATGGGCATGTACTGGAGTGCGGGGGTAAGTACTGGGTAAGAAATGGGGTTGCTGGGGCATGTCCTGGGTCTGCAATGCGGTTTCTGGGGCAAGTCCTGGGTGTGCAAGGTGGGTGATGGGGCATGACCTAGGTGTGCAATGTGGGTGATTGGGCATGATATCGACATAGTATACAAAGACCTTAATAAAAAGGATTCTGGGAGTGTAGGGGAGCTAAATGTAGAGGGACATATAGGGATTTATAGAAGGTTTGTTCTGTAAGGGGTCTGATGGTTTTAATGTGTTGAAGAGCTCCACAGCAATACAACTCAGAATATATGCAGTGGGTAAATTTATTATTGACTGCACAGTGATAAAACAAACATTAATGTGCAAAGTGTATTGCAGTAGTTAGACTCAAATATATATTTGTGTCTGTTTTATTTTAGGATTCGGTATGCAAGCTGGAAAACCTTATGTTCAGGATCAGTCCATAATTAGGAATAAGAAAAAAATAACTACACAAGCAAAATAATTTAACCGTGCATTGTAAAAGAAAACACAGCCTAGGTAAATCAAATATCCTATGATAGAAACATGTATTTTTTTTCTGCATGCAAATGTTTATATTCCTCTCTAAATTGCTCAAAAGGCAAATTAAACTTAATTTATTTAAGTAGCATGTGCATTTTCCGAGTGTAACAATCCATTATACAATTTACCTTACAGAAACTTATCTGAAATCCAATTGTCTACATTAAAACGGCCATCTAGCGGTAATAAAGCGAACTGCAGGATGGAACCCAAGCATCACAGAGTCTCCCTGATCAGCCTTTTAATATGTCCCCTCCCCCTTCCATCAGTCTGCAGGAGCTGGTGCAGAGATTAAAACAACACAGGCTTCTCTCACAAGCTATCCACCTTCAAACTGAGAATGTTCCTCCTTCATTTCCCTTATCAGGGATTGCGTTTAAAAGCTAGATTGCAGCATTAGCTGTGTGCCTAGAGAAGCTCAACAGAGCAGGGAGGTTCAGCCTGGAGTGGAGCTTGTATGAGCAAGCTCCTGCTTCTGCTGCAGTGCTGTGACTGTGCTCCTTCTTTGGAAGCTGAATAAATACAGCGCTTGTGAATGTGTGCTTGGGGAGTGTCTTCAGCTTGCCTGCCCTGCTGTGTGGGTGCATATATATACAGTATGCCTGTGTGGATCTGAAATGCTGCTGCTCCAATCTGTGTAGTGGGAAGGACTCAACTGCAGAGGCAGCATCAGCACCACTTCTGGTATCCTTTGCGTGCCTCATTCCCTATCCTATCCTGCTTCACATGACCATTTTGGGATTTTCCTGTAAAGATACACAGATATTTTTTGACCAGTCTGGTTTACTGTACCTTCATCCCTCTCTCTACTTTCCACATCATGATCCAGCTATTTTATACTGACAGTGCAAGTTTGCTACTTAAATGTTAAGGAGGAAGGAAAGCTAAATACTCAGCGAAGGGTTCAAGAAAAGAGAGGGTGTGATTTATTATTTTTTAAAATAACTTGAAGAATACCTTTATCCTCTTCATCTTTCCTACATCTTTAGCAAGCCTGCTTAGACGCCTACAGAGAAGGATACAGTGGGACAAGTTGTCCTGTGGGATCTGGAGATTAACCTGGGAGCACTAAGAAGACATGGTTTGGATTTGCAGAGCCTGGGGCTCTGCTCTGTTCATTGGGATTTTGTGCTGCATCTGCTGCAGAGCCTGGAGTACCACCCCTGCATCTCGTAAGTCCATATCATCTTTTTCTATATCCCACTTACTCACTTGTTTGAAATAGTTCCTTGTGGATCTCATTCATAGCTCAGTCATAGCTAATCTGTGGCACGCCAGACTTTGTACACTACAAGGTACAAGGCTGGCTATGCATTATGGGAACTTGTGGACCACAAAATCTGAACTACCTAAGGTTAGCCATAACTGTTGTAGCTGCACCTTGAAGTAATTCATGGTGATTTAAAACATTTCAGCATCCAAGTACACTCTGTAACATATTGAAGAGTTGGCCTTCCTTGTGTTAAAGTTGCATTAAATCATTTTCTTTTTGTTGATCATCCATGACTTTAATCTGGCAGGAAAATATTTGCTTAACTGATATCTGCTAATTGAACCTGTCTGTTTAAATATTAGTCCTGGATAAAAATGAGCATCATGGTCTGATGCAGCATGCTTTTATTATTAATTAGGTTTGTGACTGAATCAGATCACACTGTATTTAATGCAGATTCAAGCTTTTATGAGCCAAATTAAATGAAATATGAAGCAAACATGCATAAGCTGGATCAGCAATTGAATCCAATAAGCCATTAATACTACATTTGATTTGATGGATTAGAGAGTGAAGCATATACTGATTGGTGCAAATGTATCTTATCCTGCCTGAATCACCTCTAAAAAAGGGGGGGGAAAGTATATATCGTGTTTGCTTGGTTTATTTTTTCAGTATTACATGTTTATTATTCCCAAAGGAATGTTATATTGAGTTGTTGTAAGCTGCATAATTGTGCCAATTGTTTATATAAAAGACAATAAACTTAATTTAGTGGTTGAACATTTCTCACCTTTGAAAAAGCAAAAATATTTTAAATGCAATAAGTACCTCAAAATATTCCCTTGCAGCTATGGCATTTACCAATTTAGTCTGCCTTCCATAGAATTACAGATAGCTAACCATCCTTTGACTTTTATATGTATATGAGTTTAACACATTTCTTTGCTAATCCCAGGGTCTGTGAAGGTAGAGTAGACAGTATCCTCTGTTTAGTCTGATTTGCATAACATGTGTGCTTGTGACATCAGACAGCTACAGTATGCTTTCCATGTGGTTGGCTTCACAGTAATAAGATAACAGTAAAGTGGGAGGCAGATATTCATTGTGTATTACAGTGTATCACTAATGGAGTTTTAACTGACCATTACTTATTAGTGTCAGTTAGTTCTACAACACACACTTACATGGAAATAGCCTTCCACTCTTTCTTTGAAGATGACTATGTTTCCTCTTAGGGACTTTGGTCAAGTCTTTATGTGTGTTGTTCTATGTGTTATTTGATACAGCACAAACAGTAATGATTTGTCTTGTTACAAAAAAGTTCTTGGACATTCTGATACTTTAGTAAAAAGTCCAAGTTTGTCTTCTTCATGCTTTAAAATAATAAGTGAATGGCTATATAAGTAGATAAATCACTTAAGCAATACATGCATTCTGCATTTTTTTTTTGTTAAATAATGAAAATATATCTGGTAATATCTTATCTAACGATACAGCTTACATATTTATATTCAGCATGTGGTATTATTATCTAATTCATTATTTTGAACACTGAAATTAACTGCAATGATAACCTAAATACATTACAGAAAATAACGCAATATATATTAATGACGATATATATATATATATATATATATATATATATATATATATATATATATATATTAATGAACCAATGTCTATCTATCGATCTATCTTTATTTATTTAAATGAAGGATGGTTTAAAACAATGTTTCTATTATTGGTGGGGAATTGGCATAAAACTTTATTACTAAGCACCAGCAAACTTGCTTAAAACTGTGTAAATGTTCATTATCAGTTTATAATGATAATGGACATTGTAACCATTAATAAAAGTAAAGATTAATGGTTAATTTATAGCAAAAATACAAATTTAAGCAATTGTGTTACATTACATCCACTGATAGCATATAGTGGTCATACTTATGAAACTTCACATTACCCAAGAACTAAAGAATAGTATACTCAATATAACAATGGATTTAGTATATAAATATGTTTGTGTTAACTGTAAGCCTTTCTCTCTAGCACTCTAACATTCTTTATGAAAAATTACATTTGGGGGCTTCACTGAAGAAATATTTATCCAAATATACCGGTAATAAAGAAAAAAAAGCACCATGCCATTTACACCCTATTTGCATAGGGTACAATTCTATTCACACGTGTACAGCCCAATTTTGAGAGAAAAAAAATTGAAGAAACAACAAAATTCACATTTAAGTGTAATTAGTTTGTATTGTACAAACATTGCTTTGTAGCCTATATAAATGAAAATAATAGAGCAAACCTTATGTATGTGTAATTTTCCATGCCATCCATAAAAAAATGTTCCATAAAACAATCCATGTTATATTGCATAGACAATATTAATATAGATTATTTTTTTTCAATTGCTTTAGCTTGTAAATTAAATGACTGTTTTTTTTTTTTTAATCTAATTTAATTTTGTTTTACTTTTATTTTCTTGCCAATGTTTCTGACAAGAACTCATATATTTTATTCTCAGGACCATAAATAGCTATAATGAGCAATTCTACCAGGAGAGGTCATCACTAGACAAAAAGTAGCACATGCACATATTCATTAGACTCTTTTATTTTTGTTATTTAACATTCCACATTCTGATATGAATTTTGACTTATTGGTTTTTCACGTAATTAGAATATTAATACAAAATAAATATCTAGAGCTGGGTCAAAATGTGTAACTTCTGCATTAATCCAAAATAAAGTCAATATATTGAAACAAGCTGCTGTGGGTCTGATAATCACATTTCAGCATTACTTATGTCATGCTCAATCAGGTTCAGTATGTTACAGTAGAGCAGGAGAAAGAACTAACACTGCTCCACTTGCAGAAAGATGCTGCAAATCTCTAATGTAAATGCTGACTTTTCAGAATTTACCTTTCTACTGTACAGTAAGTGCTATGAAGTTCAGCTGTGAGCACAGCACTCTGGAGGAAAAAAATGAGGTATTTAAAAGCTTTGCTTATGATTTAAGCTAAAGTTCATGACACTAGTGTTGCCTTCAAGCATCACTACTATAACTTACAAACAATTGGCAGTCATCCATGTACTTCAGTTATGAAAACCAAGACCACTATTGAACAAAGAGCTTTTACCGTACCAGTGACCCAATATATATATATATATATATATATATATATATATATATATATATATATATATATATATATATATATATATATATATATATATATATTGTTGTTGTTGTTTTTGTTTTTGTGCTAGAAAGAAAACAAAGAAGAAAGCAAAGAAGAACATCTGCATTCTCTATTCTTCATTGTATTTACACACACATTTTTATTATAGCTAGCGATTAACAGATAAAAAAAATGCTTAGCATGTGATCAGGGATTGGCACCAACATTCATAAAGGACATTACCTTGACTTTGTTACAGACAGTCTAATGATGTTCTATGAACCTTCACAGACCTTGCTGTGGACACTGGTGTCCTTACATGAAAAGTTTGCCTATCCCCGTCTGTGATTTCCCATATTTAGTAACCGCATCCAGTCATTGTGGGTTGTGTTTAAAGAGGCTTTCAGTTGCACTGCTTTGTTTTTTGCATGGACTGATAATTCAAAATGTAGTTGTGAAATTACTGAGACATGCAGTCAACTATCATATTTTTGAAGTCTGGACGTGTATGTTCTGTTCTCAAAAGTGCCAAAAGCTGAATGTGAGCACCATTTATAGAATGGTTCTCATATCATCATATCATAGCATTTTGGTCTTTGGTTGGATTACAGTTACCGTCTTACGGGAGTGACGGGAGCTGTACATGAACAACAGCCAAAGAAAAATAGTTGCCCAGTTTCTGGAAATGTTATCAGTTACACTCTGTTGATGCTTTATAAATAACAATATTAAAAGCATCATGATAATAATAATAATAATAATAAAATAGCATTAATAATGCATGTGAGAACAGCCAGCAAGAAGTTGCCAAATGGACATTCGCACAAAAACATGAGCAGCAGCAGAGACAGAAAACACATCTATAAGACACATCTTAATTTTACTTAGTATTGGGCCATATTTAACATTTTAGTGAAAATGTTACTTCTCTTTTAATATATTATTTCCTTTGTCTGGTTTTCTAAGTGTGTCCTATTTCAGACACAATAAAACTTGTAAAGAGTTTGTATTATAACACTAACCATTCTTGCAGTGCTGCTGTGTTGTTTGCTAGATAGAAGAAAATTCAAGGTTAAACAGGAACTAATGTATTTCTATTGTAAACAAATAGAAATAAATGAAGAATCCTCCAGTCATCTAAAAAGCTGCCTTGTTAGAGCCTTGAAGCATAAGGTTATCAAAGATAGCTAAGGCTGTCTGCATGAACAATACTTTCACAAATGAAATCATATTCATTCAGGTAAAAACCAACAGTATAATGGAAAATGCGATGGACAAAGGTTATCACTAGACAAATGGGAGGAAAGAAATTAATATAAAGGTTGAGCACATAAGAAAATATTAAAAAGTCTATACAAGTGAACCGGTGGTTTCTTAATGTTCTATCAAGCCATCTATTAAGCAACACGACAACACACATAAAATTCATTAAAAACATATATTAAAGAACATTGTGACTATTATTTTATAAATGGCAAAACATGGACAGAAAAAAATCTTTCACCATATCAATATTTTCCACAGCTAAAACGGTAATCCTGGGGGAAATTGTCCAAAACCAATTTGTTAGTACGTTTACCCCGGATTTAGAAGATTTATGCAGCTTCAATGCATTTTGTATTTAAATCATAAGTATTTAAATATTTCTAAGTTGAACGGCTGTGCTAAATACTAAAGAGCAGCCTTTTGATGGAGCTATGCTCCTTGGCAGTAGATCGAGTAGGTTGAACAGCAGTTATGCCACACACAGAAGGGCTGGCAAGGAGCTGGCATTGCTACCTAGGCTGCTTGCTAACCTGCCTCAATCGACTGATGAAGTTGCACCATCCCCTGGGCCAAAAGTTACTAGCCCTCCCTTGCCACACACAACCAAAAGCTAGAGGACTGTAAATAGAAACTGTGTATGTATACGTGTGTATATGCATGTGGGTGCATGCAGACAGCCAAGCATTGCAGCTCTCAATCTCACCCATATTTACAATTATATCAACACATTATTAAAGGTAACTATTGATAGGATAAATCCCCCAAAATACACCTCCTTACATTTCCTATCCCTGCCAATTTGCCTTTAATTGAAACCCAGTGCATTTTCTATTTTTATTATACCTAGTACCACGTCTGGCCGTTGGTGGAAGAAGGGGATCAGAAATATTTGTTCAGAAATATTTTAGCTATTTGTCTCTATTTCAATATGTTGTTGTCTTATTTCCAACCTTTTTGTTTAAAGAGGAAAGTCCAGTTAGTAAGCACACAATAATTATATAACATACATTATATATATATATATATATATATATATATATATATATATATATATATATATATATATATATATATATATATAATTTGTATTATAGTGATTAAGGGTAGTTATTTATAGAGATTGATCAGTTCAGGTTAATGTCTTTAACTGCTCTTAGTTCAAGTTAATATCTCAAAAATTAACTTGACCTAAAATGGCAATAAAACGAAATCGAATCACTGACCAATAATCATCAGTGTGGTGGACCTGTGGATTGTGAATTACAGAAACCTAACTTCACTTTATATTAATTCCCATCTCATCTTCTTGTAACACAAACTGGTTGTGGAAAGAAGTGTGAATGAAACAAGTGCTATGTCTCCTGTTTTGGGGGTGTTCTTAGGACAAACACTTTTTCATTGTTTTTAAATTAACATGTTGTTACCTTGTCCCTACTTTATTTCCTTGTTTAGTCTAGTATACCACTTCTTAATGTTTTATTTGTGTTTAAATACAGATATATATGGTCCGTTGGTTCTCAGGCAAAATGGTTAAGCATTTTATAATATGATTATACTAACTATGGGCCAGATTTATCGAGACAAAAAAAGGTGTTATTTAAAAAAAAAAAAAAAAGTGCTCAATTTGGAGCAAAGTGCAATAGAATTCCCTTGGTTTCCATGGTTTTTTGACTATTTTAGCACTTTTTCCTGAAATAGCACCAGTTTTGTATTTAAAAAACCTATATGTGTATATAAGTATATACAAATATATGCAGTTATTATATTATATAGTATATGAAGAGTAATAATTATCTAATGTCTTTTATCCTCAACACCTTTTTTTAGAATCTGCATTGCACAGCTGTAATAGTTTCGGTGGCTGATCATTCACGAACAACACATTTAGACGTTGACTGATAGGTCCATTTCCAGATGTGTGAAATCAATTTTCAAAGTCCTTCACAATGAGTGATCATTGTTATACATTTATTTCACAATTATCTTTGTGTTCTCGCATAATATCAGTACAGCTAACCATTTATGTGTGTGTTTTGTTTTCTATATTCATGTTGTCTTTTGTTTTATTTATTTTTCTTTTCTAGTTTGATTCCCTGACACATCGATATCCACTTCACTCATGATTGGCAGACCATGGCAGACCTTAAGATGTGGGCACAAAAAAAGGATTTGCTCTCATGAACACTGCATGCACTTTTTAATGTCTAGATCTCTTTGCATTTGAACTATAGAAACACAGAGATAATGTAATGATATTCCGCAATTGCTTTTTTTCAGTTGGGAGATGTCTGTAGTCGAGTTTATTGGACTGGAACAGCACATGAAAAAAACATTTTTAATATCAGCACATATTTTGCAATATGGGTCTCTTCCGGGGTCCCCCCCATGTTTGTATTTAATTTTGGTATTTAATTTGGCCTGCAATCAGATTTATAAATCCATTTTTTTTTTAAAATAGATTTAATTTACTTCAAAACAACTAAAATGAATAAGTAAAGTGATAAATGACTAAGCTTTAAATAATAATTGTCCACCATATTTCAATTTGTTTTTTACAAAGCAAAGTATTATTAGTGTGTGCAAATAAAGAGATTTGCATGAATAGACACTGATTTGTGATGCACAGCCTTTAATTAGGTATACTCCACATATACAGTGCTAATCAATCATTTGAAAACATTTTAATGTATGGTTTAATGCTTACCATTTTTTTTATAAACATTCTTTTTTTCGTTATACAGTGAGTGTACATGTGTACATGTCTAAGCTGGTTATATATAAATTACATTTCTGAAAATCAAATGGTTACCCAAAGCAAAGGGATTTTAGTTTATAGGCCAAGAGAGCTAAATGCTTGACATATATAAAGATATGCTTTTGGGGATTTCTTCTATAACTTAATCAAATGGCTCTTATTTAGACACAGGGTGGTTATTCTGAAGAATCAAACAAATTCTAATCTTTTTTTTCTTTCAATTTATAATCTTCTTGAACTTTGTTTGATGGTACATTTTGTACATTGTAATGTGTTTTCATTTACACGTTTTGTAAAATATTGTAAGCTATGAAATAACAATGGCAAACCGTTCAAACTGTGGGCTAAACATAGCTGTATGATCTATATATGATCTGTATTATTTATTATTCTAGACTGGTCTAGAATGAAGCTCTCTCTCAATATTTTCAAAATGACTGTAAGGTAGGGTAACCATATTTCACTTTTAAGGGTGGGGAATTAAAACATTTCAATGTAGAGAGCAGGAGTGATTTTTACACAGTCACATTTTTATTATCTGTTGTGACATTCAGTTTAATTTGCCAAGGAGGGAATGTTGGTCACTCTACCCAAAGGATCATGGGTGGTTACCATATGCTGTAACACACACAGATATACATATATTAATCATCTATGATTACATGTTCTATGCTGGAATTCAGCATTAAACTGATACAGGTATCTGTTAGACATGTGCAAAACTAAAATTTTCGTTTCGTTTTCGTCCATTCGGACGAAAATGTTATTTATTTCGTCTAAAACGAATTTCGTTCATTACTGCATTCGTTTCAGACGAAATTCGTTCATTATTTTCGTTTTGTTTTATTCATTCATTTTATAGAATACGTGTAATACTATTGGCTTTCTATAAACCGAACGAGAGCCCCATTCATAAGAAATTCTTATGAATGGGGCTCTCGTTCGGTTCATAGAAAGACAATAGTACTACATGTTTTATATAAGCCGAAAGTCTATAAACCGAAGGTCGTTCGGTTTATAGATTTTCGGTTTATAGAATACATACAATTACATGTAATTCTATGTATTCCATAAGCCGAAAGTCTATAAACCGAATGACCTTCGGTTTATAGACTTTCGGCTTATAGAAAACGTACAGTAGCAGTGCCTTTCTATGAACCCATTCATAAGAATTATGAATGGGTTCATAGAAAGGCACTAATACTTTTCGTTTTCTATAAGCCGAAAGTCTATAAACAGTTTATAGACTTTCGGCTTATGGAATACATGTAATCCTATTGCTATTCTATAAACCGAAAGTTCGGTTTATAGAATAGCAATAGGATTACATGTATTCCATAAGCCGAAAGTCTATAAACCGAACGACCTTCGGTTTAAAGACTTTCGGCATTTGTAATGAATGTAATAGTACTATTGCCTTTTACTACACAGAGACAGAGTCTCCATTCATTTTATGAATGGAGACTCTGTCTCTGTGTAGTGAAAGCCAATAGTACTATTACATTAATTCCAAATTCCGAAAGTCTATAAACCGAGCATATAATCATTTGTCCTTTGTTTGTAGTAAACAAAGGACAAATGATTATCCTTTGTTTACTACATTCATATTTCTTGCAATCATGTTGGTGTTTTTATTTTTTTAACAAAACAAAAACAAAAAAATCAAGCCGTAGTAGATAGTGTATACATGTTTAATTTCCATGAAGATGAGTTTTGAGCCTCATACATCTTTACTTCATTGAGTCAAGCCCACAAACCCATTATTTAAAAATATATATATATATCTTGAAAATACTAAATTAATCATGGGACTTTAATTTTTTTTCAAATGGTCTGTAATGTTTTAATATCAATAGTTTTTATATAACGTGGCACACTGAAAGAAATTCAACTTAGTAAGCGATAGACATTGATTAGACTTTCGTTTTCAACTCCAACAAGCAGTTAATGATAGTGATAAAGAGTTTGGGCAGACTCTGTATTTTAAATCAAAGCTGCTTTTTTATTGAGTTCTTAGTATTCAAACTTGGTTTACAAAAAAAAAAAAAATCTGGATGCTCACCAGAAAGGAAAAAGATGAGGATAAATTAATTTAAACCACTTAATCGTATACAATGGAGACTTTTAAATTATCATTTGTATAATGTAAACATGGAATAATTTACTATTGTCTATTTAAACCTACCTATTTCTCCTCTGTGCTAAATAATCTTAATGAGTTTTGCTTAGAGGAAAGACAAGAAAGGGTATGTAAGGACATTAAAATACATAAAGAGAATCAACACCGTTATAGAGAAGAGTATACTTAAAAGGAGTAAAACTACCAGAACTAGAGGACAGAAGGGTGTACATAACATTCTTGCACACTGATGTATAATAGTGACTGTCTGCAACTTTTTTCCACACCCTGATACTTTAATGTGTGGGATACTGCACCTCTGTCCCGGAAAACTGAGCACCCTGGAAAAGAGTGCACATAGTTGACATCTGTTGGGAGTTTGCGTTATACATTGCAGCACTCATGATAATGCCACTATGAAGTGCTATCTCTATCCATGCTGCTTTTATACATAGACCAACTTGATTTAATTAATGTAGTGTACACGTTTAATACAGTGAAATAATTTAAGCCTGCCTGGGATAAATATAAAGCTGTCCTGATGTAAGATAGCGTATGAAGATTTTACAGACTATATGGACCAAACTGTTCTTATCTACATTTTTTAAAAAGCACAGAAAGCATAACATTACAGACAGTGCTTTTATCTACACAATATTACATTCTACAATATTAAAACATAATGATTACAAAAAGAAACAATACTTCAACATTTGCTAATTTTACATATAAAATACGTGACAGCTGCATAGTTCAGTAAGCTATCTGCATTTTCAATGTGCTATATTCCACATCATGATGACAATGAAAGCATCAATGCCCTTCCATATTTCAAAGAAAAATAGAAAGATTGCACTATTGAGGAACAAAATGATTCCAATATTTGGTCATTTTGAGTCCTTTTTTAAGCACTTTTACAGACATAATTTGCATTTCATGAGAACTTGAAATAAATGACCCAATTGTTATAAAAATTGTTTTATTTAATGGCATACATTAAATATGCTCTTTTTGGCAAACATCCATGCTCAAAAACCATGTTGAATGTCCTTACATTCTTAGATATCACATTTGCTAAGATGAATGCAATTTATAACTCAAATATATGTAAAACCTTGAATATATTCCAGAAATGTCAGGATGATAAGAATACACCAAAATAACCTTGTCTTTTGAGTAATTGTACTTTTAATTCACATTACATTTACAATACTGTAGATACTTTATTATCACCATAAAGGGAATAGCATGAAATACTTTTGTATAGCTAAAATGAAGGCATCTATTTTAATTAAATTAAACTAAACCCAGAGTAGAATTTGGTTTTCATGACCCTAAATATCAGTAATTTTCTGGCCACTTCATACATCTAAAGGTATATATCACATTATCTAAGGATATATATCACATTATCGTCTTTTGAATGGATCTGTTGAATGTTCCTGCTATCAAATTATATAATTATGGTGTGTTGCTGCATTTTACACCATTAAATGTATCCACATATACTATAGAATATATGATTCATTTTTTGAGCGATCTAAACCATAGACAGGAATAAAGATCAGACTTTTAAATGTTCAAAAATGAACTCGACTGACATGGATTTTAATCATATCCAAATATACTATGGTGGAACATCAAAAGTCTCACCTTTAAACTATAGGAAATAAGATCAGTCATTTGTGTGTTAAAAATAAATGATCCATATATTGCATAATAGATTAACATTGAAATATGTATAATAATTTGTTTACAGTCTTTTGGGGATTTAAGAACAACCCTGTTGTGTTGAAGAATGCTTAGTATTACTTTCTTTGGCGCGGTTCAACCTTTTCTATTTCTATATCCATGTTACTGTAGCAAATATGATTGAATATGTCAAAATAGAGGTTTAGTGTATTGGAACAGATATCCTGAATTTAGCTGGAGCATAGACATCGTCTTTAAGAGATATATCAATATATCAGTGCTTGCCTACAAGCAACATATGCGATACAACAAAAGAAAACTGTTCAAATGCAGTAAAATGCAGTTGTGTTTTTAAGGCTTGTGCTGCCCGAGGCATGACTCATGCACTGCCATTTTTCATCACTATTTTCTCTTTATGTTGCACTCCTCCTTATTCCATCAGATTGCCCTCACATCCCTGTCTATAGCACCACTTGCCCCTACATCTTTATGCACAACACCAGATTGTTCCTTGGTGATCTAGTGGGGGTAGCCAAGGTGTCTGTGCAGGCAGCACAAGGCAGTAAGGGAGTGTGTTCCACCAACAATGGTAGTGCTGGTTCAGCTGTTGCCCCCTTCACCATGCTGTTGCTCCCCACCCCTCCAGTATTCTGCCCTAACCCTAGGTCTAGTTGTCTAGGCAGAAATAGAAAACCAGGGGCATATTGTGCCCCTGAATGCCAGTCCTGAGAATGCCTGTCACTCTAGGGCACAATGTATCTCATGTATTTCTGGGGATTTGTGTGCTGCAAACAGCCATACACGAGACACATGCCCAAGGGCCGAGGGCAGCTGCGAATTCGGCAACAGCTTCACTCACTGCCATATGTAAATTTGTATACTTTTAGTGCTTGTCGAATTGGCAACAGTGACTCTGTTGGCAAATTCACAGCTGCTGTCTGTCTCCTGGATGTATTTCCGGGGTTTGTGAGCTCTCTGTTTGGAGCACACAAACCCAGAAATACACAGTGCTGCTCCATGCTAGGTGTGTGGCGCAGACCTAGCACATTTGGAGCATACGCCACTGACAATACTCTCTATCCTATGATCTAACACTCACTGCTAAAGCATGATATCAAATGTATAGTGCAGTGAAGGAACTATCATTATCGCGGGGGTCGCAGCTGCGACCGGGCCAGTCACAACAGGGGCCCGGCTGCCCTGTCGACCCCTACGATAATGTTAGATTAAAACCTGTACTATGCGATCTGAACTGATCGCATAGTACAGGCCCTCTGGACAGAGAGATGTGGACACTGTCACCGGTAGCCGCACCTCCGCTGGTCTCGCGCGAGGGGGTGAAAGCTCCACCCCCTCGCGCTCTGAGCCTCCCAGAGTGCCGGATGTTCGTGACATCCTGGCAATCAGAAGATAACGGCGGCTGCATCAACCCCCCTCCCTGCAATGAAAGGTAACCGTGCAGGGAGAGGGGCAAAAATGTATGTAGTGTAAGTCTGTGTGTGTGTATGTATGTATGGATGTAAGCCTGACTGTATGTATGTGTAAGTCTGACTGTGTGCATGTATTAAAGTGTAAGTCTGACTGTATGTAAGTCTGACTGTTTGTATGTATTAAAGTGTAAGTCTGACTGTATGTAAGTCTGACTGTGTGTATGGATGTAAGTGTAAGTCTGACTGTGTGTATGTATTAAAGTGTAAGTCTGACTGTATGTAAGACTGACTGTGTGTATGTATGTAACTAAGTCTGACTGTGTGTATGTCTGACTGTGTGTATGTCTGATTGTGTGTATGTAACTGTAATATTATAACAAATATGATATAAAACCATATATATATATATATATATATATATATATACAAAATCCAAAAGATTTGTATATATATATATATATATATATATATGGTTTTATATCATATTTGCTATATAAATATTATAAAAACAGCCATATATGTTATACACATATTAAATAAACCTGAGCCCCCTCGCGCTCTGAGCCTCCTAGAGCGCCGGATATCCGTGACATCCTTGCGCTCAGAAGATAACGGCGGCTGCATCGACCCCCCTCCCTGCAATGAAAGGTAACCATGCAGGGAGGGGGGCAAAAATGAATGTAGTGTAAGTCTCTGTGTGTTTGTGTATGTATGTATGGATATAAGCCTGACTGTATGTATGTGTAAGTCTGACTGTGTGTATGTATTAAAGTGTAAGTCTGACTGTATGTATGTATTAAAGTGTAAATCTGACTGTGTGTATGGATTAAAGTGTAAGTCTGACTGTGTGTATGTATTAAAGTGTAAATCTGACTGTGTGTATGTATTAAAGTGTAAGTCTGACTATATGTAAGTCTGACTGTGTGTATGTATTAAAGTGTAAGTCTGACTGTGTGTATGTATTAAAGTGTAAATCTGACTGTGTGTATGGATTAAAGTGTAAGTCTGACTGTGTGTATGTATTAAAGTGTAAATCTGACTGTGTGTATGTATTAAAGTGTAAGTCTGACTATATGTAAGTCTGACTGTGTGTATGTGTTTAAGTCTGACTGTGTGTATGTATGTAAGTGTAAGTCTGACTGTGTGTATGTATTAAAGTGTAAGTCTGACTGTATGTAAATCTGACTGTGTGTATGTATGTAACTATGTCTGACTGTGTGTATGTCTGACTGTGTGTGTGTATGTATGTATGTATGTAACTGTAATATTATAACAAATATCATATAAAACCAGCTATATATATATATATATATATATATATATATATATATATATATATATAGCTGGTTTTATATGATATTTGTTATATAAATATTATAAAAACAGCCATATATGTTATACACATATTAAATAAACCTGAGCTTATATATATATATATATATATATATATATATATATATATATATATATATATATATATATATATATATATATATATATATATATATATATGGCTCAGGTTTATTAAATAAATATAAAAAACATTTATGTAATATTTATATAATATATATGGCTGGTTTTATAATATTTATATAACATTTGTCCCCAGATCAGTGCCAGGTCATTTACCCAGTTATATACAAAGCCCAAGGCCAGATCATTAATGTGAGTATTCTGTGCTTTCAGAATGGGATCTGAGAACTAAAGTAAATATATTACATTTACACTTTAAACACAAACCATAGTCTGTGAAAATAATAAATAGATAACCATAGTCTGTGAAAATAATACAATAGATATTTTTATTATCTATGCAAAGAAAAAGTCTTATTCTATATATAATAATAAGCTGTCAAATGTAAATAAAGACTCAGGACAAGAAAATGACATTGGTGTGGTAGGGGTAGTAATGGGGAGGTGATGACATCTGACAGAAGTGCCCAAAACTGCAGAAGCCACCAATCACCTCCAGACTTTCACTCGGAAGGTCTTAATCACCAGTGCATATGATCTAAACGAAAGAATTGGTTGCTTTTTAAAGTGGAGTTTGTGAATTGTGGTTAGATTAGTCTCATAACTTAGTCAGCAAAAATACTGATGTGGCTAATGCTTGTAAGGTAAGATCAATGTTAACTGTTTACATAATTGATGGGCCCACATTAGCAGCATCATTTCTTAGCTATTTTCCATGCTGCTGTTTGAAAACGCACAGCAGAAAAACTAAACTAATGGTAACTACTCTGCAGTAAAACTATAAAAAAAACAGGTTGTACTTATTGGTCACAAATGTAGTGTGAAATGTTTATAAAGAGCATTTTTAACTTCAACAAGTTAGACAATCTCCATGAAAATCAATGCATGCTCTTGCTTATGTTCCACTTTTAAAATCAAGACTCATTCTTGCTCATTCTGTATATGTATAAACCCCTAGGTATCCATCTGTATTTCATGAAAATATGTTAGTAGTCAGATGAGGAAAATGTATTAGTCTGTCTTGCTTTATTTGTCTGAAAGCCATGTCTGTTTTTAATTTTAGCCTGTCAATTTATATCATTCCATAAATGGGCACCGTAGTCGAAATGTATTACATGTTTTATGTAAATTTGCAGAACAAAGTACATTGGTGCTGACAGCAATGGTACAGCTAGTAAATAGTAGGTGGTGCACTAAAAAAAACTAAAATAAATAGCCAACAAAGTAATATGGCATTTAAAGTGTTTTAATCAGACAAAATAAAAAGTGAAATGGCAAAAACAATCAGTTCAGCAATGAAATGTAACTAATACAAAAAATTAACAAGCGATATAAAATGTAAAAACACACCCCAAAAATATCATGTTTGCAAGAATTGCACCCCAAGAGTTGCCATTACATCCTTCCTTCTTTCTTCTCTCACTTTCTGTTCCCCGTCCTCTGTTTTTCCTCCATGGAGTTCTCGATACTGTTGCCAGATGAGACATGATGTCACATCTAAACTCCCCCCTTCAGTGCTCCATATCAGTATTTAGTGAGAGGCCTGTTGCAGAAGAAGTACAGCCTACTGCATTCACAGTGGATGCCCCATACCGTAGCAAAGTCCACCAATGAATTTCCCATTTATAGACATTAGCTATGTTGTAGTAATTTCAATTTTTTTTTCCAGTGCTCATTCCATTCATCTTTCTTCTTTCCCACTTCTAGTATTTCCTTTAATTCTTCTGTCACTCCTGCTTAAAACCATATTACGATCTGCCACATTATCTTCCTCTATTTCTCACTGATTCTGCTCCTTGTCGTCATATGTTATCGCTCTGCTGTTCTATCCTGTCAATTTATTGGGGAAAACACCATTCTACATTTAAATTGGTATGTTCAGGAGAATGATGACATTATTTTAATTGAATGTAATAATTTTACGTTTTTTTTTTACAGTATAATTACTCAATCTATGCACCATATTTCTACCAACCGGGTGCAGAACAGGGAGTACAGCAGATTCCTGCACTTGGGTCTGTCCTTTTAAGGGGGTACATGACCTGGCATTGAACAATAGGGGACCAGTCCTGATAAGGGTGTTAATGACATGCTACTCTGTCCAGAAACAGTTAGCCATATTACCCAAGTGAGGGCTCATACATTATATCTGTACCATTGCCCTAACTTTTTCTGCCACTGGTACCAACCTATTCAATTCCTAAAGCATGATATTTGCCTGTCACTTAATGTTATCACGTTAAGACACCCTCAGTTGTAACTAGCTCCCCTCTAATGCAGCGATGTTTAAAATACTGACCAAACACGGACCAACTGACCTAACTACTCACATAAATATGTAGATTTATTTTAATATAGATTATTTAAACTGGTTTTGGAATGCTTTATATTTCTGCTAAATAAGACAACATTTTATTATGATAGAATACAATAACTGTAGATAGAAAAAAATGAAAATGGTCCAATACACATATGCATTTCTGAACATGGGACCCACTTCAGAAACAATGTTGACTGCTCTGCTCTAATGATATACAATATAAAGTGTGCACATAAATAAAGCATGGTGTAGATGTTACTGTTTTTAAAAGCAAAGCATTAGCAACATTATTCCTCCTGGTTGTTACATCACATTCCGTCCATATGGAAAATCATGTAGAAAAAAAAGTCAAATGTACTTGGTGTACTATGTGTACTATAGAAATACACTTATAACATTTTTTAGACGCCAACATATTTCTTTCCGCCATCTTTTGCACAATACAATTTGCTTAAAAGAAACAGTTCTGGTTTACATCTTACAACCTTTCACAAGCAGTACACATGACAATACCAGGTAAGCCACTTGAAGAGCAGGAATGCTGATGCTCTGCTGCTTGTGGGTTCTGGGTTTAATTTGCCTTCCATTTTCATTCAGAAAATAAATATATAATAAGGATGTATAATAAACATCAAAATTGCAATTACTGATAGGACTATTTAACTACATGCTTGTTATTTAGAGAGAAATTTGAGCAGCAACTGTGTGTAGTGGGGCTGCAGTTAAAATAATTAGCTTTAGCTGCTGTTTAATGGGATGGAGACTGAATTATAAAAACATTTTTTTATTTCTTGCAATAGTAGCTTTTTATGTAGAATAATAGTATCTTGTCTGAAAATAGTTTCCATTTCCTTTCCAGAATAACTTTCTCTATACTTCACTTTGAAAATTGATGTACATGGGGTTTGTGGCCGAAACTTTGAAAAGTGCTTTGTGGATAAATATATTATTTTTTACTGTTCAACTTTTTTTTCCCATTTAAAGTTTTGAATCTCTTTCATTTTTTTTTAAATTGAGAATTATGGGATATAAAGCCATATGACCTAAAAAATATAGCATAAAATCTAGGCACAGTGTAAAAATGTAAGTCTGTTTTAAATTGTTTGCTCCACTTTGAATAATTTGGAAACAGAATGGTAAATGGATTTTGGATGAGGAGACAAATCCTCCATTTACAAGATCTATTATTAAGAAAGGAGAATTTGCATATAAATTATTAAAAAAAATCACAAAGTGTACTGTCCTATTGCCTAGTCAAGAAAGCAAGAAAAGTTTTAGGGATTTTTAAATAAACACTACATGATTTTTCCAAGGGAACTACATCGCTTTTAAAAAGGACAGCCATTATAATCACTGGCAATTGTATCACAGAAATTTTCTAAGAGGATTTAAATCCCTTTAAAATTGTACATCTGATTCACAAAGCATTTTATCATGTCAAATTCAGGAGCTATTTTGTAAAGGATTTAACGCATTTGACAAATAAATGCAATTTCCTGGGCAATTTTAATCTACCATCACCAAATAATAATCTATTTTTTCAACATGAAAGCATTTTTAGTTCCATTTTTTAGTTCTTATTTGGGACTATATTATCCAGCTTGATCCCAAATATACTATATATTACCTAAGAAGACAGCTGTCTATATGTTCGGTTATATTTGCAAATGGTTTCAAAATGTTAAATAAAGTTTTTAGCAATAACCTGCCAGCCCTGAAATGTATTATGGGAGCATCATCTATGAACCATACCTAATCTCCATGCCTCACATTATTCCTATGACAGTCATAAACAAAACTTAAAAACCTTTCTATGTGTTCACTGTCTTCTATTCAGTCAGGTAAGGGCCCCGGTTAGGTCCTTGAGTTAAATGAGGGTCAAAACATTGATTGTTCTTTTTATGACTGATTAAAACACTCTGAACCCAAACAGGGGCTGTATTGTGTAATTTTGAGTTCTTCTTTAATAAAGGCTTAAAGTGGGAATGAAAAGTGTCCCCTTTTGAGATTTAACTAAATGTATCCACACATATTAGATCCTTGTAACGTACACAGATTGTAAAGAAGAAGAGAACCAACAAAGTGCTAAATGTGCATTAAAAGACAACTGTTGGCAAAAAATCAAAGGCAGATGTTTATTCACCTTGGGTAAGATGAAGGAAGGTCTGACCAAAGACGCTAAACAACATGTCTGCCCTGTGATAGAACTATTTGGAACAAACAGGACTCAGTAAGGTACATTATTTGTATTGCATTTAATACATTCTATGTAAACCATTATACCTAATGCAATCTGTCAGTTAAACTTGAATTCATTTTTGCAATAGTTGTCCTTTAATATGTTTAATGAGCTATTCAAAAATATTCTCAAAACTGCTATAGTGATGTAAAGATCCTTATAAGCATGGTTTGAGCACAACAAACAGCTAAGGTTCCAGATGGGAACTTTATTTTAATAATTACTATAACATATTTATTTTTAATGCGTTATTTTGTATTATATTTGGTTACTGAATTATATATAGTATTGCAAATAAATTCAATTGATAAGTTAAATGGTGAAATTATCCGCTACGATACAATGAAATGCCTTTCTTTCTTATCGTTGTAAAAAATTACAGTAGGACAGAAGTTAAATATTTTCCCACTGTGCTGGAATACCTGATAACAAATGAATTATTTTGTTTCTGTGAATAGTTCTATGGACTCCTTTTAAAACGGTTTAGGACCTACAAACTATCTTGGTGACTGTGCTATAGTTCAAAGAGAATTAGTCGGATGACATCTCTGGCACACCGAACGTTGTATTATTTTACTTGGCTGGGATAGCATTTTTCAAAACCATTCTAGAGTAGCATTCCAGCAAATTTCTGTCCAATTATACAAACAAAAGTACATACACAGAGCTATGAAAGGAATTGACTATTTATGTGAACTTTTTTTGGAACAGCATAGTTGAACATGGTTTCTTTGTTATTGAGATTAGTCTATCATAAGTGCCAATCACACACTCACCATTGCACAGGGAATAATGGACTTTTAGTTCTTAAAGAAATGGGGATGTTATTTAAAGTACACTTTCTTTCTCTGATACATAGTTTGTAGTTTCTATGAAGTTTTAGCAACACAAAACTAATTCCTTTATTATTAAGCTGGAGATATTGCTGGTCCTGCTAATTTAAAACTATACAGATCCAGTGCCCAATAAAAGTAAAACAAGAGACAAATTATAACATATATACACATACTGCATACCTATATATATACACACAGACACAAACACACACATATATTACCATACATACCTATAAATACACTCACACCTATAGGTAAACAAATAGATAGATGCCTCTATCTATAAGTATATAGATAAATAATTGCAGTTATACCTCTATTAACTTTTTAAACTTTTATTAATATGTAATAAAATGTTATTGCATTTCTTGTTTTCATTTCCTTCCTCTGCACCCACATTGCACCTAAAGGACTTGACAAAGCACCATCTCATATCCACAACACTTGCCATGCACCTATATTGCACCCACAGCACCCACACAATTTGGTAAGGACACATAGGACTTTCTAACAGATCGTGCCACAGTGTCAATTTGCCCCACAGATCATTCCACAGTGCCCTACAGAACTGCTTCCGCAGACACTTTGTCCATTAGAATATGCCACAGTCAGGTGCTTTTTCCCATTAAAATATGCCACCGCCAATTTTCCATTTTTTTAATGTGCCACAGTTAGTTTGCACATTAAATATGTCAGGCAGGGACCCATGCAAAAGCCCAATAAATATGCCACATACAGGAGCCAATGTTATATGCCACATACAAAAGCCCAATAAACATACCATGGTTAGACTGCTGCCCACTTGACTTTCTCCTCTCCCCAGCACTGACATGACTGCTATTGGTCCCTCGTTCTGTTCAGGTTCCAGGAGGAGGATCTGCCCAGTTAATTAAAAGGGATAGTAGTATAATATGTACTATTGTGCTATCCTAAAAGGACAACTAAACCTTTTATTAACACTTGCTTCCTTAAAAAATAGTGTCCCCTTCCCCCCAGTAAACCAGCCCTGTATATGTGGACTTACTCTTGGCAGTGCCTAGTTGTCCTTTAACCATAAAACTATGGTTAAAGGATAGATAGAACCACTTTGTAAAATTAGGAAAAAAGATTAAATTCTAATTAATTAGGGATAGATATTCAAATGTGATAGTTCAAGTGAGTCTGCCCCTCAATGTTAGTCCTATCTTAACATATATGTTTTACTAACAGTGGCAATATTACTCATTTAAAACACTTGGGTAAAGTGGGTAAAGTGAAGACTTGTTTATCTCCAGTAATATTAAATCAAATTCAAGCCACAACTATCTAACTTAATCCAGAAAGTTATCCAGAAATGTGAATGGAATCAATACTGTAAAATGCAGTTACTCTTGCAGCATCCAATATGTTCATATCACTGCTAACTGCTGCAAATCAGCCATATGTTGCTTTTTGTAAAACTCATAGTGAGTTTTCTTTAAATTATATATTCTGTATACTGTGAGTATACACGTAAAGAGATTTTTAAAATCTCACAGTAGAACGCCAGGACACTTATGGGAATCTAGGTCCCCCTTTCCACAGTGATATGTTGCACTGAGCTCCCTTACTTTTAAGCATGGAGCTCATGTTAAAACTCACTCATTGCGGTTGGAACTCTTGAAGACTATAGCTAATAGAATCAGATGAGATCACTTTCATTTTTAACCACAACTTATGACAAGATGTTAATTTTTTGTTATATAGACCTCTGTATTTTTATTATTAAGAACTGTGAAGTGTGAAAACCTTACCTTTGTTATAACTGTTATTACGTTAACGCAATGCCATTGCTTTAATACACACATTTTTGCATTCCCTGGTGCCATTGAATCACACACTATTCCAACTGGAATCCAAATGTTACGGGCGCGATAATTAGCAGGTGGCATTAAATCTACCCCGATATCAGTAGACCAATCTGTTTGATAATAAAGTTGACATCTGGGTAAAATCAACACATTAAATGAGTTAAATGAGTGCACTGCTAATACTTGCAATAATAATAATAATAAATGTTTACTATATTTACGTTGTGTATGATAGATCAAGTCTAAATCTCCAGATGGGGAACCACAACTCCCATCACCTTCAATTAGGGTTGCCAAAAAGAAAGGCAACACAATTATTCTGCAGTTCTTACTCCAAATAATTGTTCTATTACACCCAAAATATACTAATATGAAGTGTTTTGTTATATTCGTATGTATACACCTACCTAGACTTGGCTTGTTTCATAGCCACTATAACTTAATTTAATGGAGCTAAACATTGGCTGTCTAAAAACATAGATGAAAGACATTTGTGACATTGATTAAAGAATTTGTCAACAATTCATTTTGTAACTTGACGCTGAGTACAGTAAGCTTGTATTTTTTTTTCAATATCCATTTTTTTTCACATTATGGGACATTAACTGGTTCAAACAAATGATGAATAGTATTGTATAGCATGTATAGGTGGTGAGTGTACTGCATGTAATGGAATCAAAAGTTGAATCAAGCCAACCAAGAACATATATCACAGACATTATATGACAAAGCTGGTTTAACAATTCATCAGTATAATTAACTCCTTGAATTCTAGAATTGTAAACATCAAGAGTGCATTCCTGTGAAAACCATTTGCCTTGAAAAATAATGGCATTACTTCCAAATAAGGTGATTTCTTCATGGTAACCAGCCATATGATGAGTTGTACAAAAGACTTCCTTTTATCATCTTTGTCAGATTTCATGCTGTGCATGACATCAGGTCACTGTTCTCTGGCAGGTTTCAACGGCCTTTCATAGAGGTGATTCATTTTATTCCACATAAAGCAGGTCAGTATTGAGGAATTGAAAGGTTTGTCTTGACATGTTGAAGTGGTTTTATGCAACTGGTTAGCTTTCTATAACCCATTGGGGTCTATGCTTTACACTTGAAAAATTATGGATTGAATAAAATGTAAAATACCACTTTTCGAAGATAAGACTGAGATTGATTTAGCTTTGTTCCTTGCTTCATTATTACTTCCAAAATTGGAAATTGATGAAGTGAGACAAAATATGTCACATGAAGACATACGTGAGTACACCTGGGATACTAAGGAAAGGTGGCATTTTAAACATTTACAGAACTCTGAATTCCCAATGTCTTCTGTGCCCTACTACTTATTTTCTCTTGGAGAAAAGATATACATATAATCCTAGAACAAGTGGGAAATAATACCATTTATTTCCATTAAACAAAATTTTTTGGATTGTCATGAATAATCGTGTTTGTGAAGTTAATACAATTTAATAAAGAATCTATGGTTCCAACACACATGTGAAGTTTGTTTCCAGGAAAATGTCAGTTGAAACAATGCAAGACAATGTAATGTAAATTAAACATATAAGTGCAGTTATGATTTTATTCTAAAATTGGTCTTTAACACAAACTGAATAAATTAAATTAGTAGCATACAGGATACTTAGTGTACATATTTAGTATCCCTTTTCAAAAATGCTTAGGACCAGAAGAATTTTGGATAATGTGCCTATTTCGAAAAACAGTTGTAATGTGTGGCATCATCCGGAACCTGTTGTTGGTACATCAGTCCTGCGCACGTGGCTTTGTATGACCCTTTGGGGGTTTGGGCGAATCTCAACATGCATAGAAAGTCTAGATTACAGTTTACGGGGCCTGGGCATGGATAAACTCTTTTGCGCTTGCATTCGGAAAGGTGTGTGTGGCATTTGCAAATTGCGGCAAAATTGGAAAAATGTTTTGGATAAAGGATAATTTTGGAAAACAAATTTCTGGATAAGGGATACTCAACCTGTATTTAACATCAAAATGTAATATTGAAAGTGCTAGAAATATTTAGATACATATAGGGAGTCAACATACAGTGGAAGAGATTAAAATTAAAATAAGCAAAAAAAAAACAGGACAATGTATGCATGCCATATGCACTGGGCTATACTGAACAAAATACAAGGCCAAGTAATTTTGATGATAAGATATGAGGATTTTACTGTAGGTAGGAGAATGGGCAGCCTAGATAGGCTTATAATGGGTTTCTTTGTTGTACTGCCAACCGGTTAACCAAACTTTTATCATGCTGATAATGTGGGAAGCTGTAGTTCACAGCTACTTAGATTCATAAAAATCCACTAACACTGTGTGAAAAAGCATGTCAGAAACAGTTAACAGTGCAAACAATTTTTATTGTCCAGTCACCAAAATGGTTATTGTTTAGAGCTTCCGAAATCCCATTTTCATTACTGACCCTAATAATAATCTGACGTGTTGTTTGCATTCTGACATATCGATTTTGGGAATGAATACATTCTGAAGAGCACAGATTGTAATAACACTACATTTTAAAGCCTTTGTTTCCAGTTCTGTTTTCATCAAATGTAAGGTCATCCTATGAACTGACAGTCAATACTGCTCAGGCTATATGCCAGATTAGGTTTTAAAGAATAGGTAAAATGGTCACGTTCCACTCTAAACCAAATATTTCAGTTATTTTTTAATTTATCTACCAAGTCCCAGGATGTATTGTAAATGGTGAAAACAAGAGTAAATTATACCAGCTCATGAAAAATATATATTAAAAGTTATATTTCTTACAAAAAGAAAAAAAACATTAACCAAATGCAAATTCCCAGTGTGCAATAGTCGTTGCCTTTGTTTTCGGACGTATTATGGCCACATAGGAATGTCAGCAAATGCTAGATAATAATATATAGCAAATCTATGTGCACTCAAGCAAGTGTTTATTTTTCCGCTGTGAGTAATGCATCGCTCCCTGGGTTCTTCTTATATAGTTAAGTAAAAAATATGATTACTGTAGTTTATCCAGTACAAACTTCTGTGGAGTGCCTTAGAGGCATCAGTAATGTAAAGTCATTGTACTTGAAATTCTAATCACATAAAGTAGACCACTCTGTTTGATATAAAAGCTCCTGTGGTGGCGGTTGGCATTTGGGACACAAATAACAAATGAAGCTTTCAATGCCTATGAAGAATGAGTGCACTGCTAAAACTTGTAATGTAGCATAATGTTTACTACATTTACATTGCAGTCTATTCACTAACAGTAGAGATTGGAGGTTGAGATTAACTATAATCTTGACCTCCAACCTCGAGCAGACCCCCCACCCCTCCATATACCTCATCTTGTCCTTGCAAAATGGTATTCAGTAACCATTTTGCAAAGATGGAAATGAGGTGAACCTGCTGAGATGAATGGGAGCGAGATCAAACTCACGGTCATTAATTTCAGGCAGGCGAAAAAATCCAAAATCTTCCAGCAAGTCTGACTTTACAACTGTGGCCAGAGCCTGCATGATGATGTCATATGATACACCCCTGCTCTCTCACTGGCTCCTGTGTATCCTAGTGGAGAGGACCAGGTGGCTGTGTATAACTTTTTTAACAGCCTTCCAACACAAAGAGAGGAGATTGACCTGATCAAACAGGATCATAACTCTGCCCCCTTGTTATGTAATAGTTAAATTAACCTGCCATTTAAAGTTTATGGTCAGAATTCAGACTTATGGAGTGCATTCTGTGTCCCCAGCCCCAAAGTGAGACACTAGTATTGTAAAGTCATTGGGGGGTGTCACTCAAAAATACTATATTTCACAAAATGGCAGCGACCAGTCACACTTGTTTAGTAAAATATATCATAACAAAAACAAAAGACATATCTGAAATCAACAATGCAAAATAAAAACAAAACAAAACATTTTTTTGGTGGGAGTGTCCCTTTAAGTTTTTGCAGTTAGTTTTTCAGTTCAATTTGTGACTAGCCCCCATTTACTTCTATTCAGATTTATATATGTAGGAAACCTCTTGGCACACTGAGCAAAACATGTTTTATGATAATCTAAGGTCAAATAGGGTCACATTTTATGTTCTTTACACCATTAGAGCAATCTTTTAAAAGTGCAAAAGTGCAATAGGTTTTACAAACACAAATTCTGTAGTGATCACATTAGTGAACATTACCACAATGCTCTTTCACAGTTTCCAAGTATATATTATGTTCCCAGCAGAGCTAGTATTATCTTTTAAATAATTAATGAGTTGGTAATCAGCATTTTAATGAAGCCTCCAGTTCTTGTTAGATTTTGATGAATCACTTTAATGTAGTCTTGAACTAAATGTGAAGAAGAATAGTTTGCTCCTAAAATGGATGTTTTTATGTGTAAAAAAAAAATGTATAAACTCTGTTTTTATTTCTCTTTTTACTTTATTATAAATTTGAAAATTCCCATAAAAAGATGCATGTGTAATGAGATTCTAGCTTTTTTATGCTCCATTTTTGTATTTTGCTATTATGAGCAGAGATATGTGCAGTGAGGCAAAAGCCTCTGGCTTAAATCTGAATTGGCAAGTGGTAACATGTTTGACCCAGGACTGCTTAGAATTTCTGAAAAGAAATTGTGGATCTCATTCATATTATATATATATATATATATATATATATATATATATATATATATATATATATAAATACATAAAGAAGAGTCCTGCGCTCACTCCCATCACTGGGCGGCTGCAATGACTACAGTACACATCAGCCCCAATATATAGTAAAAACAAAAGAAAAACAAGTTACCTATGCTCTCTCCTTTATCCCTATGCATTTAAAACAAATGGAGGTTTTTAGTTACCTCCAATGGCCATGAGAGGATGAGCCCACCTGCCAACGTCAAGGCAGACCCCCCTAGGTGGGTCCTAACTCTAACCATTCACATATATATATATATATATCAAAAAGAGTGTATCTGTGTGTGTATGTGTGTGTGTGTGTGTGTGTGTGTGTGTATATAATCAGCTTGGTTCATCAAACATTAAAGTGACACGTAAACTCTTTTTTTCAACTGTTTTTTAATAAAACAATATACAGACTAAAACGTTCATTACTCTGGATACACATAGACCAAACAATAAAGCTCTTGAATCAAATCTCCCTATAAGTTTGTCTTAATTTGACTCCTCTCATCTCATGGTCAAAGTCATTCTTTAATGACATACACAAAATAAATCTAAGCACTTTGTACAGATTCATAGAAACATTGAATGTGTCGGCAGATAAGAACCATTCAGTCCATCTAGTCTGCCCAGATTCAAAGTAAGGGAAGTGATTTATTTTTCACTTCCGAAGCGCGCTGCTCCTACGAAATGGTGCCCACAATCGCTCCGTATCATAACATTGCATTTACACTAGAAATGGTTTCACTATTGAGGTGCATTGTCCACACAGAATGGTTCCTAGTCCATAAGCACCACCAAACCTTTGAATATAACACAAAACCCCCAGTATCTTTTAAACCCCATTCTCTTTTACACAGAATGTGCCACCAATGACCACTTCCTATAGCAACACGCTGCAATACAGGGCTGTCTTTAACCCCTTAGTGACAAGACCTTTTGACCTTGACTTTCCCTTGGTGACAAGGGCTGTTTTTACATTTCTGGGGTGCTTGTGTTATCGTATAGTAGCTGTAATCTTCTTCTTTCTCACATACTGTACCCACACAAATTATATGTTGTTTTTATCGTCATAAGAAGAGCTTTCATTAGATACCATTATGTTCATCATATCTTATAATTTACTATAATATTACTAATAAAATATGATGAAAAAATAAAAAAAATTTTTTACTTTGACCTAAACAATAATTTACACACATACAATCATTAAAAAATGCCCCAACTAAATAGTTTCTAAATGTTGTCTCGAGTTTAGAAATATGCCTGTTTCCATGTTTTTCTGCAGTTTTTGCGAGTTATAGGGCAAAAAACAAAAATTGTGTTTTTTTGTATTTTTCCTACACTGACCTTTTGACCCCAAACCCTAAATGTAATCCTAACCCTAAATTTAACCTTAACTCTAACCCTTATGCTAACTCTTAATATATTTAAATTTAATTGTAACCCTATCCCTTATGCTAACCCTAATTTAATTGTAACCCTACCATCTATTCTAACCCTAACCCTAGATTTTAGCTAATTAAGTCTTTTTTATTCATTGCAATGTTGCTGACTGCCTCTAGGGGCAGTCAAGCAACAGATTCAAAGTGAGGGAAGTGATTTATTTTTCACTTCCGAAGCGCGCTGCTCCTGCGAAATGGTGCCCACAATCGCTCCATTTCATAACATTGTATTTACACTAGAAATGTGTCTTATAACCAATCCCATGTTGATGGGCAGTAACAATTGCTTCTCTAAAGTCATTGCTGATATCTTTCCTCCTTGGCACTGTGTGTTAGCAAACACCTGAAACCAGACCAGCAAACTACTCAAAGTTATGGTTTTTATAGAGGTGGTCACACTAAATGATCAATAATCAGGGGCATTTTATTAGCAGCACCAACATTGTCAATAATAAATGTTACTTTTAAACTACATTCAGCTTTTTTATTGGGAAACTTTTAATTATAGTTCTCTTCACATCTTGAAGTGTCAGATGATATGTCTGTTAGTAACCATAGTAATAACACAATACATTTATTCTGTAGGTTATAGGTGAAGGGCAGGGCTTTCCATGCATGCTAGCTGCCAAGAAAATTGTTTGAAAATCAAAGTCTTTTGTGAAGTATATGTTCTGATAGGAATGTAAGCTTTTGCTTTTGTGATATTTTCTTGTAGCTAGTAAAATAATGGTAGGCAAGGGGAAGAGCTGGCAACTATTCACTATTTTGGTGCCACTTCTTCAGCTCACCTGAAATCATAAGATATAGACAAACATGGGCACTTACAGAGGCTGGTAGGTAGACAAGACAAATTAATAGAAAGAGTGTCAAGAAGGGCGAGAGAGAGGGAGAATTTTTGATAATGAAAAGCTCAAGGTGGTCAAGACTCCAACTCGGACTCCCATCTTGTACTCACTCTTCAATGAATGTAAGAAAAATTGCTATAAACTAAAATGTGAAAGGGAGTTTAATTTATGAGGTGAGTTATCCAATCGTCCTGTTCGCCATCTCTAAAGGGCATAAGTTGCAGTAAAATTACTGTGGGTGTGGTAAAATGAGTACCTTACCGGTAATATAATGGTTGTGCTGAAAATTACTATGGCCATTTAAATAAATTAACTGTGTGGTGTCACTTCTGGAGGAGTTGGGTGCCAGACTACTCCCGGCAGACTATGGGCCCCAGCTTCCCAGTCCACTCAAATGTCTAAGTCACCCTGTGCCTATTTAAGGTACACGGAGTCCAGGCATACCTCCAGGACTGAACATGTGGGACCTCACCCACATAAGCTCAGCGACTCACAGCTGGACATCAATGAAGCTTGACTTCTTTCTGAACAGCTTTTCAGTGGGAATGTATACATGTTTGCTGCTGAGCTGAATTGCCCTTGCTTTGATAGAGGGTAAATACCTTTTCCTGGAAGCATGTTCTACTGTTTTGAATACTGGAAACCTCAAGAAAAGCAGTGAGAAATGTTATAAAATAATCAAAATAACAATTAAACTTTAAAAATAGTGTCCGTGTCATTAGCTGATTCTGATGACAGTTGCCCATAGGTGGAGCAAGTCAATAAACATGATAGAATTTCAGGTTCTGTGATGGTAAGGAGGCTGGGAATAAAACCCTTTATATGGCTTGTGTGTCAAGAACAAACCATATCTTTAGGTGCACTGTTTGCATATTTGGCCCAAATAGCCTAACAATGTTAGGTTATTGTTCCGCCAACCTGTATGTCTTTTGTATGGGGATATGTCAGGATGGTATGTTGCTATGCTGGTGCAAGCTATATGTTAGTATCATACTACTGCTACAATAAGATGTGAACCTGCTAAACACTGTTAATTTGACGTAATCCTAAAGGGACGCAGTTAAGTGCAGTTAAATTCTAGTCATCCAATACCATACAGTAATATACTAATGATGTCTGTGGTGTATTTTTTTGTGTATTCTTTATTTTCTTTTTATGCCGCACAGATAGTAGTATTTCTATATCCTGCCCTGCGGTATGTCAGTCATATGTGTTCAAAGATAAATCAGACATAAGATTAATTTCAAGGATGAATGAATTCAGCATATGTCAGGTTATGGTAGAAGAAAAGTTGGTTGTCTGAAAAAGAACCCAATACAAGAAATAGAATCTCACTGGACTGGAGCCAGATGGTAAAATTAAGTTGTTTGTCGTAGCTCAGGACAATAACTTATGTGTTTCATCCTCATTAAAGACTTAGTCGTCATGTATATGGCATGTTAAATCAAACATCAGGAAACCCCCACCAGTGATGCTGGACATCATGTATGGCTTAGAAGTGGGAGAATTATAAAAATGTGACTTTCCCGCATATAGGAGTATGTTTGGGGAGTATTCTATATGTGTCTTTTAAAAAACACCAGTGGTGTTTAATTATAATTGAAATGTAATTCTGGCCATAGTTCTAGTTCTCAAAAGGAAATTATATTTCTTATCAAGCCTATCTTTACAGTTTGTTGTAGAGAGTGGTGTAGCCACTAAATAGTAAAGTGTGTTTGTCAAGTCCCAGACCCACTGCAGCTCCTCCACGGGGTTCCCCTGCCTGGTCCAGCCACCTCTACTCTCCGCGCCTCTTGCAGGGGGGACACGCAAGTGTTATGTAGGCCTCATCCCCGCCCTGTAGTAAGGCGCGTCTCGAGAGTGTGAGTGCTAGGCTGCAGGTAAGGGCTGTGTGTGTCCTGCGGTCTGTTGGCACGCTCCCATTGGGGTTGAAGCAAGGAGGTGGGAGTAGGTGGTAGGTCTCTTCCCTGCCTCCATCTGTAGGCTTCCCAGAGATAGGGGCGTCTACCTGGGAGATGGTGGGAAGGGTTAGGGACTGGGCAGACTATAAAACAAGCAGGCACTGTTCATTCAGTGATTGCTCGTTTTCCAAGCAGTACTTTAGTATTGTCCCTTTTATTGCTTCTATCTGCTACCTGCTTTTGAACCAAATGCCTGCCTCGACCTCCGGACCGAATTTGACTTCCCTTTTGCCTACTCCTCTGGTACTTTTGCTACAGTCTTTTCCTATTTTTGTAGACCTGCGCTTTGCTCCCTGGTTCACCCTTTGTCAGTGGTGAACTGACAAAATAATTGCAAATATCAGGTAATATTATCAAAAGCAGGAAAAACATCCAACTTACATAGTTGCATAGTAGTGTAGGTTGAAATAAAACTTGCTTCCATCCAATTCAACCCCTTTTTGGTCCATGTTTACTGCTGTTGTTCCAAAAGAAAGCAAAAAAACAACAAAAAAACCCTTATTTTGGCAATTTCAAATTCTGTTTTCCCCAGTTCACTTTCTAGTAAATAACTAACCCATAAAATGTTTTACAAAAATAAAGACAGTCCAGGACTTTAGATGTACACATCCCAAGTCCCAAGATGTGTCCTAAGTTGAAGAATATTGAATGTAATGAACAATATAATGTTTCACATTTCAACTTAACTTAACATTTTTATTATTTGTTTTGTTACTACAAAACTATGCAAGACAATTAGATTTGCTCTCTTGATTTCTAGCTAAATTATGATCGTTGTCCATATGGCAGGTCTCAAATTTTTGATCAAAACAATTTTTTCTCTCTATCAAATTTGTTTTTACCATGCTTTTGAAATTTCAGTAATTCACATTTGCACATTGGGCAATGAAAGGATATATTTGATATTTTACTTTGAAAACACAGTTTAAAAAAATATCTGTAAACCCTTTCTATGTCAGACATGGTGTTTTGATGTCTATGCAACAGCTTAACATTTGTGTTTCTGTTATGATGATGATAGAGGAACATTTCTCAATGTTTATATCACACAGCCTGAATAATTTAAAATACATTTATTTGTAGAACAAAGGCATTTGTGTACACATCACATGCTATTTCAAGTTCAGTTACTCTAAAATATGCACATTTTTTGTGGTTTTTCAATCTGTTCTGTAAAATTGTAAACTAACTTGAGCACAGATGCTCAACCTTAGAAAATGGAGATTCTAGAGATCCTTCATTTGGGGTTACTTAGGGGGTCATGTACTAAACAATTGCAGTGGGGAAAAGGTAGGTAAAACTCGAGTAAGGAGCACACTTCTGTTAATCTTTATTTACACCAGCTAATATGAAAGGCAGAACAAATATTCGCAAACTTGCCTGTTGGTATTTGCAAATACGCCTGTTTTTATTCACACTTTGCTCATACATACTACTTGAGTGTTAAATGTTAAGTACATTGCAAAAGGAGCAAAAAGAGTTTTGCGCATAAAATATATTCGCTTTTTTAGCACATATCTCTCTATGTACCTTGTACCCATACACAAAGAAACATAACAAAGCAGTTAACCCATGTCCTGCATCATCATAATGTATGGCCATTACACTGCGTTTCTCTTTTTCAGTGTCCAATGTTTTCTCAACACTTTATACAGGTCTTCTCCGGTTTATACACATTTGCTTAGACAAGTGGGTTGTCAATAAATTGGTTTAAAAACCTGAGAATAGCAAAAATATAATTGCACTTTTCCTGTATAACTGAAAAAAACAAGGATTTAACAGCTGACTACAATTACTGACAATTTCAGACAAACCTACAATTATTATGTTTTTATGCATTTTATATAGAAAGTCCTGCATTTGCAAATTAAATTCAGAGACACTGTGACTTTTACATGCTGCATTAGTGGGTTTAATAGAGAACAAAAGTATGCAAAATGCATTTGGCGTTTGTTAATGTTTAAAACACAAAGAACTATATCTATTTGTCAGAGCAAATCCTAAAATTACAGCATTGTGCATATGGTATAACATTTTAATTGTGGATAAATCGGAACAGAAGAGTGTACAAGAATTAACCTAAACATATTTTAAACATAAAAATATTTATATACAATTATAATATATTAATGCTTTATATTATAACAATATATTTACATGAATATGAGATTTTATTTTATTTTAACACAAATATTTTATTTATCTATATCTATAGGACTCATCCTCTTGCAAACTGCTGCCATTGTTTTGGAAGTGACATCACGTATGTAGTCAGAAAGGGAAGTAGACCTGTAGTATTTAGAATCCCTATCTCGCGGGATCTTAGTCTGATCATGTGACCATACCATTTGTGCGCAAACTACACAGGGAACCTCAAATTAATTCTTATGGCCCTAATGGTGTAAAATAATATGCATTATCAGATTACACAAACAAAACAACCGTCTGATAACAAAACAGGATTCAAATCCATTGGAATCTTTTTACATTCAAATCTTAAGAGAAAATGTAATGGATTAAATTTCAAATTTTTTTGGGGTTTGTTACTAAATCGGTTTCAAAGCATGAGAATAGCAAAAATTTTCACATTTCATATAAAGTGATAAAAAAATAAATAAGCATTTAACAGCTGACTACAATTACTGACAAACCTACAATTATCATGTTTTTATCATTTTCTTTTATACAAATGAAAGTTCTGCATTTACATATTAAATTCAGAGGCACTGTGATTTTTAAATGCTTCTCATACCATGGGTGGATTTAATAAGAGAACAAAAGGATGAAAGATACATTTGGATCCTGTGGATCTTTAAGAGTTAAATCACAAAGAACTAAAGCTATTTGTCAGAGTAAACTCTAACATTACAGCATTGCACTTATAACATAACATTTTCCCTAATGTTGTTTACTAAATTGCTTTTGCTATGTTTGATTAATAAATAGAAGCTGTGTGTTCCCTTATGATGCTGGTCTACAATACTTTAAAAGAGTAAATCTACCGTTGATGCTTTAGTAGGTATTTTGAGCACAGTACTGATGTATTGAGGCTGCCAAATTCTAAGTTATGTTGGAATATCTATTAACTTAGTGTGCCTGTACTTAAAATGTGTATATTGTATAATGATTCCAAAAAATATATCAATTTTACACATGTATATATGTCCAGTATGTTTGCATTGTCTGGCTTATCTGTGAATGTTTGTAATTAATAATAAAAACAGAGATGCTATTATATTCATTAATTTATTTATTTTCTGAAAAAAATCACTTTCCAGTGAAAGATGGTGTTTTTAAACCAGACTTAAAGCAAACATGTATGTTGATATGTGCATAGTCCACTTGATGGCCTATTCATTCAAATATAAAAGTAAGATGAAAAGTTGAATTAGTAATATATATTTTGTTGACAAGCAAATGGAAGAGGAATCCCCCTTTACACTGAACCATTGTGATTATTGCATCGCAGTTGCACTTCCATTTCTTTTTTCAATTTAAGCTCTACATTTACAATGTGTAACATAATCTGTAAACCAGATCAGCATTTTCTGTATTATCACGCCAGGTTATCAATTGGCATCAGAACCATCGTGTTTTAAAGTAAAATATATTACTATGTTATTTTTGGATTGCATCTATAATGTTTATTACGGTAATACAGACAATTGCTTTGTTATCTATACACCTATACATCTGTGGTTATTAACATATGTCTGTTCCTACATTAAAGTAAAATATATTGATATTAGCCAGAAATATAAAAAGCTACATTAAAGTGACCCTGACATTTAAAAATATCATATGTTAACCCTAAAGAGAAAAACACTTCTTAGCACAGATCAGTACAAAATACTTAGGCCCTCCCAATACATACATTATATAAATACATATTTACAATAACTAATGTTACTAAATGTATTAACACTGACTAATGCATTCTGGCCCAGTCTGACGACCTCTATTTTAGTGGCCCAGTTAGTGTCCTGGATTTTTGGCTACTTTAATTACTCGCTAACTTATTCCTTCTCTTAAAGTTGTTGACTGAGCCTGGCAGCCCCAGATGTACTGAAGGGCACAAGCCTATGAATGATTTATCATACCTGCCATTTAATTAAATCAATTTCATAGAAATGTACATTTAAAATAATGTTTTAAATGTAAAACAAAAGGCAAAATGTATTTATATAGTTGATAAATAATGTGTGTAGTTGAGCATCTTTGTACCATGGAAAACAAATATTTATATATTAAAATGTATATAATATGTAATATGTGTGATAAAGCATGGTAACGCTGTGAATGCAATCTCACCAGAGCATATTTCATGTTTATTTGAAGCCATTCACAAGATGGTTTATGCAGACAGTGGCATCCCGTTTATTCCAGTATCATTCAGTCCGGGGAGGATTTAAGTGGCTTTGCTGCTGAGAGCTATTTTCCCATAGAGTTTTCTCATTACTAAAACAAGAAACAAAATATTTTGTTACTTCAAAGTTATAGCATAATATTTAGTGGGATAAACCAATTTAAATGTTCAGTTTCCATTTTTTATTTATTTTTTACCTCCGCTCTCTGACACAGAAACCACAAATAAACACTTGTTTTAGTATATCCATTCTATCCCTGTGAAGGAGTAACAATACCATAAAAATGTAACCACATCGATTTAAGGGACTTTGTTTCATCATTTAAGTGACAATAAAATAATCAACCCATAAGAACTAAAAAGGTAACAAGACCCTTTTTTTTTTTTTTTTGCTGAACTGTAGTTCCTAAAAGCAAAATTGCACACAACACCTTCAATTATATTTATAGTTGTGTTGTTATGTTAGTTTTCTAGGGAATAACATGAAATTGCACATCATGGGAAATAACTAATGTGACTAAAGCTATGTCCCAAATCTGTATGTGAATTGCACAATTATGACATGTGTTTCTATTTTCAAGGACTAAACCTGTGTTGATAATGGTAATTTGATAAAGGTAAAATTGAAAACAGTATAAAAAGATAACATAAATTAAACATCATCATATACCACAAATAGAGGACATAGTCTAAAATTAGAGGGGCAACGATTTAAAAGTAATACCAGGAAGTATTACTTTACTGAGAGGGTAGTGGATGTATGGAATAGCCTTCCAGCAGAAGTGGTAGAGGTAAACACAGTCAAGGATTTTAAGCATGCGTGGGATAGACACAAGGCTATCCTAGATATAAGACCGGGAACGGGGGACTAATAAAAGTACTCAAAAAAAATTGGGCAGACTAGATGGACCGAATGGTTCTTATCTGCTGACACATTCTAGGTTTCTATTAATCATGTGTGTAAACTAAGGTTGTACAGTAAGTGTATTTTGAACTCTGTGAGATGAAATAGAGAATTCTATAGCAATCTATATATCAATAGCAAAAAAAAAAAAAAGCGTAATGGCCAACTTCGAGCAAATTCAATGTTCTACTGTTTAATTACTTGTAACCTACACAGACACAATCACATATTCTGCTTTGCTATGGTTGTATTGCTTCTAACCTTAATCTAGTTCACTTTAAATCCACCTGCTCTCTGCACCCACGCATTCAGTTGTATTATCAACCATTGTTTTGAGAGATATGTATAACTTTTCATGCTGCCTTGCACAGTGTATAATTTGTGTAGTCAAAGGGAGCTAAATTATTAAAGAAGGTAGTTACTATGGGATCCACTCCTTGATTAAGTAATTTATTACCCATGAACTCACATGCATTCTACATTCTACAGGGGAGCATGACAAAGTTATATGTGTCCAGCAAAAGATGGCTGACCTGGAAACCCTAGATGTGCACCTGGTTGAATAACCCTATAGGCATGCACACATCTAAAGCATAGTTATTGTTTGAGAAACTTTTTTTATTACATTTTTGAAACCCTTCAAATATTGCATTTTTTTTCTCCCAGGCTCCAGAAACATGCTGGACTGCAAAGTGATAGAATCATGTTACCCCAGTTATCTGTGGTAAATTAAATCTACTTAGAATAAATAAATTCAAACTGTAATAAACACACACATTTTTTATAACTATTGCGCTTCAAAAAGCTTGAAAAAGGTAGGGTTTTTTTCAAGTTAGTGTGGTCCTTTGACATGTAAGGGTGAGTGTTTTTTGCAAATACCTTATTTGCTTGATTATAAGACGACCCTGATTATAAGACGACCCCCCCAACTTTGGATATTCCTTTAGGAAAAAAACTAAAAGCCTGAATATAAGACTACCCTATAGGAAAAAAGTTAAACTTGTATATATTCACATGTAAATTGCTTTTTTAATAAAAAAATTATATCAAAAAATGCATTTCTTGTTTTTATTTCCTTTTATGTGCCAATGCTGCCTCTCTCTTTCCTTTGCCCCCAGCTTTGTCTCTCTCCCCCTCCCTTTGACTCTCGCCTCTGTCTCTTCCCCCCCTTGTTTCTCTCTGCCCCCCTCCCCTTGTTGCTCTGTCCCCCCCTCCCTCTGTCTCTTCCCCCCTTGTTGCTCTGTCTCTTCCCCCCTCCTCTTGTTGTTCTGTCTCTCCCCCCTCCCCTTGTTGCTCTGTCTCTTCACCCCTCCCTCCCCTTGTTGCTCTGTCTCTTCCCCCATCCCTCCCCTTGTTGCTCTGCTCCCCTCCCTCCCCCTGTCTCTCTGCCCCCCATCCCTCCCCCTGTCTCCCTGCCCCCTCACTCCCCCTTAACTATAACTAGATCCCTGGTGGCTAGTGGGGGCAGCCGGGGGATGTCTGCACGATACGTGCAGACATCCTCCATGCTGCCCGACACGGCCCTCCTTGCTGCCCGTCCGTCATAATAGACTGCCGTGTCGGGCAGCATGGAGGATGTCTGCACGTATCGTGCAGACATTCTCCCTGGTGGCTAGCGGGGCAGCGGAGGATGTCTGCGCGATGAGCGCAGACCTCCCCTGCTGCCGCCCGGCACGACCGCCGGGACTTCTGTGACGAAGCCGGAAGTACCCGGCTTCTTCATTGAAGCCCTGGCGGTCGTGCCGGGCGGCAGCAGGGGAGTCTGCGCTCATCGCGCAGCCATCCCCTGCTGTTAGAAAGGGGGATCCAGGTCCCCTGCAGCTCTGCTGGGGACCTGGATCACTGTTTTATAATCTGACCTCAATTTGAGGTCAGATTATAAGAAGACCTCGATTATAAGACGAGGGGGAATTTTCTGAAAAAAAATTCTGAAAAAAAGCTTGTCTTATAATCGAGCAAATACGGTATAATTTTTGTGTCTACAAACAAGGATCAGTACATCAAAAGGAAGAACATGGGTGGAATAAAGCTATATTTGGCCAAGGAAGTAATTTGTTGGAAAATCCCAAAAATTAAGAGGTGTTTGTGCATATGAATATTAAGTTCCTGTTTTCCAAAGTAATATTACAAATCTGTTTTATGATTCATTTAATTTCTAATGTTGGGGTCGTCAACAGACTGAATTTGCCATTGAAAAAAAATATATATTCTTTTGAATGGATTATTCAGTTTCTATGAAAGTGTGCATAGCTTTGTATTGAAAGGTATAGCAAATGTCATATTTTAGAGCAAACATGTATTGCTATCCATCCTAACTGCTAATATTATGTACTCCAAGTTCCAAACCATAATAGATATCCTGGTCAAATTGGAGTGGTTTTTAATTGCATAGTAATTTGTCTTACTATTGTAACTATATATGGCATTAAACATTTGCTAATTTCTGTCCCTTATTTTGTATAAATTATTCATATGTTAAATGCATCTCGGTATAATGAAACAAATGAAGGCTTTAATATGATCAGTCCTTGAAAGCTTCTGAAACTTTTTAAAGGCCGTACTAATTAAAATGTTAACAGCTTTGTTTTTCTAAATAACTCAATTTCTTGTTCAACTGCAAAACCATTAGAGAGAGATGGCAACTAAACCTTAATAAACAAATGAGCTGTCTTGAAAAACAGCTAAACTTGTTGCACATCCTGCTGTTTTCTAAGATTGTTTAGTGGCTTCCTTTTCTATGTCAGAAGAGAAACACATTATTAATATTACATTACATTAACATTTATTTATATAGCGCCAACAATTTACGTAGCGCTAGGTACAGAGCATATAAGGGAACAACATACTAAGTTAGACAAACTAAAAAAGACTGGTACATGAGGTAGAGAACCCTGCTCGCAAGCTTACAATCTATAGGGAATGGGGTACATGAGACACATTAGGGATTGAAGAGGTAAGAGTGAAGGTTGTAGTTACAGTAATGTAGATGGTTGGCAGTAGGTAGGAATGAAGATGAATTGTGTGTGTTCCAGCTAGAGGGATCAGCTAGAAGTGGGATCAGCTAGAGGTAAAGTGACCTCTATTCTAGTGGGTTGTAAGCTTCTTTAAAGAGATCAGTTTTGAGGGACTTTTTAAAGTTTGAAAAGGAGGGAGAGAGCTGGTTGCTCAGCGGAAGAGAATTCCAGAGAGAGGGGGCAGCTCGGGCAAAATCTTGGAGACCTGAGTGAGAAGTGGTAATGAGGTTGAAGGAGAGTTTTAGTCCCATTGAGGAGCGCAAAGTTCATGCAGGGAGGTATGGGTTAACAATATATGGAGGGGTGGAGGAGGGCTTTGTAGGTTAAATACAGAATTTTAAATTTTATCCTTGAGCAGACGGGGTGCCAGTGGAGGGCCCATCACACACACATTACATGCCCCATCACACACATTGCACACACATTAAACGCCCAATCACCCAATTACATGCCCCCATCACCCACATTGCATGCCACCATCACCCTCATTACATACCCCCACCACGTCCATTACATGCCCCCATACCCCGATTAATTGGAAGGAGCTAAAGCTTGTTGAACAGTGGGAGAGAGACCGAAAATGTTTGAAGCACCAGAAGTGTGCTTTAACACCCTCTGGCAAAGTGCCGCCCTCTGGCAAAGTGCCACCCTCTGGCAAAGTGCCGCCCTAGGCGAGTGACTTGTTTGGCTTGTGGAAGATACTCTATTGCACTTAGCTATGACTGAATGAGGATCAGTCTTTGTAGGTTAAATACAGAATTTTAAATTTTATCCTTGAGCAGACGGGGTGCCAGTGGAGGGCCCATCACACACGCATTACATGCCCCATCACACACATTGCACACACATTAAACGCCCAATCACCCAATTACATGCTCCCATCACCCACATTGCATGCCACCATCACCCTCATTACATACCCCCACCACGTCCATTACATGCCCCCATACCCCGATTAATTGGAAGGAGCTAAAGCTTGTTGAACAGTGGGAGAGGGACCGAAAATGTTTGTAGCACCAGAAGTGTGCTTTAACACCCTCTGGCAAAGTGCCGCCCTCTGGCAAAGTGCCACCCTCTGGCAAAGTGCCGCCCTAGGCGAGTGACTTGTTTGGCTTGTGGAAGATACACTATTGCACTTAGCTATGACTGAAAGAGGATCAGTCAACTAAATATTATTAAAAGAGGCTTGGGAATACAACATACATGTATATTTCTCAGCTGGGGAACTAAGCATTATCATTACATACTTCTGCATATGTCATTCCACTGATGGTGTGGATTTTGAATATTAGAGATTGACTTAACCTCTTATGTCATCTCATAATAAAAAAGTAGATGATAACTGTGTGATTAAAAAATGTGGAGATAGTTCCCTGTGAACATTTTGGCTAGAATTATAAATGGCTAGACCAAATCAGTTTATATGAAACATAATGTTGGACAAGATAGTGAAAAAAAATCTGAAAGACGAGTCAGGGCTGGAAAAATCAAAACAATGTGTGAGGGAGAAGGAGGAAATAAATTGGATGATGTGAAAGTGAGATGAAACAATGGTTTGTAGAGGGCAGAGAGAAAAAATAGAAAATAGAAGGGTACAGAATGGATATCCATGTAGTGAACTAACAAGATGTATTTTAAATGCATAAAATACTTATGCTTATACTTGTTTACATATATTAAGCTCCACTATTCCATTCAATTCATTAAAAACAATCCTCAACTTAGTTACACAATAAACACAATACCACAGTATATTCTAATCATTCTTTGCATCATCTATAGAATTGTACTCCCTAACTAGATGGCCTTCAAATGCACATATTTCTATATTATTTTGTCTCCCTACACAATTACAAAGATGTACAATGATAATGAAATAAGCAATTTCTGACTTTTGATTGTTAAGGAATCATTTGTTCCATTATGTAGCACATAATTTACTTTAGTTCATTTTAAATACTCTGGATACATCAGGACTTCTTCTGACAAGAGTTCAGCAAATGACCCCTGTCAAGTTGAAATAATCATTAGACACATGTGAAAATATCTCATGAGTGTTTTAAGCACAACTACAACGAATGTATCTGACTTAATGAACTCATGATTTAAATTCTGTCATGCAGATGTCAAGTTCCTTTAGATTCATTCTTATTATACATTTTTCAGTAGGTAAGCTATTCTTCCATGGAACTAGTAAAACATCTCAATTCATGCCTTTTCGAACAATCAGTCAGATCTTTTGCCCTTTTAGCCATTTGTCTGAAAATAAATATGAATCTGAACCAAAGAAAGAAGGAACAAAAATCATTCATCGATTCTTTCTTTTCAAATGAAAAAATTAAGGGCGAGCAAACTGATAGTCCAACAAGTGGATAGAATAAATAAACAAATTGAAATATTTAAATGGGTGTCTACTAAGCCTTGGCTGCTGTAAAAAAAAAATAGGGAGCTACAAACTGTGTGATTCAAAGTGAACTGGAGTGGAGAATAAAGCATGCAGTGCATGGACACTTCAAAAAAAATACTAGACTTAAATACTAGACTTAAATACATTGAACTTGCCAGTATTGGGAAAAAAAATAAAATAAACAGAATTATTCACACTCAATTCAGTTATACAAACGTGAAAATAAATAATACATATTAACTTGCATATACCGTAACTCCAAAAGTTTGATTGTAATAATTCTCAAAAATACGCAATTCCGAGATATTATTTGACTATATCATGTCCACAACTATGTCAACATGTTCCAATATTGGCATGTCTTAACACTAAATTGTTTTGCTTTTGGGGAGCTCAGTCTCTAAACCACTCCTTGTCAAAAGCATGTCAACATCCCTTGATGACCAGAGAAAGCCTGTCATGTGATCACAGAAAACAAATGACCAGGAAGGCTTGGATGCCAGAGGACTGCGTCAGTTGCGAGCCAAAAAGAGCAGTGACATGAAAGGCAGTGCTCACTACTCTTTAACATCAGACATATATAAATCTGCAGAGATCATGCTTTGTCCGACGTACGTAAATGTTCAGTTGGGCAAAGGATTTTATATTCATATGCACAGATAGACTAGAGTTGACTGTTCAAAAAATTCTGATTTGCTTTTGTTTGACTGGGGCTATTCACTGTTTGTTTACTTATTGTTCATTTCTTTAAGTAACCTATTTGGAAATTGAATATTTGAAGTCTCTATGTATAATTGATAAGATTCTCTTGAGATTCCGTTCCAGTAAGGCGTGTGGCTTTGTTTTAATGACTAGGCATTTTAAATGCACTCTGAATGGCAAAGCTTGGCACACATTCTGTGCAGCTAAATTTTGTAACAATTAATTGATATCAATGTTAATTATATTCATAATTAGTTATTGTCAAATGCATGCTGTCCAATGTTTGCCCGAACAATTAGCAGAGAAAACATTTATTTTGTATCAAAAAGCAACTAAAGCTATTGCGCCAGATCTTCTATGGAGCTGCACCAGAAAATATGCCATGGGTTAACAAGCGAATGGGGATAAAAATTGGGGGGGGGGGGGGGGGGGAAGAAACATCCAAAAATTCCAAACACTCAACATCCTAATATCGAAACAAACTCAATGCAGATGAGGAAAAAAACATAGAACAGGGAACACAGCAGTTTTTGGGGCAAAAGCTCAACAAAGCAGCAAATAAAATGAGAGGGACAACTAGTCTGAAGCAACAACTCAATTTATAGAACACACCAATATATAATAGCAATATGAGTCTGGAGCGTTGTAGATATACCACACAAAAGTTTGAAAAAATTGGAAACCCCCCCACTACCGGCACTTGTTAAAATGACTCCTTATTTATTGTTGCAAAACATACTTTAAGATCCAATATCATCTGTTATCTGTGTATAGAAATGCACTAAATGCCAAAAAGTCTGTTTAACGCAATCTAACATTTTTCATGCAAAGCACTTAGTTGAAGGTGATTTTTTTTCTTATCCTCATGTTCTCTACCCAGTACACTATGCACTTTTCATTGTTCACTACCATATGAATCTATGAGGAGGTCGCCAAGTAGTGTATTATGAAGCTAATACTACTGTAGAATATACAGTATATACTTCAATGATTGATATAATCCCACAACATGGGATATCATGTACCATTTAACCCATAGTGAGTGAGTATTTTACCATAGTACTGCACTATGGGCACTTGGAGGTTTGCCCCACCTTCTGACATGGTTACTGTGTGTAACACATTGGGTTGAATCTAAGAGCTGATCCACTTTTCCAACAGTACATGTTAAAGTGGTGGAATGAATGATATCAGGAAAGATACTCTCTAAACTCATGCTCTATTAGCAACATATTAGGCTTATATCAACAATATTATTAGTGACTATTGACATATATGTGAATAAAAACTGCATGAGAGAACAACACATTTATTGATGATATAAATGGCTCCTATATTCAGATTGCTTATGTGCAATATTGTCTGCAATGTTTCAGCAGAAAGCAAACCACCTATGTCAAGTCATCAGCTTGAACCAATAATCATTAATTATGCATTTTGTTTGAGAGTCATCAGCATATATATATATATATTTTTTTTAAGAGACGTAACAGCCTTTTACATATGCCTTCAGTCTGAATTGACAGAAAGTATTCCTGACAATGGTAAAATTATATGATTACTTAAAGTATAATTAGCTTGAAGCACTAACAATGTGCCAAATGACTATACATCTAAACAAGTACTTTCATTTTATGTCTCTTGAGTGCTGAAATGTATATATGACAAATTGGTTCAATTAAAGTTGTTGTGTTTCTGCTACACAGATAGCCATAGCTCCCTAAACTTTTATTGGCATTATCTATCTAATGTATCTAATACAAATGTTAATGGAAACACCCATTCCTGCAGCTAAACCAATTAAATGGATTAAAACGAGGTTTTGCATTTCTAGGTTATAAGATGGAGGTCTCCATCCCTGGATACTCAGTACATGAGTTTACATACTTCCCACCATTTCAGATACAGGACCGATTTTGGTTTTGTGTGAGTGGCTGAAGGTGTGGAACTCCACAATACGACTACTCAATATGGACGGATTCGTCTTGCAGTATGGCTGCAATCTTCAGCCATATTCTGTTCAGGGAAATTGGCTTAGGTAATCCATTGGATTCCCCTTACTCAAAAGCCCCTGACATGGCCACAAATTTGGATACAATAGCTAAATGTAGCTCGTGAATTGAACATTACAGTTAACAAGAATAAATGAAAAATACATTGTAAATAAAATAAATTATAAAAATCAATAATAAATTAATGTTACATAATATACAAATATATATTATTATAATGATTTTTAAATGTTTTAATTTGCTAATGTTTATTTACTTTATTTTAATATTTTTTATACTTTATTAATATCTTTATGTATTTCTACTTTATACTATTTTTTTAATTTGTTTTTCTTTCTCTTTTACGTCTGCCTATATTGGGAACATTTCTAAGTGTATTTACTAGACTGTTACAGCAGCTATTGTTCTTGCATGCTCTGCACTAAAACAAATCAATACATAACTGCTACTAGGCAATAATTAACTTATGTTTATTTGAAAGATTGCATCAAGTGTGGAGGTTTTAAATAGAAATACTTAAATGTCAGAATACAAATAAAGTACCTTATTGAGCAGTTTACTACATTTATATGTTGTTTAGTGTCTTGGTTCAGATCTTCATTCATCTTGGGACAAAAGAAAAAAAGATCCAATCCCTCTGACACAACATGTCTGCTCCCTGTCTGAACTGCAAAGATAGTCAAATACGGTACATTCCTTCATTAAATCATTTCTATATAAACCATCTGCACTTAAAAGGGCTGTATCACCTAAACATTGTTTATACTATGAATATAGAGAATTAAAAAATGATTGGAAATTATCTATATATTGCATTAGCAAAACTGCAAGCAAATGCCCAAGTTAGGAGAAAATGTGTTTTTAATGTGTCTGAGGTGTCCCCAGTTTATTACATCACCTCTGGCTTAATATGCAAATTACACATTTACCATTGAAAAGCAGTTCATTGGCATATCAAGCTGCAGGTGATGTTATTAGCAGGAGACTCCACAGTCACATGTAAAACACATTGGTGGACATGTATAATAACTTGCACACTGCAAAGAGTCAGGGGTTTTATAAAAAAAAAAAAAAAAGCCCAATGACTGTTTGATAGGTATAAAGGCGACTGTGCTTTTTTATAACTCCCAACACTTTGCTGTGAGGTAGAGCAGGACCTCCGTCAAACTGGATCCCTCCTGTTTCAGCGCCTGATTTTTTATAGATATATATTGGCGCACACACCGATTGTGCCAGTATTTGTCGCAATCTGCTTGTGCGCCATGTTAATTATATGCCCCCAATTGTCCATTAGTGGCAATTCTGCTTACACAATGTATACACTATTTTCAATATTTGTTTTCGCTACATTCACAGTAAAAACAATGTTTAGGTGATACAGTCCCCTAAATGCTAGCTTTCAATTAAACATATGTTCATTCTTTTGCTATTGTTATTCATGAAAATCACCATGTTTCACAACATAGACAAGTCATAAAATATTAATGAGATCACTCATTAAAAAGGCCTCTTACCTTTCAATAGTTAACAAATGGCATGTGTTTATCAAGCACAGACAATGTTACTATTTTGTTTTTTCACGGCTATTATTCTGTTTTGATTAAAACGTAATTGTTTTTTTCATGATAAACAGGAGCTTTCTGGCTGTTTATTCCCAATACTTTCTCCAACTGACACAGATGAGCAAAACTCTATTATTTAGTAAAAGCTTAATGTCAACCACAAAGTATTTCCTTCTTAAGGCTGGCTGGTTTCTGTATCATGTGGACCATATTCCCTCATCTACAATTAAGGAAGAGATATCTGCTTAGTTTTAGAATGTTTTTGGGGCTATATTTTTCATCTGCTGGTATCTCATAGCTAAGCAGGAATAATTTAAAGCTGACTCTTATAGCTCTGGAAAGCTTTCAATATGCTACACTTAACAGCAGAGAGATCTGGCTTAGACCCAAATTGTACTTATCTTACGACGTAAATTGTTTTCAATTAATCCTGCTACCTGTACATAAGTGCAAATATCCCCCTCTCCCTCCAAAAAATATAGCTTGCATCTGTTACGTTAATAATATTAACAATTTATTTATTATTATGCGTAAAAAAAACAAATTACAATGCTGTTGTAAAATGAGAAAAATATTTTTTTAATTAATAGTATTGTCTCACTACAAAGTTCAAACTGCGAATAATTACCTAGAATATAGTCCTTATATTTATTGCAAGAGCTTTAGAAATCTAATGCTGCTTGATGAAGAAATTGTATTGCTAAACGTATACATAAGAATAATGATAGGTACTTGAAATAATAAGAATAATGGTACCATTGTGTACTTAATATTTTAAATGGTATAATTTTCATACTGTAAGATTATTTCTATTCTTGTCTCTTGAGAGATACACAAAAAAGGCTATTCTCTAAACTGAATTGACAAGTGAACTGCTTTAAAAAGGCATTAACACCTTAAGGACACATGACGCCTGGCACATCATGAATGTAAACCAAGGCCGTGGACAAAAAAAAATAAGAAATTCTCCTTTAAAATAATATATATGGCATAGAAGAAAGGCATACATATCCTTAAAAACGATTTATAGTTTGTATGTGTACGCTAAATGTTTAAGAGTTAAATTACAGTTGAACACACATAAAATACATCCCAAAAAACCTCTTGTCCTAACGTGGAATTCATTAGGAAGGTGTTCCATTCTCCAGAGTGTGATACTGTAAATTCAAGAAAATCTTAAATGAAAATGCAAAAGCACCACAGTTCCTAAACAGACAGTAAATTCCAGATCAAAATCTGCCATAGGCCTTTGCCTGCAGTACTTCACAAAGAAACTCTGTACAGTCTTCTTATCTAATAGACTTACCCTTTACAAAATTCAGGAATGTACTCCATAAAGAGTACTTAGAGCAATGTACCATATAGTGCTGGCTTTAGACAATTTTAGATGTTTTATACTACGTTACGGACATTACATTTGCTAACTTGTCTATACTTATACATGTTGGGAACTCTGTGGCTGCAATAGCACGATCTGTGAAAGGATGTCTTCCTTGTTTACTTATACATGTCTACTCAATAAAAAGAGAATTGCAGGCAACTTGGCTATTTTGGCCTAAAATGTCAAAATTTCCAATTAAATCCCCTGCAATTCTCTCTTTATTGTTGACCTTCAAATGTTTTGAGCTTATATGCAAACAGTGGTGCATCTGTGACAGGTTTGAGTCAGGCGCATATGTTCCATGTGTGCTAGGTAAGCCCTGCACACCTAACACGGAGCTGCGCTGTATATCCGCTGCTGCTGTCGCCCTCAGATGTATTTTGTGTATTTCAGGGGTTTGTGTGCTGACTGTTCGGGGCACACCTCAAACCAGAGGCACACTAAATACATTGTTCCCCTGGTTTGAGTTCCAATCAGCCAGAAGCTCTGCACAATTTGAAACACGTTCCCCAATGCAAAGGAAACATATATTTTTCCCTTTTGCTGTCATTATGATATTAGCAGTGAATGCGTGCATCAACTTTCATTCATTAACCTGCTGTAGGGTTGCACCAAGCCAGTACCATATCGGCAGGCTGGTAAATAATTGGCTTTAGGTCGATGTTAAGTTTATCGAGGCAATAGCATAGTTGGCATTTTTTAAAGGACAAAAAGAGGTGGCAACCCAACCCTACCCTATCCTGCTGAGAAATGAAATGGAGGAAGGGCAGAGACCAGCAGGCTTAGTGGTACAATTAGGCAACTGTGGAGATATACAGTGATTGTGAAAACATGCCATAGACTCACAATATATAAAAATTAGTGTTAACTAAAATATATGTCATTTACAATATCTAAGATATGTGTGTGTTTTATAAGCAGGGAAGCTTATTCTAAATCTATTAATAATGCACAATGCTGATACATTTTGTTACTGTTGGTTTGAGCTAGTAATTTCAAATATATCAAAGATTTTGGTTAAATTACAGTCTAATGTTTATGTATTTGTATAAACTTAAATTCACTGTACCAATATAACTCGCTAATGGAGGTAATAATAGAGCCTTCAGTGATAATAAAAAATATGTGAACAGTAAAAGCAAAAATACCAAGGAATAAAACCTTTTATCTGTGAAAATAAGCACTTGCATGTTATTTTAGACTTTAAATATATTTTATCATTTGTTTAAAGGAAAGTGTTTCTGTCAAATTTATAAATGTGGCTTTTCCTGTATAAAACTTTAGATGCCTAGCCTCAGATATTTGTTATAACATTGGATTTAAAGGGTTTTTTCTTTAATAAAAGGTAAGCTTAAGCAAAGTAGTCCAGGCTGGGAAAGCTGCTGTGATATTAACTGTCCAGTGGTGAGTGGGTGATTTTCTTCAATCCATTGTTGCTACTTTCAGTGGCTGGTTAGGGAAGCAGCAATTTTACCAAGTGCCATTGACTAGTTGTATAATGAATACATCTTTATTGGACATTAAAAACGTATGCAGGAGCCCACTCATCCTGTGAAGAGCGCGTTATGACATGTGAGCAAGCCTAACAGCAATAATCTAGGAAGAGAGCACCACTTCTGATATTATGTCATTTTGTCTAGGTTAGCAATATTCTTGAAAATAACTTCAGAGGCAGGAACTCAGTTTGGGCTATTCACTAAAAAGTGAGTTGCAGGTGAAATGCAGTGAATTAAAGTGACATGAACATTTCAGCTCACCAATGTAACTATACATTGTGCATGGACAAACCTCGTGAGGTCCCCTGCTTAGCAAACTCAGCAGGTTTGTCCCTGTACAATCTATAGCTAAACTGGTGAGATGAAATGTTCAAATCCTCACCTCAAGAAATAAATTAAACCACTTAAAATAACAATTAAAACAACACTTAAAATAACAATTGTACAACAAAATATACACAACAATATATTTTTATACATTTATCGCACTCTTTGTTAGACTGTGCAGGGGTTAATATCTTTGGCCATAATTTGTACTCATATTTAAATTTTGTTGATTTATTAATCAACCTGATTTATTTTGCCATTCCATTTAGCATCCTCAGGTAAGTGCAATATAATAAAATATCAAAACAGTCCCTGTCAAAAGAAATAAGAAGAACGAAAGGAGAAGAATTTTTTGTGGACAAAAATATATATCCGCGTGTCGGGTTGGCATTAAGGTGGTAACTTAGGTATTGACAATGCCTAGCATTCCTGATATGTAACACATTTGCATAAGGCTTAAGGCATTGGTGCACTGTGTCAGATTAACCTTCACATTGTGCTTTGGGAATGAAGGCAGTAAACCTTTTCCTCAAATGACAGAATTAGGACAGTCTATGTGTACCTTAACATGCACCAAGATAACCTCTTTCAGTACACAAGTTAATTCTAGACACTTCATTACGCTAAAGGAGAGGACACTAAATATGGAAGTTGGCCACACAATAATTAATGGTAAATAATGAAATGTCCATTTTGACATTTGAGTTATCTTGTCCGTATAACTTACCCTTCCCTAACTGGCTGCACTAGCGATATTTAGGTGATAATTAGGCTCTATCATTAGCTTTCAGACATCCTTCTGTGGCTGCAACTAAGGCACATGACATTATCTTAAATACATATTGGCTATCTATTCAATAAATATTATTTTTAGCTACTTAGTATCTGCATCAATTTGCTACTTGGGATAAAATCAACAAAGAGCACCAGGAAAATTGAGTGTTCCGTTATTTCGTCATTCACTCAACCAGCTGACAACAAACTCTACAGTCAAATACTGTGCCTATTGTCTAGTAATGTCTAGCATGTTTGCTGTGTCTTATGTTGCTAATTGCCACCAAATATCTATCTGATGGTTATTGTTTTTTTTATTTTTGTTCTTTTGTGTTTATAACCCCTTTTTTGTTTGTGAATTCTGGTTTTCTTAATCATGCATATTTTTTTTTATATAACTTTTGTATGTTTATTCTATTTATATACGTCTACAGCTTTTATATGTATATGATCAAACTCTAACTTGAATTGTTTTCTAGTGTGCATTAAGGCATTGTGGTAGACTTGTCAGCTAAATAAGTCACCTAGTTAGCCCACTAGTCAGCTAAATATTACTACACTGGTTCAATATTTATATTCCACAACTTTCCACCTTTCAGTTAATCTACCTATTTTGAATCAATACAAGCTCTGCTCTATAATTGCTAGATACTTTCTACTAACAAGTAAGTTACCTCATACATACATGTACTGTGGATTAATTAGGTATCTTTTCAAAATGATGTGATGATATTAAAATGTGGTAACATCATTCAACTCCATTGTTATTACAATTTGACTGGAAATGTTTCAATGAGCTGTAATATTTAAGACAATATAATATAACCACTGTTACCAGTGACACATTAATTAAACATATTTTCCGTGTCAGAAACATAAATGCACTACTTGTAATCAGTCCTGTGGCTAGCTCTTTCTGCTCTTGAGGCTAGAACAGGTAAGTGTGCCCCCTTTGCATTAAAATGCATCAGTCCAGTTAGTTCTGCGCCCCCTCCTTTAGGTACACCTAAAGAAAGTGCCTCGGTCGCCTCACTCAGTTGCCCTGCTTATAGTATATGATTTCCATCAGTAAAATTGTTAATGAAATAAATGCAGGTACAAACATCTAAGGAAGAAATATTGATACACAAGACAATTTTCAGAAGACCATAAATGTAAAACATGTGGTTTGCATACAAAGACTAATCTCGTTACAGTTGAATACTTTGTTGAACTCTTCAACAACCCAGCTTTTTAATGTACCAAGGATATTGAGAAATAAAAAGAGAAATACTAGAACAAGCCAAAAATATAATTTTATTGAAAGGGTGATCAATAATTGGAACAACATTCATCCAATTTAGCTAATTTAGCATATATCTCTGTCCTTTTCCACCCTATTCTTATTAAATTATATTGAAGGACAAAAGCACCACAAAGGCAATTTTTTTGCTCCTGGACCAATCGCACTTTGTTCTTGGACCGGTCACTGTCACACGTGATGATGTGGAGGTATGTCCACTGGAAATCAAGCATGTCTCAATTTTGTTAAATAAAACTGACGCTCACTTTCACACAATGGGCTTCATTTTAGAGGTTCTATGCAGTTGTACAAGCGTTTGGCCCATGTATCTTACTATGGCATCAGTAGAAAGATAAAGTTATAGGGGCTATTCACTAAAAAGTGAGTTGTAGGTGAGCTGAGGTGAGATGAACATTTTATCTCACCAGTTTACCTAAACACTGTACAGGAAAAATCTGGTGAGTTTCCCTCACTAAGCACACTCATCAGTTTTTTCCCTGCACAATATGATATGTATATAAACTAGTGAGATTAAATGTTCATCTCACTTCAACTCACCTGCAACTCACATTCTAGTGAATAGACCACATAGACATGTTGTCTCCTACTAACATTAAGTTGGGCCTGAAGATATACAACATATACTTAGGGCCTTATTCTTGAAAGAATTGCAGGGACTTGCAGGTAATTTAGAAGGGAATTTCAAACCTAAGGCCAAAGTAGCCAAGATGGAAACATTCTCCCATTTAGCATCAGTGTGCACCTGCAGTTGATCTATTAAACAAACAAAATGTGTTAAGTTAAAAAAAAAAAAATACAATATATACATATTACATATATTATATAAAAATCAGCATAAAAATAAAGGCAAATAAAAGAAATATAAATAGGTAAAATAATAATAATGACAACAAAATTAAAATAGGAATAAACAAAAGAAAATGCTAAAAAGGAATTAATAAAATAAAAAAACGAAATAAAATGAAATGAAAGTGCAAAAAAGACCCCTCTACTCCACTCCACAAATAAAGTCCTATTTGTATTCTTTTTATTGTTTTTTTGGTTTATCATTTTCTTTTATTATCCAATTTTATTTTTATATTCATTCTTATTATTAATTTTATTTTCATTATTATTATTAGGACTATTTATATTTATTTTTTACTTACCTTTATTTTTATTTTATTTTATTGGTATACAATGCATTTTATGTATACAAGTCCAATTTTATATCTCTATTCCCACTTACATGTACTGCTAGATATTATAACAGATTGCTATTAAATTTTTATTCTCATTTTTTTTGTATTGCCAGATATTGCAACAGACTGCTATTTAATTTTTTATTACAATGTTGCCAGGTTGCATGTTTGAGAACCCCCTCTCACATGTATAATGAATATGGGACTATTCATCTATAAGACAAGGAAACTCATTCCTAAAACAGAATGATGGTGTTAGCCACATGAACAGCTACTTTTCAGGAAAGACAGAGAGATTTAAGAAGATAGAGATAGAGTTGCCGGATAAGTAATTGCATTCCCACTAATACATGTGGCGATAATTTACATAAATGGAAGGACTGGACCTGGGATTGGACAGTGGTATTTGTAGCATATACTGTGTTGTTTCATGTTAGAGTCTTCCCTGCAGACCCTTGATGAAGTCAGGTCAGGCTGACGAAATGTGTAAAGTGAGGGGAGCACTTTTCGGTTTGATTCCAACTATAGGACTGGTATGTTGTGGAGTCTGGACATCAGCAGTTCTCTTCATTTTGGCCACTTATTGGACTGGCATTCCTGTTTGTGAATGCCTGTTTTCCATCTCACAGGAGGCTCCACTAGTTACTTTTTTTAATTGAGCGTGCTTTGCACTACAGCTGATATGAGTTTTACTTAATAAAGTGTGTTCAAATGTTATATAAAGTATCACGCTATATACGTTCTTCTTTTCTCAGATGTCCACAGGATGTCCATCTAGTGTTCTATAAATCTATACATGTTATATGATATGTAGAGTATCTCTCTTTGTTGACACAGTTTGAGCTGACTTTAAAATGAATTTAACTAAGCATGGAAAGTTGGTACCACGGTTACAATACATCAGAGATCTATGCTGATCCAAAAATCGTCCTGTAGAATGTTCTCGCGCGTTCAGACATATGCATTAAATAAAAAATAATGTATGGGTATGTTATATACAGAAACACTAATTGTCTACCACAGAGTACAAGATAACAAAGCTGATTAGTCTGTAGATTTATTCATCAGCTGTTCATCTCATGCATGTAGCAATTGTGTCACTAGAGGATAATATATAAAAACCACAGTCATGCCTCCCCCATTTAAAGCTGGTATTTGCAATTCAGATGTTATTGTGTATTTTTTTTAACTTGGCTATAGGGCGAATCTATTTACACATATTGCTGTTATCACACACTTCATCTGCAATTATCCTCTAAGACATTTAAAGAATAGTTCGACAGTATTTATTATTTTGGTACAGCATATCTAATTTTTCGAAGCCCTGTTTGTTTTTAACATCTACTGCAGTCTTACTACACAAATTAACCTCCATCACTCATTATATGTTGTTACTGTGGAAAGAAAGAATAGTTAATAATCTAAACTGCTGATTGCAAGACTCTGTGGCAGAAGTTATGTAACCTGCTCAGTTAAAATTTCAACAAAGCGCTGATGCTCTCTGCAGTAGACATCCTGGCGTCAATTGGTTCAGTCGTATTCTGTTTATTTACTGTTTCTTTTCCATTAATCCTTTGTAGAGGATAAGAAAAAAATCTTTCACAACCCTGCTGAGTGAGGTCACTACACATTTACTGCTAATTAATGTGCCTGAGATTACTCATCAAGATAAGGTTGTGAGAATTATTAGTCTTTTGAGGATTGTGAAGCTTAACAAGATATTGGCCAATTGGTCAAGCCCTGAGCAGATAAAGAATATCAATTCATAATGTTGTTGTTTTCATAAATTGTAGAACAGGCCTTTCTTCTCATGAATAAAGTATATTGCAAATTGTTTAAATAATAATAATAATTCTTTAAAAATATGTGAGCAATGTGATAACTTCAAAGGTGCAATTAATACTCATTATAAATTTGTAATACTTATATTACATTTAATAAATAATTGAGCATAAGTATGAGCTTAACAAATATTAGGAGTGTCAGGCCCCTGACTAGATGCTTTATGTCAGGGATGGGTCCAGGAGTTATGGGGCCCTGAGCGCCCGATGCAGGAGTTCAATGTGCTGGAAATGGAGACACAGGGCCTGGTGCTGGGTAACTGCAATCCGTCTGGTTTGAGAGTGGTTTGAGACCCCCAAGTTCATGCAGCAACGTTCTCAGGCCCTGTGAACAAGCTGTGGAATCCAGTGATGCACACAGGATAACTGAAGTGATTCTGCAAACATCATGCAGCAAGCATTGAGTATAACTAGAACAGGTTAGCAGGATGTAGCAGGATAAAGCAAAGAGATGAGCCAAGCAGAGCAAAACAAGTACAAAAGGATTGAGACAGAGCAGAGCAGAAACTAAAGTAACAGAAACATGAGAGTTCTGAGACAGGGCTGAGAAATACAGGGAATCAGGTTACAGGGCATAATAGCAGACATAGCCTACAATTACATGAGCAACCTCCAGAGGCGACCAGCACTACTACTTTGCTGGACAATTTCTTTAAGGGAACAGAAGTTATCACACGTACAGATTCCCTGGTCATATGTCATGGAGTGCTAACAGGTAGGGGCTACTCTGGAACAGGGCAGGATCTGGACTGTAGCCGGATTGGGAAGGTGCCACTCTGGGGTAGTACCAGTCAGTGGCTAAGCAAGGCAAGGTTTGCCACTTTGTGGGGGGATACCACTATGTGGCCGAGCTAGAGAGGGATGCCACTATGTGGGGAGATACTACTATGTGGCCGAGCTAGAGAAGGATGCCACTATGTGGGAGGATACCACTATGTGGACAAACTAGAGAGGGATGCCACTCTGTGAGGGATACCACTATGTGGCCAAGGAAGGGAAGGGTTACCACTTTGTGGGAGTGTCACTCTGTGGCCGAGCAAGAGAGGGATGGACAAGGTACACGTATGCAAAACAAAGTTAGGAACGAGTATAGGTAATAAGCAAGACCAGAGAGGAAAGCAAAAGCAGTAGCGAGCATAGGAAATAAACAAGCGAGCAAAGCAAAAGTATACTGAGATCACTGGAACAGCTTGGATGAGTCTGCAAACTGGGTGAGGCTTTACAAGGAGTTAAACATTTCAATTCATGAGCTAGCCTAGTATTTTTTTTGGAGCCAGGGAAACTGTATTTAAAGGTCTGTGTACTGGCTTCTTGGAATTGTAAAGACCACTTGTACTTTATTAATTCATAATTACGTTGTAGTAATTAGTAGTCAATAACTCTTCTACAAGAGTAAGAGCAAAACAGGATGTTCTCTTCATTATTTTAAAGGAAAGAGATACAACAAAATTCTATAAAGTAAAAGTGTCTGAATTCCAAGCATCTCTCATTGCATCTAGGGGGGAGGGGGGTTCTGGGTGCCATAACAATATTTTTGCATTACACAGAAATAGCTTTGAAATCATGGCGCATACAGGCATTAACACAGCTGATCTTTGCAGGAAGTACAGAACTGATATTGTGAGTTTATGTGGATAGAGAATGAGCTAAATAAATAGGACAACTGGTATCAATCATTAACCGTTTCACAACAATTTACATGTCAGGCATCTCATGCAGAAACAATATTTTTGTGACAATTAACATGTCTGGCATGTCAAACAGTAGCAATCAACAATAGCTGCCTATGCTTTGATGCCCAACATCACCAAAATTTGGCCCCCCAGGGCTCCTCAATCACCCCACGTGGTGATAGCGGGCAGCTTAGTGGAGAGCGATGGAAGTGATCAGAAATCACTTCCATTGATCTGTTGCTGTTTCTTGAATGCGCCTAGAGGCAGTGAGCAACAGTGCATTGAAAAAAAGGACAACACTAACCGTAGATCTATTATCCCTAGATCTGAGGTTAGGCATAGAGTTCCACTAACGGTTACAGAGGGGTTAGGATTAGTGCAAGGGTTAGACTTATGATTAAGGTTAGGCTGATGATTAGGGTTCGGGTTAGAGAAACTGGAAAATGCTACTTTTCGTTATTGCCTTATAACTCACAAAAGAAATACTGAAAAACATGAAAAATGGCATATTTCTAAACAGGACAAAATTTTGAAACTATTTAGATGAGGTTTTTTTTTACATTTTGTAATTGTGTAATTTGTAAAAAATTTGTAAAAAAAAAAATGATTGTACCCGCTAAAAACCTCCATACTTTTTAATCATGTTTAACGGTGCTAGTAAAAATTTAATTTATGCATCATAATTTGACCAAAGGCATTAGACTCCAGCTCTTGTGACTATAGATAGATTTACAAGACAGTACTTAAATTTTTTGTTTGATTTTCATTATTTTAACAAAAACTCTGATTAGACTTGACACATTATAATTCAATCACAATTAGTTGGATTTAACAAGTCACTATACTTTTTAATTTACAAAATATGAATTTGTTTTGATATTATTTGTTGTTATTATTTTTTACAACATGATTAAGGATTTTTGTGTTTACAAAGTTACATTATTAATGACATTATGTGGTGATGTTAGTTAAATATCAATCAAACATCAATACAAGTTGTTTAGTTTGACAGCAATGCTGATTTGTTGTATCACATTTTCTAGTCCCTGTATACTTATTATGTATGCATTATCTTGTATTATGCAACAACATGTACACTGATGATAGCAGTAGAATTCCCAGTCACAGATTTGTATAGCACTGCTACACACAACGTTGATTCTATCAGTTATAATTTGATGCATGCTATTAAATATGTATACTTCAGTTGCAACAAACTACAACTGGCCACAATCATTGAAAGTCTACTGAAAAACATTTCATTTGTCTTCTGCATTTTTAAAGTGTATTTGTTAACTTCCAATTTGTCATCTCTGCTGAGCGCATCATTCTCAACTTGATTTTTTCCTCCCTGTTGGTAATGTTAATAAATTCCACCTATTTAATAGAAATGATGTCTCCTAGCAGTTTCAGAAAAAACAGTGAAAAGGACTGGGTGAATATTCACAATTGGCCATATAAGCACAGCCAGAGCTACCTTTAACATTGATTCCCTGGTCAAGCTTCTTTCATAGTTCCTCTGTATCCTTTCCATCCCTGCGAAAAAAATATATATTGATCTTAAAACTGGTTTCACAAGCTGCTGGGCTGACTCAATGGGGCCAATGGGTAATGTTTGAGTGCACAGTTTAGGAGGAGCACCTAGAGGAAAATCTATTACTCCTAGAGGAAATCTTTTAAGCCATCATCCCTTCCTCTTAGACTATGCATGTAATGTGAAACGCTGCATGAGACATCTACCTGTACGGATGATACATCACAGATCATGGGTTTGGTAAGCTAGAAAAGTGGTCAGATCTGTGGCAAGTGCAAGATCCTTTTTCTTGGGCGTAAAAACCCAAAAGCAGCATATAGAATATTTGAGACAGTCCTCAACATCTGAGGAAAGGAATTTAGGAGTAGTTATTTCAAAGGACTATGTAATGTAATAGAGCAGCAGAAATTGCTAGCAGAACGCTTGGTTGTGTAGTGAGAGGTATTAGCAGTAGAAAGACGGAAGTGCTCATGCCATGGTAAAGAGTGAGACCTCACTTGGAATATTGTACGCAGTACTTGAGACCGGATCTCCAGAAGGATATTGATTAGACATGTGCAAAACTAACATTTTCGTTTCGTTTTCGTCCATTCGGACGAAAATGTTATTTATTTCGTCTAAAACGAATTTCGTTCATTACTACATTAGTTTCAGACGAAATTCGTTCATTATTTTCGTTTCGTTTCGTTTTATTCGTTCGTTTTATAGAATATGTGTAATACTATTAGCTTTCTATAAACCGAACGAGAGCCTCATTCATAAGAAATTCTTATGAATGGGGCTCTCGTTCGGTTCATAGAAAGGCAATAGTACTACATGTTTTCTATAAGTGGAAAGTCTATAAACCGAACGTTCGGTTTATAGACTTTCGGCTTATGGAATACATGTAATCCTATTGCTATTCTATAAACCGAACGTTCGTGTAATCCTATTGCTATTCTATAAACCGAACGTTCAGTTTATAGAATAGCAATAGGATTACATGTATTCCATAAGCCGAAAGTCTATAAACCGAACGTTTGGTTTATAGACTTTCGGCTTATTGAATACAAGTTATCCCTTTTGCTATTCTATAAACCGAACGTTCGGTTTATAGAATAGCAATAGGATTACACGTATTACATAAGCCGACGGCCTATAAACCGAACGTTCGATTTATAGGCTGTCGGCATTTCACTACACGGAGACAGAGTCTCCATTCATAAATTTATGAATTTATGACAGAGTCTCCATTCATTCGTCCGAAAACGAATGCACATGTCTAATATTGATACTTTGGAGAGAGTTCAGAGAAGGGCTACTAAACTGGTTCATGGATTGCAGGATAAAACTTACCAGGAAAGGTTAAAGGATCATAACATGTATAGCTTGGAGGAAAGCCAAGGCAGGAATATGACATAAACATTTAAATACATAAAGGGAATCAACACAGTAAATAAGGAGAGTATATTTAAAATAATAAAAATTACCACAACCAGAGGACATAGTCTTAAATTAGAGGGGCAAAGATTTAAAAGTAATATCAGGAACTATTACTATACTGAGAGGGTAATGGATACATGTAATAGCCTTCAGGGGAAGTGGTAGAGGTTAATACAGTGAAGGAATATAAGCAAGCATATAGTTTTCTTAGATGTATGATAAGGCCATGGACTAATAAAAGTATTTATAAAATTGGGTAGACTAGATGGGCTGAATGGATCTTATGTGCCGACACATAAGATGTTTCTATCTTCCATAGATTCCTTGTGACCCAGGCAGCTGCCCATTTTGACTCACATTAAAGGGAAAGTCTAGTCCCCAAAATCAATTTGGTGCAATATTAAGATTACTGCATATATAGTGCACAGGCTTTGTTTCCACTGTGATTTGTTGCAGGCATTCTGCATAAATCACATTTTTAATATTTGACTCTCCCAGGGATTACTCTGCATGTTTACTCCAGGTGCAGCATCGCTGATTATATAGACACTATATAATCATTTAGTCACTTACTTTGCTCCTGGAATTGAATACATTGTGTGGAATGTGATAAACGTGCTCTTGTACTCGAATTAAATTATTCTCATTGGTCCCTGCAGTAAAGAAAATTGGGCAGTCCTGGTTTCTTGCAAACTGCTATAATTTCACAATTTCATCTAGCTGTAAGTAATTTATATTTTAAGCAATGAAATATGTAAAAAGTGCATTTTAAAGTACATTGAAAGCACATTAATATGCATTAATATTTAGACAATGCATTTTGGGCACCAGACAGTCCCTTTAATGACCCAAAATCACAACAACGCATCAGTTTACTGATAATAGCATTACATAGCTCCCAACCTATAACTGACCACAAATTATTACATTGTTTGAAACAAAATATACTGTGATATGCCATTCCAAAATATAAAAGTGGTCTACTTACCTAATAATTGTACATACCCATGCACATAAAGAGGTATTAACCGTAAATAACAGATGTGTCTATAATAACACATCTATGATTTAATGATATTGCTGCAGTCTTCTCAAGTATATTTACATATAGAATGTTAGCCTAAAAGACAGCCATCTTGTTTTTTATTACAAACATTGTAAGGGCTAATCTTTTCAATAGCATTTTATATTTAATAGTCAGTGTATTTCCAGCTCCTGACAAAATAACTAATTGTCCGTCAGCTTGTGTTTGCTATTACATGTAGGAAATCTATTCAATAAGGTTGTTTTTCTGATTTTATTTTAATTACTTAGTTTTTACATAAAAATCCAATACTGATGGTTTAAAACTGGCTAAGTGGCAACCTTTAACTTTTACAGTGCCTTTCTTTTATGAAATTAGCTGCCAAGTTAGCTGCCACTACATGAGTTTCCAAATTAGACACACTAATGAATTAGGTGCTGTGTTGGCTGATACTTAGATGCCTTACTGATTGCTACTATTAAAATAGTTGCCTACATAGCTGTCACTCTTGAGTTAACTGCTAGCATTAGGTAGTTGCCATGTTAGATGATGTTACTAAGTACTGTTTTCAGTACTTACTCTGTGTAACTGATACCAAAGGCCCCAGTAAAAATAAAATAAAACATATACACCTTGACTGGATTCCACAGGGCTTTGTTCTACTAATTGATTAGTAATTTCCCCAAGTTTTTATTAATCTCTGACTTGACCTGAGTTATAGCGACCCACCTCTGTAATAAAAACTAGACAATAGATCTCTGGGCACATTATCCTGCACTGGAAAGTATTTTGTAAGTTTTAGCTACGTAGTTGCATAATTAAAACTAGAGACTAGACACCCTGGGAACATCATCCTGTATTAGGAAGAAATGTATCTGTTTATCTCTAGAACAGTTTAAGTCAGAAAGTCATTTTGTGCCAAACAACATAATAATGATACTGCCCAGACATCCTAAAAGATAAAAGATCTTGACCTAAATCCAAATGTAATTTAATTTTTAACCAACGCTTGGAAAAAAAGTTTTGCAAAAGAAGACTTTGGACTTTGTTCTCATTGAGCAAAAGACGTCCGTGATCTATTGTGTCTCTTTGGGAACCATATACAATGTTTATCACAGCTATTTCTTTGTGTAATGGCATGTAAATAAAATTAAACTTTCATGGGTTCATGGTTTGATATATGAATAGCTGATTTAAGGCTACTATTAAAGTGAATTGTTGCTATTTTCCTGTTGATTATTTTAAATCAAATAACTGCGGAGAAATAAAACATAAAAACAGCATCCATGTCATTAAATTCCTTGTCTCACGTGACATTTATCAACATTGATTTTTAAGGTAATGCAGACTAGGGATGAAAGTCACAACTTAACATAATATCAGAAAAGCACAGGGATTTACTGCAGAACACCATTTGCTTTTAGTTTACTGAAAAAAAATGCCACTGCATGCCATGCTTATTAAATACTTTAGTATGTACTTATGTCTTTCTGATGTCACATTGTAATTCTATCTAGGAATTAACTCAAAGTTGGATCACTCACAGCTGAGATCTTTAACTCATCATCATAACAAACAAACTGACAAGTGAACTGCAAACATAGGCATTAACAGTTGAGTTAAAGTTCTAGAACTTGCAGCTCAGCTCGTAATGTCTGATTTTTGTAGAGTAGAGTCTAGTGAATAACCCATGTTCTAGATATTAGAATTGTATAGTAGTAACTACTCTCAGGCATTTTCTTGCAAGGTGGAGTGTTTACTGATCAGTGACTGACATTTGGGTCTACTAAACCCACACAAATGTATTAGCTTTGAATAAAAACTTTAGTGGAGAGGTGACTTAGGTCAGGTATATTCCTCTGACAAGGTAAACATGTGGGAGAGGGTTAATAATACCTATGCCAATCTTAGTTTGAGGTTTTTGTGAACTCAAAAATATCCAGATTAAATTAATTTAAGAGGCACACTCTTCAAGTCCTGTTCAACCCAAAGTTCTCCTGAAGAATCTAAACATTGCTCATCATATAAATGGAGAGAAGAGAGAATAACAAATTCTGAAAAATGATCTATACATTGTGTTAGCAGTAAAGTCATAACATAAGAGAAAACATGTTTGAAAACAAAGTTCTATTTAAACATGCCTGTGGGGCATTTACGACATCACCTTTGGCTTGATTTTCAAATTAACTATTTTTGTGAAATGTGTAATTTGCATATCATGCCACAAGGTAACATCGTCAGCAAGAGACACTACAGGTACATTTAAAACATATAGCTCTCTTATATACTATCTTATATATATATATACATATTTTATTATATGTATTCACAGTGCAAGCATTGTTTAGGTTGAGTCCATTTAAGACTTTATTCCCTTCAATTATTTTAGATTTCTTTGACTGGCAAGTTATTTCTCTGTTCAACTTGCTAAATGTTTTAGCATAGAAATCCCTATGGCTCCCAATGATTGGACTTCAATATCCCCATTACAGGTCTTTGTGGTCCGCAATAAGGGCTCAGAGGTCTACTTACTAAACTGTATGACCATTTTGACTGGAAAAGTGTATGAGGTGTCTATTGGCTAGGGCAGCACCACGCCATAATCTTTTTTTTATTTACTTTGCATTTAGTGCCTTGCAGCAGCACAGGTCCAGGGATGATGGCCAGAGGATCACAGGCTGGAGATTGAATGCTAATATTGAGGATGGTCCATAATTTTTCTTTTGAAACTTAATGCCAAAGTAGCTGATTTGGAAACATTATCCCAGTCTGCTGCATCAAGGATTTTTTTTCAGCTCAGCTACTTCACCTTAATGTTTGACATTCCCATCTCTGTTCCCTGCAATTCTCTCTTTACTGAGTAGACACTATAGTTTATTGTTTGAAAAAAAAGTCCTCTTGTTTTGAATATAATTTTATTAGATCCATATTTACATTCTAGTTACCCAGAAGTGGAGATTTGGATGATAAAACAAGGCTTCTATAGGAACAAAAATGAACTGCATATCAGTAAAATGCCCAAAAAAAGTAGGAAGCATTAAATTTACTAAACCATGAACTGTCCAGTGGTACATTAAAAACATACCAACACACACACATTTCTTTCATGAAACATTTTCTTTGAATATTAACCTGGAGCTCTGGTTGTACATAGTAGATCAAGGTTAGAAGAGAATTAACATTTTTATGATGTGATATTCCATTTAATTAAAAGAGTTCAGTGAATGTAGCCCAATGGGATTCATCTAATGATATAAATGTATCTTCCTTTAGTAAATTGCACTCACATCAAATAATATTCTTTCAATTAATTATAGCCAAATCATTGCTAATTGGAAAACAGAATGTTTTATCCAGAATGAATTATTCTAGAAAAGTAAATACACATATTTTATGATCCACATGACTAAATGGTGTACTCAATAAAGAGATCATTGCAGGAAATTGAGATGGGAATTAAAAACTTTAGGCCAAAGAAGATGAGTTGAAAATATTCTCCAATGTAGTTGAATGCATTGTTTTTTTCCAACTCACCTACACTGGCCTTAAGTTTCAAATACCCATCTATATTCCCTGTAATTCTCTGGCAACCTTCTGTCAATATCCATGCTATCCGTTTGATGGATAAAGGTTTATTTAAAGGTTAAAGGTTTATTAGACTCTCTAGCTGACTGAGTACATTGGTGGTAAGATGTTGATTGTGATTGGCCAGCCGTCCACTGCATTGGTGAGACATCATTAGGATAATTTTAAAGCTACCTGATAGAAATAAACAAACTTCCCCAACTTGGCAAAAGTAGAGCCACAACTCCCTGCCCCATCTTTTTAAGGACTGAACAATCTAGTCAATGGATCAGTAGCATAAGGTGCTTGGAAAAGCCAAAACAAGTATCTTATTTTCATTTTCCTATCAAATAGCAATTGCAATAAAGTACAATCTTTTTATTAGGCAAAAGAGTCACTTTATAATTAATGCTTACTAAACTCTATTAATTGTCTAAACTATTAGGACCACTTAAATAAATGACTCACTCACTCATCCCCTCTATTGAAAGTCTGATAGTAGCTAATACTGCAGTCAATGTTTATTAACATACACGGATATTGAAGGTTAACAACAATGAGCCCATTCAAGCACCATAAAGCAGCGTATCAGTGCATTATCACTCCCAAAAATCTTTAGTGGATGTATCCGTGAGGTTTATGAACCATATTAGCTGATATTGACTATTAAACCTCTTACTGAAACTAAATAAATACTAGTGTCAGTTTTATATTTTGCATTTCTCCTTTTATTTTATAACCACATTCGCTAAAGGGCTGTGTCATCGCAATTTATTTACTATAAGGATTTAATATTTGTTTGTCTACATCTTATAGGTTATTTTATTTCATGTGCCAAAGAGAAATGTAAAGCATTGCAAAATATTCTAGTTTTATGTCTTTATGTTTGGATAAATCTAGTGTACTGGATGCTTAAGGATTATTAATAATTTGTATTAAACAATTAACACATAGTACTAGAATAAGTGGTTGAGAATTATAGGCATTGTAGTCAAAAGACTACAACTTTATTTAGATCTGATATGTGTTTCCAGCTGGAGGACTATGTCTTGCCCACCTCTATCTTCAGTGCTGATAAAAAGTTCTATAATCTTTGGTTCCATATGTCTTGTATTTGAAATATTAGTAGCAATAATGTAACTTAATTTAAATTAAGTTACTAATGTAAATAATTTCAGAGGACTTAAAGGTAGGTAGGCAATGCAATAGAGCAGCAGGAAATGCTAGCAGAATGTTTGGTTGCATAGAGGTATTAGCAGTAGGAAGAGGGAAGTGCTCATGCCATTGTACAGAGCACTGGTGAGACCTCACTTGGAGTATTGTACGCAGTACTGGAGACCGTATCTCCAGAAGGATATTGATACTTTGGAGAGAGTTCAGAGAAGGGCTACTAAACTGGTTCATGGGTTGAAGGATAAAACTTACCAGGAAAGGTTAAAGCATCTTAACATGTATAGCTTGGAGGAAAGACGTAACAGGGGGGATATGATAGAAACATTTAAATACATAAAGGGAATCAACACAGTAAAGGAAGAGAGTATGTTTAAAAGAAGAAAAACTACCACAACTAGAGGACATAGTCTTAAATTAGAGGGGCAACAATTTAAAAGTAATATCAGGAAGTATTACTTTACTGAGAGGGTAGTGGATGTATGGAATAGTGGTGAGGTAAACACAGTCAAGGATTTTAAGCATGTGTGGGATAGACACAAGGCTATCCTAGCTATAAGACCAGGAACGGGGGACTAATAAAAGTACTCAAAACAAATTGGGCAGGCTAGATGGGCCGAATGGTTCTTATCTGCCGACACATTCTATGTTTCTATGTAACTTGATAAAATTGAGTTACATGGATTTTTAAAGGAGAAATATTTTCCAAACTTTGGACAAGGTTGGAGCAGAATTTCTATGATTGTTAAATCTACCATCGGAGCTCTCTATTGGTCTACCATGCAGACACCCCTTGCTTTAGATTATTGATCAAAAACTTGCGACCCGTGGGCCTGATGTGACTCGAAAACTTTTTTTGTGCAGCTTAGATATTGGCTGAATTGCACAAAGCTTCTGTGGTATTAGCTCTTGCATTTAATAATGTCTGGCCCCAAAGCCTACGATTCGGCATAGTATGTGGCCCTCTGCATTAAGAAGTTGGACAACTCTGCTTTAGATTAGGGTTGCCACCAGCTGGTATTTAACTGGCAGGCCGGTTAAAAATTGTCTTGGAACCAATGTTAAATCTATGATTACATATAGTACGGCTGTTATTCTATTCATGCAAAGAACCTTACTTTAGATAAATCTCTCTCTTTTGTTAAATCTTACTGTAGTATTTTGATGTGTGTGGCTTAAAGCACTTACATTTGTTTTATTTTTTTAGACTCAGGCACACTTTCCTCAAGCCATTCCCTTCTCGCTTATCTGTAATTTACAGCCAGTGAGCAAAGAGGCAGCCATAGGTCCTTGGGAGTTTGCCCTGTGTAAGAATAGTCAACACTCCTGAGACAATAAAAATGTCAAGCATTAAATATGCCTCTTGCTGAGTCACCTGTTTTTAACGAGAGGTTTTCTCAGTGTCACAGCAGAAAGAAGAGCAGTCGTCGGGATATTATAAATATACACACAATCAGTGTGGAAAGTAAATGTACCTTGTGTCCTTAAAACAAAGACATTCACATGATACCATGAAACCAGAGAATACATATATTAATAAAAATAAGTAAAAAAGATATGATGCAAATGAAACAATTAGTAACATATATTATGTGGAGTAAATATCTGCTCTCAATGATAAGCACTCCTCTTGAGAGATGTGTGTAAAAAAACAAGTAGTCCAAGAATAGCTGGATTCTGGGTCTTAAAGTTAGGGATTATCCTCGGAAATCCAGAACATGTGGCAGAAATGATCTTTCACACAAGGGTTTATCACATTACAGGATTAGAATTTGTAAACATTGATACGATAGAAGAGGCCTTTTAGCACCATAATGCCACAGGGATCCATTAAATAAAGCTTGTATATAAATACAAAAGGAAAGCGCATTTAGAAGGCTGTATTCTTATATCTGGAAACAAGTGAACTTATGTATTAAAAGGTTGTGGGAATGGTAGCTGTTTTTTCTTCTTATGTGAAAGTTGATCAAGTTATAGGATCATTCGAGTTTACAAAACAAATAAACAGTGCAAATAATTTTATATTAATGCTGACAAATTGTCTAATATATATATATATATATATATATATATATATATATATATATATATATATCTGCTGTGTGCAAGAAATGGGTATCTTCCGCATCATCTGGGTCATTCAGGGGGCTCCCATACAGATGTATTCCCACTGCACATGTGCAGATGTCAGCAAGGTCACCAGTGATAACACAACTCTCCCACTCCCCGATCCACAGCTGTAAAGAAAATAAAAAAATAGAAAGGCAGTAAAGCTGTCACTGCACATGATCACAGGTTCTGTTTAAGCCCGCCCCCTTATTTTGTTACATTTCAAGAGAATCTCTTTTTTTATACTTGACTTTCTTCTATAGCGTAAATAACTGTTTCTCTCTTCGCATGTGATTGCATATTTTGTCATTCAGGCCCTCTCAGTCCCCTGTATGCCCTCCCATATCTGACATTGTCACAAGCACAGCTAAGAGCAGAAGGCTACTGGGTCCTAAACTCATTCCTCTGCTCCAGCCTATTGGTGGGGATCTTGAATAAGGAGAATAGGGGAGATTTGCACCTACAGAAGGAAAATTTAAGCTCAACCCCATATTATACTAACATCTAGGGTTGACACACAGGCTATATTTTTGCTGGCAGGTGTCATCCCCAGTAATAGCTGCCCTGCCAAGCTGCTGATGCCATGTGCTCTCCCAGTAGAAACTGTGACAAGCCTATTTCACCAACATTTTTCTTTAACCAACTTGAATACAGAAAGACACCTGTTGTGTCAACATATCATACAAAATCACATTCAGTCAGTGTGGTAGAATATGAGTGTTCACACTAAATCGCTGCCATAACTACCGTATTTGCTCGAATATAAGACAAGGTTTTTTTCAGAGCAAATTCTCTGAAAAATCCTCCTCGTCTTACATTCGAGGTCTTCCTATAATCTGTTCTCAAATTGAGGTCAGATTATAAGACATGGATCCAGGTCCCCAGCAGAGCTGCAGGGGACCTGGATCTCCCTCTCTAACAGCAGGGGATGTCTGCCCGATGAGCTGCCCCACTAGCCACCAGGGAGAATCGGGCAGCTGGGGGATGTCTGCACGATACGTGCAGACATCCTCCATGCTGCCCGACACGGCAGTCTATTATGACGGACCAGCTGTCCGTCATAATAGACTGCCGTGTCGGGCAGCATGAGGATGTCTGCACGTATCGTGCAGACATCCCCCGGCTGCCCCCACTAGCCACCAGGGAACAAAACCAGGTAAGGGGGAGGGGGGTGGACAGAGGACACAGACAGACAAGGGGAGGGGGGGAAAAAGAGACAAAGAGAGGGGGAGGGGGGAGGACACAGACAGACAAAGGGGGGGGGGAGAAACAGACAAGGGGAGGGAGGGGGACAGAGATAAAAGGGGAGGGGGGATAGAGAGAGACAAAGGGAGGGGGAGAGGGGAGGACACAGACAGACAAGGGGGGGAGACACAGATAAGGGGAGGGAGGGGGACAGAGAGAAAAGGGAAGGGGGGATAGATAGAGACAAGAGAGAGAGGTTTTGGGGGGAGAGAGAGACAACACTGGGGGGGAAAGACAGCTGGGGGAGCGGGAGAGAGGCCGCATTGGCACATAAAAGCAAATAAAAACAAGAAATGCATTTGTATAACATACATTTTTTATTAAATATTAAAAAGCAATTTACATATATACAAATTAAACTTTTTTCCTATAGGGTAGTCTTATAATCAGGCTTTTAGTTTTTTTCCTAAAGGAATGTACAAATTTGGGGTGGTCGTCTTATAATCAGGGTCGTCTTATAATCGAGCAAATACGGTATGTAGAAGTTAGTGCCAACTGCTCTCTCGACCTTTCACTCAACACGTCCTCTTTAAACTGCAAATAAAGTGTAATAGATGTATTGATGTTGCTGTACTATCTCTGCAAGCCCTATTTATTGGATGTCACTGAATGTCAAGGCCCCAGTGAAATTATTTTCAGTGGAAGAATACAGACATTTTCACATATATTAAACACATCTACAACAAACAGAAAGTAAGCTAGGTGGGACTGCCCCTTTAACAGTTGGGCTCTGTTCCAAACAGAGTTTCTTAGATTATATGTGACTAACTTTAACATTTTTAGACCTACCTGGTTCATTTCACTATATGGCATACATGAAATACAGAATGCAGTTCTATTATATACTCGTTTACATCCTAATCTATACGTCTCTTTTTTCTGATGCTGGTACAAAGCTATCTGCGTATTCATTGTCTTTTACGTTTAAGATGCAGACCGAAAAACAATCTAACTCTTTTATTTCTTCCCATTGTAATATGTTCCCCTGCAGTGGACATAATGAACCATGAGGCATACAGATTACTTGTTCCATAAAAAGTGAGGTTTTGTAGAAACTTGTTCATTCTCATACAGTGAGCATAAAAGCGAATCACGAAAGCTAATCACAGTAGCCGACTTTGCAATTAATTATTTAAATATCTTTCTCAACACAATTATACAGCCTATAAAATATATAATTAACACTTAGGAGGTGGGCACATCTATATAAATATTTATTTCTGCAACAAAGTTTTTAGCAAACAAGTTCATGTGTATGTAATTTTGTGCCAATGAAAATCAAGGGGCTGACCAACTACATAATATTTCTCATCACTTCCCCTTTGCCAAATAGTGCGACTTATGTCATTACATACATTATATCAATATTAGGAAACTAGGACATTTTATGGGGATGAGTAGCAAACTCAATTAACAGGGACAGTCTAGTCCCCAAACTTACTTTGGTGTAAGATGAAGATTATTGCTTCTATAGTGAACAGGCTTTTTTCCAGTGTGATTTGATTCAGGCATTCTGCATAAATCACATGTTTTTATATTTGACTCAAGTCCTCCCCAGTGATTACTGCATTGCATGTTTACTGCAGGTGCGGCAGGTGCGGCAGCACTGATTATATAGACACTGAGCATATACAGTTTTGTTTCATTTAGTCACTTCTTCTGCTGCTGCAATATAATACATTGTGTGGACCCTAAGTGACCTTGCTCTTGTACACAGTAGGATCTCTTAGCAGTGCAACATCACTTAGAAACAGGATATTTCATTCATTTCAATGGCATTATTCTCATTGGTTCCTGCAGCAAAAAAAAAAGGAAATGTACTTTTACCCATCTAGTGTGGGCATATAATATTTAGAATCTGGATACGGACATAGAATTAAAAATATATATGCATTCATAACCATGCAAACTGGTAAAACTATCTAGATAATTTCTAGATATAGTTCCATCAAATCATTGTTTAGATGTATATAAACACATTAATAGCAGATATATGATTTATATTCCAAGGATTTTAGAGGTAGTAATTATAAGTGTGTGTGTTTATGCCAATACTTATTATTATGTACAAACAGTTATGAATTCACAGTAAAGAACCTACTAGTCATAATCCAATTTTTGAAATGTGTTAAAAAGGGATAAACTGAGAAATGTTTACTGTTAATTTTTATTTCTGTTCATGTATCTTGAATCCTGTTGCTATATCATTGGAAACCCGTGGTGAAATTACATATAATTTAATTAGGTTTGTGACAAAAAAAATCAAAACTATCAACAGGATATGCCAATTTATAGTTCTGTAAGATTACTGAATAATGTCTTGGGGGTAGAGAATGGGGAGGAATCCTCTTATCTTACTGACTTTAATCATATACTATTGTAATAAGCTACTGCTTTAAACAATTAAAACTTAATTTACCAATAAAAACTTAGAGGACTTTTATATACAAGAAAGGATCTTTTTACAAAGTAACTTTTATTCAGTATTCCAGATTATACTTATTTTGTTGACTTAATGCTGCGCCAATGATGACATCATAATAACATGTATGCGTTAGACAAAAGACGGACTCTTTTGCCATGTTAGGGCGTCAATTTATTTTGAAGTATTATTTGAAGTATTTGAGTTAACAACATGAGATTAATGTTTTGACAAATCTTGCAAATCACATGGGGAATCACAACACAACATTGATTTATATGAAAAAAGATTAGAATATTAACTCCGGTATGCAAAAAAATGGTAGCCTGCTTCTGTGGACCTTTAGATTTGTTTTGCCATTAGCTTCTTCTCAATGCATAGACTCATAGAGGTGATATACAAATGGGATCTACCCCATTGTTTATGATCTAAAATACCTTGAAAAGGACACTTTTTGTAATTAGAAACAGAATTTTGGATAGCATTACGTTAGATCTATAGGCAGTTTTTCTCCTCGCTAGATGTGTTCCTTGCTCCACTGTGATCAATCTATGTAGCTCTTCTTGTAGACTATTAAGTGTGTGTTTTTTAAAACGGCCCAATTATCTACATTACTAGTGAAATACAATAACTTTATTAAAAGAAAAGTAAGTAATGCTCCCACAAAAGTAGAGTTTTTATTCCAGAACTGGAAGATACAATAAACTATCAAAGAATAAAATTAAGAAAAGGAAAGTTTGCAGTAGTTGTCTGTAATATTGTAATAAATAAATCTAACAGCTGCAGATGATGGAATAAGACAAACTCGAGGTATCTAGCCTTTGGATAAAAAGACATGCTTAACGGGTCAGTTCCACCGTGGAAAAAAACAACTCTATCATGTAAAGTAAAGCAAAGGAAGCAGAACCATGTGATCAGTTTTTCTCCTCAACACTTCATAACTTCTAAAAACTATAATAGAGCTATTGCTACAGCACCCATCCTGATTATCACCCTAAATCCTTCCTGATGTTTTATATCACAGCACACAACACTAACTGACACAATAAGCTCTGCTAAATATACCTGCTAAAGCACTCCATCAATTATGAAAGTTTAGATTACATAAGATGATGAGGCTGTATCAATTCATGTGTGGTGCAAGACTAGAGGCAGGGTAACTAGTTGAACTACCTGCTTTTCACCACCCAGACACTGATGATTCATGAGTTGCTGACAGTGCAAAAGAGTAGTTGGTCCCATTGTAAAGGTACTTGAATGAAGCCCTTTACCATATGATATGATTGGTCATGTGACAGATGATATGTATTTAAAAGATATCATTCAGCAAGGCCACTATAAGAAATTGTTGGGACACATACAGAATTAATGTTCTGTGCCTCCACCTCCTCCACTCCTTTTATCTTGCTCTCCTTTCATTATTTCTCCCATGCCTTGCCATAGCACCACCTTGCAAACCAAGGACACGCCCCAGTACTCACACTGCATAGCCAGGACTTAACCCAGTCAGCACCCAATTTGCATCCACAGGACATGCCCCAGCACCCACAAGACATGCTCCATATTGCACACCCAGGACTTACCACAGCCAGCACTCACATTTGTTCTCCAGCTCCCTGGTGTCTAGTGGTAGGCCGCTTGATGTATGTGCGCTTGTCACCCTCTGATGTCACTGTCACTCAGTAAATCTGGTTCACCTCACAATTTACAAAGAATCAGACAAGATTTTCTCATGTATTGTTCCTTTCTATGCCTGTGTTGTATTACCACTTATTTTGTATAATATAAAGGATATTTAATCCTTATTATTATTATTGTTGTTTCATAGAGTTGTTAAGAATCACCTTATAGTTGCATATTAACATTCAAAGCAATGCATATTAATATTTCACTTCATTTCTACCAGGCTTACAGCAAACTTAAAAAAAGAAATGCCTCTCTCTTGCTACAGAGCATCCTATATCCATTTGACAGCTTTATTTCTGAAATCTCAGGAACCATGATGGTGGCCTCATCAATAAATAAGCCTTTGAAAAGGTATGACAAACACTTTCAAGCATCTTCAGAACATATTCAGCGGATACATGAATAATTTTCCATTAGAACATATCTAGCAAAAAAACACATACTTTGAACCTTGAGGGGCTTATGAAGCATGAAGAATATTTTTCCCAATGTGCCTTCTTCATAAATAAACCTGTCTACAAGTTTATGCATTTTTCATAATGCATAAAACAACCTGAAATGTTAAATATTGAATTTTAGTCATTCCAGAGTTTGTACTATTAAAATCTGGCAATAAACAGATGGGAACAGCAATTAGAGCAACTTATCAAAAGTAGAAATTACAAGGGAAGAACAAAAACATAAAAGAATAAGAGGGAGAAATATGTGGCATATGTTGCAAAACTATATGAAACACGGATACTTTAGAATATTTGCCTTTGTTTTTGTAACTGCAAAAATCGGATTAATATTTTCTCTGACTTTATGCCAATGCATTTCATTTACAGAAAATATTATAAGAAAATACATAATTTGGTAGGTGTTATGGGTTGACAAGTGGAGAACTGGTAGAAAGGTTGATGCTTAGAAGATTGCATAACATCCTCATCTGTGAAAAACCTGGGATACTGCTCTGTTAGCCCTACCCCAAAACAACATTTTGCTTAAGTGTCTGCCGCCATTTGAATATAGAAGCAAATGCTGGAAATCATGGACAAATACTAAAGGTAACAAAACCTGGCATTGGATTAACAGGACATTTTCCTGGTATGCTATGATTCATATAGTATTTGTTCGGAGTTGTAAATGAGATGGAAATCAAACTGTGCAGTTGGATCTCTTCTTTGCCTTTGTTGGGAAAACAAATATGTGTGGGGGGTCACATAATAACAAATTGTAAATAATATGTTAAATTCAGTTTTTTAAGGGTGTCTTAATCCAAGATATCCATCCTACTTCTTTCCTTACAATTTTTTTTATTATTAATGTTATTAATTCATTGTTAATTAATGTTAATAAAAACATTATTAATGTTACAAGTCATTTAATTTCTTATACTACAGACTCAACAATGTTTTGATTTATTTTTACTAAAGAATGTGTCTTGAATCTTCTTGAAATCAATAATGGGGAGGATTTTAAGCCTATACTATGCTGATTGGCCAATTTTGTATGGTGGGCTTTTAAATATCTGTAGGCAGCACGATCTGCCATCCAAATATAATGCAGCAGTCTCAGCTATTCTTTAAAACAATAGAGATATGTATTGGCTAATATCTTCAACCAATGCATTTGTCAGGGACCATCCACAACCCACCACTACCTGCAGGGCACGCTGTGTCCAGAATAGGCCCTGAACACGTCACAGACACTTTTTTTATACAGACCGTTTTTCAATCACACAGACATAGCAACACATATGACACACTGTTTGTTCCAACACGCCTCCGCATACCTTTCACCCCCAGGAAATGGGGATAAGGAAGAAAGAACAGGACTGAGACAAGATCAAGCAGCACAGATAATAACACAACATAGAAACATAGAATGTGTCGGCAAATAAGAACCATTCGGTCCATCTAGTCTGCCCAAGCTTCACTTACACTCCCGGTTCTCCAAAGATCATAAACATTTGACTCGATCATTTCAAAACCAACAGCATCACAATATTTCAGTAAATCTTAACCTATTAACTATTTCCTCACCTAATCTTAAATAGCTCTTATATGTGTATTGCTCTTAAATTCCTAAAATGAGAAGGTTGCTAATTTAATGGGATTCCTTAACAAAAAAGGACATAAGCCAGAACACTGTATCTGTCTTTTTCAATGTGTGTATAATTTGTTACTGTCACAGCAGCAGAATATTGTCCAGTCACCACTATTCTACAGAATTACTGGAAAGTACTGGGCTTGTGGAGCCTACCAATGGCTTAAATCACAGCGGGTTCATGGTCAAATGTTCGTTATAACTGCCTGCAGACCCTTGGGCTTGCAACTGGCAAATCATTAAAATGTAAAACTGGCAATAGGGGCAACTAAATGAAACTGTGGCAATGATCCAACGTCACATTAAAGAGACTCTTTCAGCCTAAACATTGCAAATGCATAAATTAAGAGATTTAAAAAAAAAACATGTCTGTGGTGATATTATCTTTCTTTTTTTATATTTTTATTTAATGTATAAATATAAACTGTTACTATACATTATTATTTCATAATATTAACACAAATAGAATCAAGATCCAAATACACATTCCATTATAATATGAAGCCTCAAATCCCAATAGTAATATATAATAATAAGTAACCTATCATTCCACCCACAAGTATTCAAAGATACAGCACACTCATTCAAAATGTAGTACTCATTGGTCATTACTCATTGGTAAATCAAAATACAAATTTCCTGATACTTCCCCTCATTCGAAAAGAAGGAGAAGAAGGATCTCTCCATTTGTCTCTTATAGGTGATTTGAGTGATCACCTTCTGCCACCCGGGAATCTTCTTTCTTCTCCAATATCGAGCCAAACAGGTTTTTATTGCCAAAAGGATGTGAGCTAACGAAATTCAGTTTGATTTCCCCAAAGCAGGCAAGTCCAACATGAACAAAAAGGAAGAAACTGTCAAAGGACCTTTAAAGTCCAGAGTATCCCTGAGGAGCACCTAAAATGTATCTTTAATCTCCTCCAGACACCGGCATCCCCATCATATATGGTACATAGTACCTGCGGCCCTCTCCAGTAACTACTGAGATCATAAAATAAGTGTATATTTGTAAAGCAGTTATCTTACTGTATCATAAATGACAGCACTCAGACAATCATTAAACATGACAAGGCAGTGTCAACTAATCTCTGAATATCAAATGTAGAAAACTAGACTGCAGTTTCAACATGGAAAACCTTTACTTAGGAAGGTTCTTTGATCTATATCATGTAAGAGAATTTTCCTAGACCTGTACACATCAAGAAGCGTGCACTGTTAATTCTACAATTTTATTAATCCAATAAATGAAACAAATTATTCTGTAACCATTGCGATACAGTATGCAATTTTTACATTATCTTGAGACTATAAATACATACAGAAATCTAGCTACATAACATGTAATTTAAAAAAAGGAAATAAAAAGTATGTGATTATTTTTCACATGTTCTTCTTTGATAGACCTAATAAAATAAGCTAGTTGTACCTACGGGAATATAGCTAACTCAAAGACAGCAACAGCCATAAATTAAATGTTTATTGTGTTGATCACCCTTTTTGCACAGATAAAGAAGATATACCTGTACTCACTGTGCTCAAATACAAGAAACACATTTTAAAAATGGACAATATTAGTGAATTAAACCACATGCCATGCTAACATAGACAACATCTAAACTATCATGAAGTATACAATTTCTGATATGCTTGTATGACTCTTAGGTGTTCGGATGTGCTTGTGAACTACAAGTACCATTTTTGGGGTCCTGTTTTGTCAAGTTTGATAGCAAATATATTTTCATACTTAAGGTTGTACAGTCATCCCTTGGCTGCAACATCCCCGCGCAGGTCAGCCGAGCCCCTTACTGTGGTATTAGCTGTATTGGCCATACTCACTAGTATGCTCCACCTCCAAATATTAGGGGTCAAAAGAGGGGTTAATTCTTGGAAACTGCTCCTGTCTGGTAATAGAGGGGTTAGTTCTTGGAAACTGCTCATGCTGTGTCTCTGAATGGCAGAAATTAAACGTGATCCCCCTAGGATAAATGTGAGTGTATGAATAAGTATATGTACAGTGGGAATATATACTAATATTATTATGAATTAAGTGTACATAATAGCATTAACTCCAGTTTGTACAAACTTTAATTGTAGTATACCAATCCAATATTGTCTAACATGTGAACAAAAAAGGTTACATTATAGATCAGAAAGCACTTGTTTCCAGTGAAACATGGTTGGCATAATATTCTATGAAGCATAAAGTGTGCAGTCTTTAGGCTATTGAAGCGTCCTTACAGATTTATGTTTTTTTTCTTTTTTTTTCACTTTAATAGGAAAATTGTATCTGTGTCCTAAAAGAAGTTTTGGCTATATGAATTATGAACAGATCACTAGGGATGTGCAATGTGAATGTGTGCTGGAAAGCGATGTGAAGACACACACTGAAATGCTATCTCCAAGCCCGAGCAGCTCTCCGCGGGGATTTCTGCAGCAATTGACTTAAGTGCTCATAAAACTTGACAGATTTCCATCTGCCTACAGTACAATCCTTATTGAAATGCTCCTAACAGTGTTAGATACAAATTTTCAACTCCGTGAGGGAACACGTTTATAAGTGGTAAGGTTAGAGGTGTGAGTTTTCATTTGTGAGTGTTTTTGTATGTATGAGTGCATGTGTATATATATATATATATATATATATATATATATATATATATAGTGATCTACCTGGAAGAACACATATATAGATTTCTCTTGTGTTCATGTATGTCCTGAAAGCATGTCCGAAAAAAGTGGAATCTTAGGAAAAGAAAATGCATATTCATAGATATCCTGGAGAGAACATACAGTGACCAGGAGTTGGATGCCAATGTGTTTTGACAGAGAACATTAAGAACCCACTATCATTTGTTTCTTCTTTTTTTCTCATAACTGCCATTCCCTTTTTTTTTTAATTTAAAGATTTTATTTTGTAGCTACGAACAGGGGTAGGCACCAAAATGAGTCTTGGTGTACACTTATTGGACTTATTGTCTGACAACAGAATGATGTTCTATTGACCTTCACTGACCTTGCCACGGATAATGCTGTCCTTGCATTTTGCCTTTCCCGGGCTGCAAATTAGGCAGGCCTCATCACCTTTATACGTACAAGTGAACTTCCATATAGCTAAATGTTTTATAAAACATATTGGTATAAACTGTTCCTTGTTATGTAATATGGGATTCTATCAAATGTTCAAGAATTTGAAGCACGCTTTGCTGTCTTTCCAGCTTTATTTAAGGTGAAGTTACCGTATTTGCTCGATTATAAGACAAGGTTTTTTTCCGAAAAAAAAATCTGAAAATTACCCCTCATCTTATAATCGAGGTCTTCTTATAATCTGACCTCAAATTGAGGTCAGATTATAAGACAGCGATCCAGGTCCCCAGCAGAGCTGCAGGGGACCTGGATCCCACTCTCTAAAAGCAGGGGATGTCTGCGCGATGAGCGCAGACTCCCCTGCTTCCGCCCGGCACGACCGCCTTGGCTTCTATGAAGAAGCCGGGTACTTCCGCTTTCGTCACAGAAGTCCCGGCGATCGTGCCGGGCGGCAGCAGGGGAGGTCTGCGCTCTGCTGCCCCACTAGCCACCAGGAAGAATCGGGCAGCTGTCTGTCATAATAGACTGCCGTGTCGGGCAGCATGGAGGATGTCTGCACGTATCGTGCAGACATCCCCCGGCTGCCCCCACTAGCCACCAGGGAGAAACAGGTGAGGGAGGGAGCCCCCACAAGAAACAGGTGAGGGAGGGAGGGACAGAGTAAGAAGGGGGGGGCAGAGAAATGAGGGGGAGAGGGGGGGAGAGACAGACAAGGAGAGGGAGGGGGGGGAAAGAGACAAGGGGAGGGAGGGGGGAAAGCGACAAGGGGATGGAGGGGGAAAGAGACAGAGACAAGGGGAGGGAGGGGGGAAAGAGACAGAGACAAGGGAAGGGAGGGGGGGGGGAAGAGACAGAGACAAGGGGAGGGAGGGGGGGAAGAGACAGAGACAAGGGGAGGGAGGGGGGAAAGAGACAGAGACAAGGGGAGCAAGGGGGAGACAAAGGGAGGGGAGAGAGAGACAACACTAAGGGGGAGAGAGAGAGAAAGCTGGGGGCAAGGGAAAGAGAGAGGCAGCATTGGCACATAAAAGGAAATAAAATCAAGAAATACATTTTTTTCATATCATTATTTTTTATTAAAAACGCAATTTACGTGTGAATATATACAAGTTGAACTTTTTTCCTATAGGGTAGTCTTATATTCAGGCTTTTAGTTTTTTTCCTAATGGAATATCCAAAGTTTGGGGGGTCGTCTTATAATCGAGCAAATACGGTACTATCGCAAAAATGTATAAAGTAGTACGTGGCAGCCCTGTAAGCAAATTAGGCTGCTGCCATACATGCAGGAAATAGGAGGCAGCAGGATGTTAATGCATTCAGACATCCTTGCTCAGATTGCATGGTGTCAAGTGATCTTCCATGCACTCCAGCAGACTCACAGAAAATGCACCGACATCTTAAGAGAACATTTCACCACTAGGCATCCTCCTCTCCTTCAGAGAACACATGGCTAATCAGGAGGGAGTTAAATAATTTGGGGGGGGGTTCACAATAATAAAGTGTGTAGTGTGTCCACATTAATCACAGTAATGTGTGCTGTATGAGTGTATCATAAAGCTCCACATCAAAAAGATAGAACTAATTTCTAACATAGGCCCTCACAAAACCTAGAAATCGCTAGTGAACATAATAGAAAAAAATATGGTTACTCTACTGCAGTTATTGACAGATTAAGATTTAAACAATGTTCATCTGTTAAAAAATGGTAACCGGTTTTTAATTAGCGCTGGGAATGTTGCTAATGAACAACCAATATATGCACTGAAATAATTTCAGAAGGCAAGATTGCTGAGTTTCTGTAAACTGGAAATACACTTTTTAAATTCCTTCAAAAAGTTGTTTTGATCAATTAGAAAGTTGCCTGAGAAACAGAATGTCAATGATAATGGCTTTCTAGCGAGGAAGGAAAGATTGTGTTTATAGATGTAGCACTCCCTAACTACTAACTCTGTGAGTTAAGCCTTCTTTGCCTGATAAGCAATATAATCAATATATGTTTACGTGGCAAAGAAATTTACTGATAAGAGAAAAAAATCATGAATACTAAGTATGTCCACGGCCTGCAAAACAACTGAGAAAAGAACTCTGGAAAGCAATGTGAAGACACACACTGGCAGGTTTTATACACTCTTAATAGGGAAGCAGGTATTGGTACTTAATGTTAATGAGAATAGGTGTACTCTCATGAGTGCAACAGCCAGATAGAACAGGATTAGGACAACGCAGTGCTAGGAAAAGACTGCAGCACGAGATGTGTTGGTGGCAGACTGATAGGGAGTTTACACACAGTTCAAGGTCAGTGACAACCAGAATACACATGGCACCCATGAACCCTCCTTGCATAATTGTGTGCAGGGGCATGGACCGGACAGGTTGCCATATGTGTTTAGGTGATTGTGCTTTTATCTCTGTACCCCTAGCATCTGCTTTTTTTTACTTAACTACAAAACAGAAAATCCTTGTGTCTGTGTGTTTGTCTGAAGCAGGAAAAACTCTTGAACACTGAAATCTGGGTTCATGAAATGTGCACAGCTTATTCATGATGGAATTTCTAGGTCAACTATTTCCAGCTCTCTACATTGTTCCTTTCCAAGTTATGAGTTAATAAAGTTTTGAGGTGATAAGACACCACATTGATAGGTCATTTTTATACATCACTAGCAATGTCTTAATCTCCTTTTGTCCTGATGTGACCACGAATAACCTCGCAATTTGGCCATTATGGCTGAATACATGCTGAATGCTTTTGAAACCGAAAGCACACAGAAAAACATCAAACTGAAGAGCAGCATCAAGCAACAGGTTGTTTGAAAAAAAATAAAAAATAATTATGCTAGAGTTGGGAGACTACTGTTATGTCAAGTGCACAAAGATTCTTCTTTTTTTTTAGGTTACCATATACCCCAACTGACTCTGAAATTACTCAGTTTGGCATAATTCAGAAAATTTATCATGTCCACTAAACATACTCATGAGTATATAGGGAAAAGAAGGATCACAATGCAAATATTTCCAATAATTCAGACATGTAAGAAGGACCTGTGCTTATGATTGGAAAAAAAATCTGAAAACATCTATAGAAAATAAAGCATAGTGACATAGTGTTAAAGCATGGTTCTAAGGTATTCCTTCCGTTTTCTTACCTCAATATTAATGGTACTTGATTTACAAAATGCTTTATTTTTTAAAAGCCTTTGATCAGAGAGATGGGAACTGTATTTGCACTGAACTATTCCCTAGCGATTTTTTCCCGCCATATATATTTTCCTTGACAGAATGTAGATCCCAATTCTCTCACAAATTAGTTGCAGAATATATGACTCTTAAGAAAGCCTGTCTTTTTCATTTACCAACTCACATCTGCACTAATTGAATTTTCCCTGATGTTGTAAAGCTCAGCTTGATTTGTAAGATGAACTGAACAAACTGGGAATGGAAAACTTTTGCTGAAATTAAAATACATGTTTCTGATTGCAGTTTCATAAACATTAAAATATGTAAACACCTCTCTCTCTCCACACTATTATGTAATATGAAAGTATGCTTTCACATTTGGTGTAGAATTTGTCGTGTTCAACATTAAAAAGATAAATATTTTAAAAATACATGCCAAAACAATATATATGCTAACTTAAAAATCATACTATGGTTAAAAATAATTATTACTTTGAAGTAAAGATATTTGCTAATAATGATATGTTGTTGCTTTAATCTATAATTTTATATAAGTTGGTGTAAAATAATATTAATGTTTAAAACAAATCCCACCCCCTACTAAATTAGCTGATCCTGCTTTTCAGAATCTGAAATCATATTGTGCACTTTTATGCAATTAATGATTTCAAAAATATATATTCTATAAGAAAAAGCACATGATAATGTGAATTTTCTTTATTACTTTTTTATTTACTAGTATTATTTTTCTCCTATGCCTTAAAATATAAATGGTTCCCTGTAATTTCTTTTTCTAAAGTTAGACAGTACACTTTGGAAAAATAGCACATCTAATTTTTTTGAATTCGAATTCAATTTCAAATGTGTATTATATATTTTAAAGGTCATTTGATTCTTTATATACATAACATAATTTCCTGTTGATTGATTAAATGATTAAATAGTTATTATGGATGAAGAAAAGGTTTTCAATAGTATAACTGAAAACATTTCAGATAAGTTAATAGTTTGAGCAAATAAATTGTCTAGGCGACATTATAATAGTTTGCATTTATCAACTATGCCTTACAGTGCACTGTGACAGTGTCATTGTCATCTTTATTAGTTTTTCTTTACCTTTTACAAAATTTCAATTTCCTGTAACAAGATGTAGGCTTTACTTTTTATGACTGTCATATAATCTTCACAGAGTGATAAATGTTTCTTTACATTTTCAGCTTTATCATGTTTCAGATGAGTTGTATCAAATTTGAAGTGTTGGAAATTTGCATTTCAAAGCATTGCATTTGGCTAGTGTTTGGATTCTATTATTAATAGTACAGAAGGAGGATGAGCAGTAATGGAAAAATGTTAAGTCTGTGTTGAACACTGCCTCTCATTCACAGTGGTTTTACTTTCAGTCCCTTTAAAAAAAAAAAAAAAACAGTCTGATATTTTATAATATAAACTATAAATCTGAATTTTGACAGATGGTATTCAAGTTATATCTTTGTTGCTAAAGTGATATGCAAACTTTTTTTCTAGAACTTGCCATTTCTATGGGCATAAGTAATAGGGGTTGCTGGGTGAAGCAACTCCTAACATAATATGGTTCATTGCAGAGTACAACAGGATGTCTGTGCATTCCTTCCTGTTGCACTGAGCTGCCAGCACATCCCATGAAGCACCTGAATCTGGCATTCTTGCTTACCATGCAAACTTCAGGACTGCATTGGGTAGAATTAAGACTACAGACTGACATAAACATTATGCTGATAACAGCACTGAACTATTAATTTTATCAGCATCCTGAATTAAACGATAACATGGTCACCTTATCTCACAAATCCATTTTTACGTTTATTGAATGTATGCAGAAAATTCTCCTTGGAACCTATGTATCAAACGATGTGCCTCATTCTAGAACAATAAAACATAAAGTTAGGAGTCCTGCACTTCTGCCATGCTCTGGCCCTTTTAGGAAAAAATCTGATATCAACAGTAAAGTATATTATACCATGACGACTAGTATGATTATTTTTCATAAACTGTGATGCAAACATCAAATATGTCCCATACAGCTGTGTTTCGTTTGATAAATTTTCCTTAGAAATTAATTGTTGACAGAAACGGTATATTAAGTTTAAAATACATAAATATGAATATGTACTATTTAGCAGGCTAATTTCCCACATACAGCTTTTGTTAAAAAATTGGTTTGTATCATAATGTAAACTACATAGTTTACAAATGTGATTGTTTAATTTGTGTAATATTGTTGAAAATTTGTTTTACATTTTTTAAGCATAGTTCCTAAATTGCATATTAATAAAAAATGTATTTATTCCACTGCTGTCTTCATTGAAACTATTACATATTTTTTTTTAAAGAAGATATACATATCATGTATCAGGTAATGGCTTAGTAAACACAAACAAATAAAGCACATATATTTCAGATGATAGGTTTCCTTTAAATCTTAAAAGTCTACAAATATATTCTTCATCAATCAATACATATGAATGAAGTATGTTCTTTCATTCTGTTTGAGGATACTATTTCAAGCTGAGACGTTCTTTGGGCTTTAAAAACCTTTAACTCCAATGCACTTACTGTTCTTTGGGAGTGGTAAATATTTTCCTGACTGAAGACCAAATATATGAATATTTAATGTTAATGCTATTGCAATCAGTATTTCCACAGTTGCGATTGATACAATAAACAGGAAAATAATGTCAAGACTTTTACTGGCAATATTTTATAGTGGATTCTTGTCTTGTTGTTCTCCTAACCAAAAAACAAACAAAACAAAACAGTATGTTGATAGAGATATAAGTTGGGTTAAAATGATACCATTTATTGTTTAACTGAGAGTTTGCTTGCAAGCTTTCAAGACCAAGTTGCTAGATCCCTTACTCAGGCATAAGACAAAAGCATAATATTTGTAGTTGCTTCAAATACAGGGTGACCACATTTCCTTTCTGCCATTTAGGGACACTTATTAACAAATGTATTACAGGAACCCTCCTCCTACCATAAGTCTCATGCACTCAATAAGTTGGAGCCCCAGGATGTCCACAAACTTGCCTGGTTCTGCTTTCAGATAGGAAATAAGTATTTCCACGTAGGCAAAGGATCATCAAACTGATCTTCGCTCTATGAGAGATCCAGTGGAGCCAATGAAACATAGTCTATCTGACCACACTTCGATTAACAATAGGTTAAGGCTCCTAATGGTTATATAAATGCTTGATCTTTTTATTAGTGCTTCACAAAAAAAAGTAATAGTAGAGCGGGTGCAAACACACTTGACACTTAATAAAATGTTTTTGTAGCTTACCTTCCTGAATGGAGTTTTTGTGGGGCACTAATACAATTATCAAGTATATGTATATGAACACTACAGAGTATGACTTTGTACTTTATTATTTAATCAGCATCAGGATATCACCTGCTATCCTAGATGTCAAATTAAATAGAAAGCTTGTAATAGCACAATATGGAGTATGCAGAACTGCAATGGCAATCAGAGCCTGTGCAAGGATTGTTGCCACCCATGCTCTCCCATGTACCACAGCAGGGTTTGTTCCAGGGTTTGACTGGAGGGAGATGCAGACCAGTGGATGATTGTGTAGATGTGTAGAAGCAAAGTATTCATGCCCACCATCCCATGTTTGTTGCAGTCCATGTGTATTTTGCACAATAAAGCACCTTATTTTCTGCATGGATCTCAAGTTCCGGATGTTGATGTTTTCTAATATAAGTTACTCCTGTGGTGAGTAGATTAAGCCTGAGCACTGTATTTCCAGCAACCTTCAAGCCACTACATTCCTGAGCTCTTAGGCAAAAGAGTGGAGCAATCTCTTTTGAAAAACATTTTCCCCTTACTATTTTACCCCAAAGTTAAGGTAGCTTTCTAGCTTTTATCCATTTTGTCTGCTGTCTAGGGTTAGGGGAAGTCACTTAACTATGGTAGTCCATGGGTTTGAGAAATGACCCAGCTTTTTACTGTACTGCTCCCTGAAAGTTTCCGCCAGTGGCGGATGCTCCATATGTGCTAGGTGTGCGCTGCACACCTATAACGGAGCACCCGCACTGTGTATTTCTGGGGTTTGTGTGCTCTGAACAGAGAGCACACAAACCCCAGAAATACATCCAAAAGTCAACGCCAGCTACGAATTCGGCAATTATTGTATACTTTTCATGCTTGTTAAATTGGTAACCGAGTGAGTGACTTTTTTGCCGAATTCGTAGCAGCATCGCCTTTTGGATGTAACTCATGTATTTCTGGGGGTTTGTGTGCTGGCTGTTCTCGGCACACAAACCCCCTGAAATACACGTGAGACGTCGTGCCTCCGAGTGATAGGCAAGCTCGGCTGGCAGCACGCCTGTCACTCAGGGGCAGGATACGCCCCTGTTTTCAGCATATGCCAAATGTGTCTTTAGTTATGACACACTCTCTAGCATTATACAGAAGGCCCTTAAGGAAGCCTTATGGAAATACAATGGAGACTTCAGCCCCTGAGGCAACGAGTAACTCCTCTCACTCTTACTTAAAGATAAAGGAAATTATCTATTGGAAATTCCCTCATGATCTACAAGCAGGAGTTCGGCGATGGTGGAGCAAAATAGAAACTTTGACATGATTTAAACAAAGTACACCTTCTTTTAAATATTTAGTAATGACACATGTTACTGTGGCACATTGTTTTATACTATTTAACTGAAAAATTATAGATGCCAATTATATCACAACTGCGTGCGCAGATTAATACATCTCCCTAAAAGTTAGCTTTGTTTTAAACTAAAGATAAACATCACATAACCTTATAATGACCAGTTGTCACCTATATTAAGACATGTACTTCTGTTATCTATTTATTTTTTAAATGTAGAGGACTGTATCATTAAGAATCTGTAATTTAATATGTGCCATAATGGTTTGCTTTCACAACGCAGCACAAAATTATTGTTAAACGTGGAACATATTTCCTGGTGGGATTGCCCAGCCATGGTTAACAGTGAAAAATGTATCATCGAAGTTAGTCTTTGACAAATGTCTGAAACGACCATTAATGTGAGCAAAACAGTAATCTTCAATCCTTCACTGAACCAACAATATGTCAAGGAACTCTGAATGAGGCTAAAGCTTATATAGGCAAGAGCACTAAATGAGAAAAATGATGGATAATTTGATACATGTTATCCAAACTACAACCCATTCCCAGCCCATAAAGTCTTCGAGTTTTTGCTGTACAATTGATATGATACATTTTCATGCCCATGTTTAAGCAAACTCATTTTATTTTCTGGGCATGAGCTATATTTTCCTAACTATCTTTTAAATGTATAGCAGGGCTTCAAACACATGCAAATATTTAATTTATGTTGTACTTTGTGTTTGGACAGAAAACAAATAGGCAACATTATATTTTCCTAAGAAATTCAATAAAATATACAACTTCACCCTTGCTGACATCATTTATTCTACATGATATATCAGAGTGCATGATCAAGATGATTTGAATAATCTATCATGTTCCTTGCATACTCTATTAAATTGTACATAAACATACCAGAGACATTTTAATTTTTATTTCCTTTCATTGACACTTTTGATTAGTTAATTGTAGGAAACAGGACATGATGAATAATAAAATTAAATATCATTATAGAACTCTTAAGGATTGCCCTCCCGTATGGATTTTTTTAGAGGATGTACTTATTTGGACAACCTTGCCCTTGTAGCATCTGTTTATAAAATATTCGGTATATTATACCACAAATCTTGTACATAATTGGGTTTCTCTACAGAACTGTCAGCTTTATTGTTGACCTATTCAGATTTGATTGAAAATTATACATAGAAACAAAGGTTAATGTGTATATTTAAAATGTGTACAAAATTACTAAAGTATGCAATAAATGTCAGCTGGGCTCATTTTCTTTTTTTTCCCCTTTTTTAGTTGTAATGTTATTTCCTGTTTATTGTGTGTGTCTTTTTTGTTACATCTAGGTAAAATTGGATCATCTGATAAATATTGTATCCACAATATTGTAGTTCATATGGATTCCTGCTGTATATAATTCACTAGCTATCTCATGTACATGGCAATAAAGCTAAATACTAAACTGTTTATTTCCCCTGCATACCATTATTTTAACAATAAAATAAGCCTGCCCATGTTAGAAACACTTAACTTTGTATCGGAAAGGTCACATAAATTCACCCGGCAGTTCTTAGCAGTAGGCTTACAGTGTTCAAAGATAAATTACAACCTGTTCTTTGAGCTTCTAATTATAAATGGGCACCAAAGGACATGACATGCATTAAACTAAAACGCTGTGTGTCTCTTTAATTTATTGACCAACAATTGTATATCCAAGACACACTGGCTTGCAACAGTGCACTTTATCGTAAACATGGGGTTTTTGCTCTTTTTCATATTACAACATATAAATACCAGTAAATGGCACCATCAAAACACAGACTAGAAAAAATGTTTTGTTTACTACTTTGTCATCAACATGAAGAATGTGATGGAAGAATGGAGGAGCTTGTTTTCCCTTATTTGCGCCTCTCCCCTTTTATTTTTATTTAGCTGCATTTTCACGGTTACGCTAATAGATTGCGATTAGATTTGTGCATGCTAAAGAGTTTTTGCTAATATTTTGTGAAAAATAATTCTTATTTGCATGTGAAAATTACACCAGCTTTTAGCAAGTGCTATCAAAAGAGGTATGTTTTTATTTGCAATTATGCCCGTTTTTATTCGCAATTTGCGTGTATGTACAATTTGAGTGTTAAATGTTTAGTATATTGCAATAGGAGAAAAGTGCAAAAATAGTTTTGCACATAAAATATATTTGCGTTTTTTTGGTACATGCCCCTCAAGTCAGACTTGGGTGCCAAATGTGACTTTGTCTCAAAGTGAAAGTCGGCCTCCAAAGTCGAATTTTAGTGAGTATACCCATCTGTTTATGCACTCTAAAGTAATGAATTAAATACATTATAAAAAAGTGCAAATGTGTCACACAGTAAATACATAAGTTTACAAATGGAGCTATCTTTAGCGGTGCTCAAACATCCAAATTAAAGAAACAGAACAGTGCGGGATAACATGTTAATATGAAAATAATAATACTATGATGAATTTAAAATGATAATACTATAGTTTATGCACCCACAAGTGAAGATGCAAGCCACAAATTACAGGGAGGAGGCTAGGTTCTTCCAGAATCACAGGTATTTAATATCTGTATATAAAAAATAGATATATTGCAGCATGAAAGGGTTAAACAATGAGCTTGAAAATGGCAGCACCTTAAAAGGTGACTGCAAGTAAACAGCATAAGTCACAGGCTAGAGGATTGCACTCAAAAACACCAGTCCATTGAGCCAGAGAAGATAAAGTGCTTCTCTACGCGTTTCACTATTGAATATAGTGCCAGAAGAAGAATCAGCAATAAGAAATCAAACAAAACAAAGTTGGACAGCACGTTATATATGCTTTGTTCAGCTATGAGAGCAACAAAGGTCTCATTATAATAAAGTAGTCCAGAGAATCACAAAACACATGAGTTTGGGAACTTAATGGATCAATCCAAGGACTGTTCAATGTAGACATATATTTACAGGACCGACATGTTTGGAGTTCATATATTGAGCCAATGTTTATAACTGCAGAATGACCTCTACATAAACTATACAGTTTACAGCACCACAACATTGTTATATTTGGATATATCTAAGGAACATTTTTTATCTATTATTTTAATATAATGTATTAAAACATTTTATGTATATTCATTCAACAGTTCAAATTAATTTACCATATACAAAATGTTAAGACATGCATGGCCTTTTATCACACAGTGATTTAGTATCTTATTTTATCTGTATGGTCCTTACTGTACATTTTAGGAGAAGTTTTTATAAATCAGTTGTTCTCATTTAAATAAACAACACACATTGGATGTATTCTCTAAACTGAACTATGGGGAGTTTTACAATTTTTCCAATCCATCTATTTTGGCCTAAGTTTTAAAATATGCATTTTGTGTTTATTTTGCTTTTAGTCACAATGTAGAACTGTAATCACTATAATTTAATTTCATTTTTTTATCTATCACAGTAAATAAACATAAGCAAACAGTTTCCATCAATGTTGTAAACAGTGATCCCCATTACTTATCACAAACTTGTATGTAATCTGATAGATCAATTATAGAGATGTTGTTTGAAACAATTATAGTTGTTTATATAATCAAATATAATTATCCTCCATAATTATTTAAACATAAGGGCCAAGCAATAAACAAGCAAGAAAAAAAAAATAATATTGTAATAAATATGTAAATTTAATTACCAAACCTAAAATAACAATAATATTTGTTGTTTCTATTAGTCAATTTATTTAGTTTTCAACTATGTGTATTTGTTTCCTAAAGCATAGGTGCATATAGCAGACTTTATAATGTGACATCAATTAACAGGTTGATTACTTTAAGAATCTATATATATAAATATATATATTTTTTTATAGCTTCGGGTGCTAACCAAAACATTGATTATACTTCATGTGACCTGTGGATTTTGTATGAATTTTATGGAGCGACACAGCACCCAGGTCGAAAGGCTTTTGGAACTGTTGGGCTGAGTACATTAACAATTTGATGTATATATATATATATATATATATATATATATATATATAGTATTGTGTCAATTATACGCCACACTTTTACTCCTAATTTCCCCGCTTAAATTTGGGGTATTGCCCATAATTGGGGTTTAACATTTAAGGATGGGCAGTGGGGAGAAAAAATGTGCTCTGAGTGCTCAGCCTGTTCACACTACCAGTGTGCAAACAGATTGAGGGGACCAAGCAGAGCACTCTGAGCTCTTACGGTAGCGTAGTCTATCTTTTAATACGAAAGTGCATCACTTTCTTTCCCTGGGGCATCGCAGGATCAAAGTGCTCTGCTTAGTCTCCTCACCATGTTCATGCATTAGTACCACGAACAGGTTAAGCTAAGCACTTGGGGAACATTATTTCTCCCCACTGCCCATCCTGAAATGTGAAACCTCATTAATAGGCCACACCCCAAATTTAAGAATTGAAATTAGGGGAAAAAGTGTGGCCTATAATTGAGACAATACAATACAATATATAAATAGAGAGAGAGAGAGAAAACATAGAAACATAGAATGTGTCCACAGATAAGAACCATTTGGTCCATCTAGTCTGCCCAATTTTCTAAATATACTCTCTTCCTTTACTGTATTGTTTCCCTTTATGTATTTAAATATTTCTATCATATCACCCTGTATATATATATATATATATATATATATATATATATATATATATATATATATATATATATATATATATATATATATATATATTTATACACACACACACACACTCACACACACATATATATATATATATATATATATATATATATATATATTTAATAATGTGAGATTGTGTGTGACATAACTTGCCATTGTACCCACAGATATATATATACCTTCATATATTGAATTGTCCCATTACAGATGAACCTACATATATATTTTGGTTGTTTCACTTAAATGCATATTCAAAATGGATAATGTCAGGTAAACAGGAGCAGGAGTTGACGTTAAAATACCTCTGGTCTCTTGTGTCATAATTTTCTAGTTAGTCAGTCGCAAACACTCTGAACTACGTACATTGGATAACACTTTTTTTCACATATAATTCTCATCAGTAAAACACACACTTCAGCAATCGAATTAAAAAAAAAAGGCTAAGTTAAAACATGTCAAAATTCACTTTGCCTTTTTCTAAATTTGCTCTCAACCCACCATTGTTTTTGTAAGATAAAACCTACAGAGAAAACCTGTCAGATTTTCTTTTTTTCAAAACATCTGAAATGTTATTAATTTTTTAAGAAAGTAGAGAAATCACCTTTTCATATCTATGTTGTTCAAACAATTTCCATCCACCTGTGAGATCTTTTTAGATAGGTGAATTCACAGCACCATTAGACAAGCTACAGAACCATAATATTAAATTGTCACTGAATAGGAAATTAGTTATATAGAGAAGAGACAAATATTCACATTTAATTAGAGAATATCTGGCAGGATCTTTTTGAGGTTTTGAATTTTAAATGCATACCACATTAGAAAGAATTGGTGGCTGTCTTTTAGATACTTGGTAGATATAATATTCAGTGTACTTCATAACTACTGACGGTAACATTTCAGAGGTTTCCACCAATGAGATGCCTTTTAAGTTCTATCCTTTAGGAGAATGCTGTCTTACCTCTTTAACCTCAAGCAGCTGAGCAAAGAGTTATCCTCTCCTTGTTTGATGTTCTTATGACATAAATCCACTGACTTTATGCATAGCATATGTAGCTACCTCGGTATCTGAGGTACTTTAATAAAATATATAAGTAAATGTACTTTGGTTAAAATGGCATTTTTTTTTTACTTTTGCCTCTTGAGAAGTCAACTGCAGAAGAAATCCTTTGCAATGGCAAATCCTCTGGGTGCAATGTCAAGTTTTCTGGGTACAATGGCAAGTCCTGGGGGTTCAGTGACAAGTCAGTCTATGGTTGCAGTGGTAATTCCTCTTGGTACAATGGTAAGAAATGCCATAAATGGCATGCACACAGTGTTAAACACAATTATTGAATTTGATGTTCTGTGGATGAAATGGCAAGTCAGTCAGTGGGTGCAATGGCAAGTCTGTGGGTACAATGGCAAGTGATGTCACACACACACAATCTCACATTGTTAAACACAATGGCACATACATATTTCAGACTCTACTGATGGTGGAACAACATTACTCCCATCATTATTATATAGTGAGCCAAACACTGATGGTGAAACTGAAAAACTCCCATCATTAAATAGTAAGTCAGGCCCTGACAGTGGTACAGCATAACTCACATTATTATATAGTAATATAGTAAGCCAGGCACTGACGGTGGTTCAGTATACCTCCCATTATCAATAACTAGTGACCCAGACACTGTCTGTGATGCAAACAAACACAATGGCAAGCACTTCTGAAGAAAACTCATGTATAATGAATTTCTGGCCATTGTGTTTGTTTGTTTGTATTACAGACTGGGTGAGACTGGTACCTTGCACTTTGAACAAGGAGATCGAATCCACATCATTACATTTTGGATATTTTACCTTCAGTGATGCAGCATATCTTGCATCATTATAAAGTGAGCTAGACACTAAATGTGGTACATAATAACTCTTACGGTTCCCATGGCTTCCTAATAATTTATATAATCAAAATAATATGTATTTTATGTGTATGTGACTATGTGTGTGTAAGAATCAATATGTATGTGAAATACACACACAGTCAAATACACATACACTAAGTCCAATACACAGTCCCAGACATACATACAGTTACTGACACATAGTAATACAAACAGACACATGGTCACAATGTCAGTCAAAAGTGCTGCTGCAGCTTACCATATATATATATATATATATATATATATATATATATATATATATACATATTATGTCTGTGTGTGTTATCTCAACTATCTATCTGTAATGTGACTTTACACACACACACACACAGACGTACACATACTGTGTCCTTAAATGGCAAAACTAAAATGTGTGCACCCTACAAGAAGGGTCATAGAGCATTGTCTAGATTTATAAGGCTGCAAGCAGATTTCAGGCTGTATAAAGAGCAGTTACATACACAATGTTACACACACAATCACACCATGTTACACACACAATTACAGTGTCACATATACAATGTCACATACACACTCAGTCACACAATATCGTACACACAGTCACATACACAATTACACACAGTCACATACACAATCACACAATATCACACACACACAGTCCGGATGGTCTTTTTTCAAGGAGGACTTCCAAAAATGTACTTGTTGTCAACTACATGCTCTTTTACCTTGTATGGGAATGAGCGTCAAGCACCCGTCTGATTTTGAGCACCGGGCTGTCACCAAGGCAGCTTGCTAGGAGACTGCATTTTACTCAGTTATAGTGTCAGGTCTCCATCTAGGCAGTGTGACACTCCCCTCATTAGTGGCATTAATTATTTAACTTACAGGTTATTACAATCAGTCCTTAGAATTCTCCAGCATTGAAAATTTAAAGCATAAATAAATGTCATAGATGTAATGGAGATGGGTCTGTAAAATCGCTAAAACACTATTATTGAATCCTGAAAAATGATGTCATCTTATCCAAGTAAAAAAAATATTATTTATGTTTATTAATCAGTGAAAAATGATGTCTTTGTGACTAAAAATTACTAGATTTTTTGAAGCAGCAACAATATTAGGTGCAGTTATGTGTATCAGTTTTTATATTCAAACTGAAGTAAATGTAACAGCGGAGGGGGCCATTATTGGCCCTGGTTCCAATATTTTATACTACTGGGCCAGTAGTTATTTACCATTCTAGCTTAAAGGGACTGGCCCAGGTGCCAAGCATCTGTAGCAGCTCTTTTGTTATACCCCTGAAGTGTAAGGCTGCAGGCATGGGGAGGAGGTTGATTTAATAAAGGAACATTAGTACATTTATGACACAACTAATATTGATATGCATAAACATTGATTATGCAATTATTTTTATTTCACAAAAGATTATGCAGCTTTTCATTATATGCCCATACTGACTGTATAGTGTGCTTGATACACTGTTATAGTTTAATGAATATTCATGTTAGTGAAAAACCCCATTAAATAATTTTTTCGCTAGCTACGCTAAGATATTTTTGTATGTTTAGAGCTTTGAGCAATTTTTGTGATATGAAGGTCTTTAATTATTATGGACCTGGCTTGATGTCTACTCCAATTTATTATTTTCCTAATTAGACAAAACCTTTCAGCAATGGAATAAGAAATTGCACGCCACATATACAAAATCCCATTTCCATTACCAAGGAAAATACATTTTTAATTTTCCATCAGAAATTTTGACACATGCAATTATGAAGGTAACGTCGGCTGGACTAAAGAAGAAAATAGCATTACTTGCTAAAAAAAAAAAATAGAATTAAAAGTCATAGTGTGTAGAGCTATACAGTTGTGTGTAACTATTAGCTACATCCATTTTCTTTTCTAAAAGTTATAATATTTTCTAGGAGCTCAGAATGTTTGGTGTGTATGAATATATTACATTATTATTTTGGGTACAAGGCCCATAATTGCCTTGTACCGCAGCTGTTACATTTAACATCTACATTTCTTATATACATAACTGCATCTAATATTTTTAATATAAATAATAAAGTGTGTTCAAACCTTAGTAATAATCCCACACATAATTAGCTGTGCTGCAAATTGTCCCTGGAAATTGTTTTTCAAATGCTGGGAACTATGAAACTTAACCAGAAAGGTTAAAGTATGTTTACAGCTTGGAAGAAAGACAAGACAGAGGGGATATGATAGAAGCATTTAAACATATAATGGGAATTAACACAGTAAATGAGGACAGTATATCTAAAAGAAGACAAACTACCACAATATGACAGCAAGATGAAGTTTTAAAAAGAAAGGTCAGGAATTATTACATTATTGATAGGGTAGTGGATACATGAAATAGCCTTCCAGTGTGTAACCTGAAACAAAGTACAGGAATGTTAATAGATGCAATCCAGGAGAGGGTAATACAGTGAAGGAGTTTAAGCATGGATGGGACCGAGATAATTAGCAAAGGCTAGCAAAGGCTAGGGTCTAATGAAAGTATACAGTTTAAGTTTTTTTTAGGCAGAAATTGGCAGACTAGATGAGCCGAATGTCTCCTATCTGCAGACTAACTTTCTGTTTCTATTTTTTGTGCAGTTTAGCGAATTTGTATCAAGAGATAAAAAAGTTTAACTAGAGAATGCACCAATTTTCCCACTAGGATAACTTTATAATATTATTCTAGGGGTACTGTATTATCTTGAGTACCAGGATTAACTCAAGCCTGCAGTCCCATGGAGAATAATCAGATTCACACAGTCTGGAGATAATTACTTTATGTTTATTTATTTTTACAATGTCTTTAAAATAGTTCTTTTATTGCTACTGTGTCTTGTGTTTCATAGATCCTTTTAATTCTCCTTTGCACTGCACAGGGGTTCAGAGCACCTCATGTGACCTTTCAACCCAGTGTTCTGCCTTGCTCTGCATAAAGGGAAGCATGGAACCAGGTTGTAGGTGCTTCAGCACCTACAAAGCAGTGAGACTGAAAGAATCTGGCCTCCTCCAGCTTCTGTGGACTACCTCTCCCATGATCCAAAGGGCAGTATGTTGGCTGATTATTATAGTAGCAAATATAATAGATGTCATCAATCTGTAAAGCAAAACAGAAATGGGGAGAAAAGGGCTATTGGGTAAATTTGGAAATTAACTGGAAACATATGTAGAATTCCCAGTCAAATCTTTCTCATTCAAGTTTGTGGATCATCTCGGATATTTATAGGCATCTTGCAAAATGTAGTTGGATTGTATATAGTTTGATTCTACAAAGTACAATCAGACACAAAAATACACTAACAGGGTGATACAAACATTTCCATTTATTAGTAACTTGCTACTCTCATATGTGCTCACACTTAAGTAGAGTTTGAACAGAAGGTTTTTATAACTTAAAGAAGCATACCTTTTAATCAAAGTGTTAATGTTGTTAATTTGCAAATAATTCAAAATGCCATGAATCCTGTGCATAGATTCTGAAAAGATCAATGTCTTCCTAGGTAAGACCTCCCTAGTGATTCACAATTGACTTTTCAAAACCATTTTACAAACCACAGCTGCAGAGATCAAAAGATAATGTTGATGAGAACTAATTTTAAAAGAAAATCTATAATGTATCTTATATTTGAAAATAGATTTTTTTTGCCTTAATATATTCTTACCATATGAACAATGCCTAATCATTCATAAAGTGGTGATTATTAGTAATATATTAAAATGTTGGTAGGATTTGGAACTGGCTGCTTGCTAATACATGCTGGTTGCTACTATTGTTATTGCTTAATGCCATAAGGGCCCTTTATACTAATGGAACAATTAGGTATAGCACCACCCATCATACTAGTTACACCCAGTCCTGTCTCTTCTATACACACTTTTAAAGGGATTAAATCATGGGTGTAGGAACCCCCAAAAATCTGGAGGGGACAGCATTTTTGCTCGCCGGGTATAGCAGCAGTAAAAATAAAGCTTGTCACAGTGTATATTATATCACCAAGTTCCCACCAACATTACCAGGATCCTTGGTATACAACAGATACATTCACAGCACAACATCTACATCAGGCAGGTGCATTTTATCACTGTTACATGAAATATAGTCAGCGAGCTGTGTGTACACCATAAAACATACATCAGTATGAACCTACCACTTCTGCTGAATGCCATTCCATGTATCCACTACCCTCTCAGTAAAGTAATACTTTCATTAGTCCCTGACCTTATCTTATATATAGGATAGCCTTATACCTATCCCATGCATGCTTAAACTCCTTCACTGTATTAACCTCTACCACTTCTACTGGAAGGCTATTCCATGCATCCACTACCCTCTCAGTATAGTAATACTTTCATTGGTCCCTGGCCTTATCTTATATCTAGGATAGCCTTATACCTATCCCATGCATGCTTAAACTCCTTCACTGCATTAACCTCTACCACTTCTACTGGAAGACTATTCCATGCATCCACTACCCTGTCAGTAATGTAATCCTTTCATTAGTCCCTGACCGTATCTTATATCTAGGATAGCCTTATACCTATCCCATGCATGCTTAAACTCATTTAACTGTATTAACCTCTACCACTTCTACTGGAAGACTATTCCATGCATCCACTACCCTCTCAGCAAACAAACATTACATTTCTGACCAGAAAATAAACTGTAAAATATTAAATATTTCCAGCATTTCCAAAAGCTTAAGGTGGACCCCAAATATATGTATATAACTAGTAACATTTATACCAGGGCTTGACAACCGTAACTAAGTTTTAGGAGCCAGGAAAAAAATCTAGGAGCCAGACAACAGCACATACACACAATCACATGCAGTCATATACAGTCAGTCACATAGACACATATACTCATACATACAGCCTGTCACACATATACATACTGTCACATAGACACACACTCATACATACATACATACATACATACAGTCTGCCAGGCACACACTCACACATACATACAGTCTGTCAGACACACACACACACTCATACATACAGTCGTTCACAGACACACTCATACATACATACATACATACAGTCTGTCGCAGACACACACTCATACATACATGCAGTCTGTCAGACACACACTCATAGATACAGTTTGTAACATAGACACATACACTCAGAGTCAGTCACATAGACACACACACTCATACATGGTCTTTCACATACACTCATACATACAGTCTGTCACAGACACACACACTCATAGTCAGTCACATATACACACAAACTCATACAGTCAGTCACAGATACACAAACTCATACAGTCAGTCACAGACACACAAACTCACACAGTCAGTCACACACACTATATCTCATTGCAGGGAAGGTGGGCATTTCCGTTCCAGGTTTGTCTGTGCCTCTTACAAAGGCACAGACCATCATTACTTATTAATTACATTATTTTTCCCATTCATTTGTCAGTTTTATTTTGCCCACATTCATTTGCCAGTGTTTTTTTTTTTTTTGCCCAAATTCATTTGTCAGGGGTTTTTTTGCCCACATTCATTTGCCAGGGTTTTTTTTGCCCACATTCATTTGCCAGTGTTTTTTTTTTTGCCCAAATTCATTTGTCAGGGTTTTTTTTGCCCACATTCATTTGCCAGGGTTTTTTTTTCCCACATTCATTTGCCAGGGTTTTTTTTTTTTTTTGCCCACATTCATTTGCCAGGGGGTGTTTTTTTTTCCACATTCATTTGCCAGGGTTTTGTTTTTTTTTTCCCACATTCATTTGCCAGGGTTTTTTTTTTTCCCACATTCATTTGCCAGGGGTTTTTTTTTTTGTCCACATTCATTTGCCAGGTTTTTTGTTGCCCACATTCATTTGCCAGGGTTTTTTTTTGCCCTCATTTTTTGATCATCTAATCATTAGTAGAAGTCATTGGCAGATTTAAGAGACATGTTATTATGGCAGCTTCGGAAGTCATTGATTATTGCAGCTCTAAGAGACATTTTTTAAATGTCCCTAAGAGCTGCAATAATCAATCACGTTCCGAAGCTGCCATGATAAAAAGAAAAACGGTACATTATTGGCAGTGACACAGTCACTGTTCCTAACTCGTTCCTCCCAGTGTGGGGCTGTGTGACTTGTGGAGGACGCGCACAAGCTGTGCGCATGATCACATGACGTCGTGCGATGAAGTCACGTGATCAGGTGACCTCCGTGATCGCTGCAGAGCTGATTCTCCCGGGACAGTCCCAGGATCGAAAACGTTGCGGGACTGTCCCGGGTTGGCAAGTATGCTCAGGGCGGTCTTTAATAGTGATTGGACCCTGGGCAAGCATTTGCTTGGGCCCCCTGGACCCTGCCCCCTCCCCATGCATGCAATCCCGCCATCCATCGCGATGTTAACCCCCCCCCCACACACACACATATGCCATAATTGTTGTGCCATTCAGATGCCAGTAATATTGTGCCATTCAGAGCGCAGTATTATTGTGCCAGTCAGATACCAGTAATATTGTGCCAGTCAGAGCCCAGTAATATTGTGCCATTCAGAGCCCAGTAATATTGTGCCAGTCAGATGCCTGTAATAGTGCCATTCAGAGCCCAGTAATATGGTGCCAGTCAGAGCCCAGGAATATTGTGCCAGTCAGATACCAGGAATATTGTGCCAGTCAGAGCCCAGGAATATTGTGCCAGTCAGATGCCTGTAATAGTTCCAGTCAGATGCCTGTAATATTATGCCAGTCAGATGCCTGTAATATTATGCCAGTCAGATGCCTGTAATATTGTGCCAGTCAGATGCCTGTGATATTATGCCAGTCAGATGCCTGTAATAGTGTGCCAGTCAGAGCCCAATAATATTGTGCCAGTCAGATGCCTGTAATATTGTGGCAGTGAGAGCCCAGTAATATTGTGCCAGCCAGATGCCCAGTAATATTGTGCCAGCCAGATGCCCAGTAATATTGTGCCAGTCAGAGCCCAGTAATATTGTGGCAGCCAGATGCCCAGTAATATTGTGCCAGCCAGATGCCCAGTAATATTGTGCCAGCCAGATGCCTGTAATATTATGCCAGTCAGAGCACAGTAATATAGTGCCAGCCAGATGCCTGTAATATTATGCCAGCCAGATGCCCAGTAATATAGTGCGAGCCAGATGCCTGTAATATTATGCCAGTCAGAGCACAGTAATATAGTGCCAGCCAGATGCCTGTAATATTATGCCAGCCAGATGCCCAGTATTATTGTGCCAGTCAGATGCCCAGTAATATAGTGCCAGCCAGATGCCTGTAATATTATGCCAGTCAGAGCACAGTAATATAGTGCCAGCCAGATGCCTGTAATATTATGCCAGCCAGATGCCCAGTAATATTGTGCCAGTCAGAGCCCAGTAATATTGTGCCAGCCAGATGCCCAGTAGTATTGTGCCAGCCAGATGCCCAGTAATATTGTGCCAGCCAGATGCCTGTAATATTATGCCAGTCAGAGCACAGTAATATAGTGCCAGCCAGATGCCTGTAATATTATGCCAGCCAGATGCCCAGTAATATAGTGCCAGCCAGATGCCTGTAATATTATGCCAGCCAGATGCCCAGTATTATTGTGCCAGTCAGATGCCCAGTCATATAGTGCCAGCCAGATGCCTGTAATATTATGCCAGTCAGAGCACAGTAATATAGTGCCAGCCAGATGCCTGTAATATTATGCCAGCCAGATGCCCAGTATTATTGTGCCAGTCAGAGCACAGTAATATAGTGCCAGCCAGATGCCTGTAATATTATGCCAGCCAGATGCCCAGTAATATAGTGCCAGGCAGATGCCTGTAATATTATGCCAGCCAGATGCCCAGTAATATAGTGCCAGCCAGATGCCTGTAATATTGTGCCAGTCAGAGCCCCGTATTATTGTGCCAGCCAGATGACCAGTAATATAGTGACAGCCAGATGCCTGTAATATTGTGCCAGTCAGAGCCCAGTATTATTGTGCCAGCCAGATGCCTGTAATATTGTGCCAGCCAGAGCCCAGTATTATTGTGCCAGCCAGATGCCCAGTAATATAGTGCCAGCCAGATGCCTGTAATATTGTGCCAGTCAGAGCCCAGTATTATTGTGCCAGCCAGATGACCAGTAATATAGTGACAGCCAGATGCCTGTAATATTGTGCCAGTCAGAGCCCAGTATTATTGTGCCAGCCAGATGCCTGTAATATTGTGCCAGTCAGAGCCCAGTAATATTGTGCCAGCCAGATGCCTGTAATACTGTGCCAGTCCCCCCACCCCCCCGTTTCCTAGTACTTACACTTCACTGCTCCGTGTCCCCCGCCGGATGTCTCCTCCGTGCAGTCTTCCCTCTTGCACGGAGGAGGGAAACAGTCACCGGATGTGACGCGACGTCACATCCGGCGTCAGTTTTTTTTTTTTTTTTCGGCCGTCGCATCCATCGGATGCGGCTTGCCGGAAAAAGCGTTCAAAAGTGCAATGCGCTGTGAACGCGGCAAACAGGGGCTGGGGGCCCCGTTTGCCTCGCGTTGCTGGGGGGGGATTTCACCCTACCTGTCCCCCCACATTTTTTCCTGGGGGGGATCCGTCCCCCCCATCCCCCCCCCGCTTCCTACGCCCATGGATTAAATTACCTAAACGTTGTTTTTACTTTGAATGTAGAGAATATAAAATGACTGCAAATGATCTATACATTGTTTTAGCAAAATTGCAAACAAAAAGTTAGGAGAAATGTGTGTTTTAAATGTGTCTGTTGAGTCTCCCGTTTAAGAACTAACCTGTGGCTTTAAAGCTGTTAATTTCTATAACAAGTCACAGGTGATGTCATAAAAAGGAGACACCATAGACACATTTAAAACACATATTTCTCCTAATTTAGGCATTTGCTTGCAAGTTTGCTAACACCGTGTAAAGACCATTTCCATTCATTTTTTATTCTCTACATTCACAACAAATACAATGTTTAGTTATACAGTCCCTTTAACAGTCCTTCTATGAATGCATATTTTGGAATAACTTAACAGTGGAGAGATCAGAAAACTGATTTACAATATTTCCCTTCATGGTTATTGTCATAAAAACCAGCTTGCAAATCATTATTATTATCTTTTCTGGCTGCATATAAATATCTGTTCATCAAATATCATCAGTAACACATACTTGTCAGTGCTAATATACTGGAACAATAATGTCTATGTATGGTGGTCCTGAATAATATTGTAAGCATCCTGCTTAATTGCTTTGAGCAATTGTGTAAGCAATCTTTGGTGATCATTTCAAGTAGTTTATTCCGCACTATCAGTTTTTTTCTAAAGCAGTAATGATAGACTGAGTTTTCAAATGATATAGATGATTGCCAGATAATGGAACATGTAAAACAAAGATAACGTGAAAATTGTTTTCAGAAAATAAGCAAGTTATTTTTAAAGGAATAATGCAAATTTTGCTAACTACATGGAAATTGTCAGTTATAATCCAGCAATTGTATTATGTTTAACTTAATCTCACTACCTTAGTGCTTACGCTATAGAGAACAGAGCGGTTGTAATTTAGTACTGACACCCATAATTCCCATGCAAGAATATTATACAATCTCTCTAAAGTTGATTAATATATCCCTCATATTACAGCTACGGCTACAGCAAGCAAAAAAAAAATGTACATTGTAACTAATGATAAAAGCTGTATACATTAAACATAGTAAATTAAAATGAAGTTCAGTAACCATTGTGTTTATTCATCTGTTGTTTTCTGATGGTGTAGTAAGGAGCTCTAATGTGAAACTGTTCTAATTTGGCTTTAAGAGCTGACAGTAAGTACAATTCTGTTTTAAAGCATGGTATGTCAACATTTGGAATGTAACTGCCATGGGAACTTCAATTTTCGAGGCACAGCATTAGTATTTACATTTTCAAAAATATATACCGTATTTATCGGCGTATAACACGCACTTTTTCTCCCTGAAAATAGGAGGAAAATTATGTGTGCGTGTTATACGCCGAAAAAAAAATAATCTAAAACTTACCTCGTTCCTGCTCCGTCTCCCGGTGCTCTGAAGGTCCGTGGCTGTGAGGGAAGCGTTGTGCGCTCCCCTCCAGCCGGGCGGTCAATAAAGTGTGTTTTTTTTTAAACAAACTTTATTGTTCCGCGCGGCTGGAGGGGAACTCACAACGCTTCCCTCACAGCCACGCAGCTTCAGAGCACCGGGGGACAGAGCAGGAACGAGGTAAGCGCTGGGGTCTGGGGAAGGGGGGGGAGGAGGGTGGCATAACGAACATACTAAGGGGCAATATCCTGGCATATTGGGGGCAATATCATGGCATATTAAATGGCATATTGGGGGCAATATCATGGCATATTAAATGGCATATTGGGGGCAATATCCTGCATATTAAATGGCATATTGGGGGCAATATCCTGGCATATTAAATGGCATATTGGGGGCAATATCCTGCATATTAAATGGCATATTGGGGGCAATATCCTGGCATATTAAATGGCATATTGGAGGCAATATCCTGGCATATTAAAATGGCATATTGGGGGCAATATCTGGCATATTAAAATGGCATATTGGGGGCAATATCCTGGCATATTAAATGGCATATTGGGGGCAATATCCTGGCATATTAAAATGGCATATTGGGGGCAATATCTGGCATATTAAAATGGCATATTGGGGGCAATATCCTGCATATTAAATGGCATATTGGGGGCAATATCCTGGCATATTAAAATGGCATATTGGGCTTCAAAGTTCTTTATTTGAAATTTAATTTTTTTTTCCTGAAATTCCCTTCTTAAAATGAGGTGCGTGTTATACGCCGATAAATACGGTATGTACTATACTATAATAATCGAGCTTATTGATCCAAGGAGAAATCTGATGGAGTCAAGAAGGAATTTCCCTTCCTAGGATGCAAAATTCGAAATAACTTCCTTAGGGTTTTTTTGTCTTCTTTTTGATCAAAAGCTTGAATGATAGATAGAAGGGTTGAACTTGATGTGTCGTTTTTCAACCTAAATTACTATGTTACTATGTTATACACTCACAGGGCTTACCTCAGCACTTCGATTGCACTTACATGACTTACCCCATCACCTATATTGCACTTGCAGGACTTTCCCCAACACTCAGGACTTGTCCCATCACTTAGATTGCACTGACTGTACTTGACCCAGAACTTACCTCATATCTTAGACTGCACTCGTAGGACTTTCCCCAGCAGCCAGGACTTAACCCTGGAGTTAGATTGCACTTACAACAAACCAGCACAAAACAAGGACTTTGACAGGCCACTGGAGGGAAAAGTTGGGCATCCACATCCAACGGCAGTAATGTGCCGCAGCACACCAGTTGAAAAACACTGCCTTAGTGAGTTGCTTTGATTATTAATGGATAAGTCCCAACATTTGTTATACTTGAAATAATATTGTTTAACTTTTATAGACACATGATATTGAAAACTATTTTGCAAATATGCATAATATGTCATGACTATAATCCCATTTTCTTTTATAATTTAGCACATGTTGTTATTATATGATCCAGTTGTATATTATAGATAGCCTGCATTTAGTTATCCTTTTTCTAAATCACTGCCAGTGATGAAAACATTTCAACCAAAGTTCCCTAATATTGCTTAGTGTTTGATCAAAATCTGTCATAGAAACTCAGCTCTATTCAATAACCTGACTTATTTTTCCTCAGATCATTGAATATCATAGCCCACAATAGAATGTTTTGCGTTAAAAAGGAGTGATAAGTGATAACTCACATCATTGAACAGACCCAATGTTTCATGGCAAATACCAATAACTAGGTTAATTCAGCTCTCTCAGACCCTGTCAGAAGTGTCCTACATTTTACACCTAGCAATGATTAACAGCACTGCTATAGAAAATGATTTATACATTTGTTGTGGTGGGTATGTTTACAGTGGAATAGCTTTATGATTGTTGTATTGTTCCTGAATAAAGCCACAATTATAAAAACTCATTCACTTTTTAATAAATAAGATCATTTAGAGAATTATCGTATATTAATCAGAATCCATCAACTTTAAAAATAATTGCTATGCAAGCTATTTCTTTAGGCGGCAATGGCAAACATTTAAGAGTAACTGTAACATATTATTTGACATATATATATATATTTCACTCAGTGTATGCATATGCATACTTGCCAATTTTCCAAAGTTAAGACAGTTTTACAATGGCATCTCTGTACAAAACCTGTTAAACATAAAAAGATGCCTTTTGCATGTACTGAGGGAATAAAGCCTATTTTTACCAAGTTTTATTGTGATTAGAGTTTTCACCTTTTCTTTGAAAAATATCAGTCATGCTATTCCCTGCATAGACTTAACATTAGCCAATTTTTTTTTTTTTACCAGCCGGCCAGTGCAGTACAGGCTGGGTGGCAATCTTAGTGATCATAAATGGAGGAAGGCAATAATGGTTGGTGTCCTAACAAGTTTCTGTAAAGTTTTGGCAACTAAGCTTATGGTTTATGCGTCTTTCGGTCTAGGTTGGTTTATTATATATGCATAAAAGATTCTATTCCATATCTAATGATTTTTCTTATACAGTATACAGTGGTGAGCTGGTGCAGTAACATCCTTAAAGGTGTGCAATAAAAAAAGCCTTAAACCTTTGATGTAAAAGAATTGTCAGGGAAGTTGACAAGGCCACGAGCAGTAATTTATCTTTTTTTAATACATGTCATATAGAGACAGTAATTTGACAAAAGTCTGTGTTTTAACAGTTTTTTTTAAAGTCTTTTAATACTAGCATACATGCATATAACAAATGTAACTATCTTCTCAGGTAGTTTATTGTCATTTTATTGTCCTCGAGTAGGATTTTATATAGCCTTGGCACTGGGCCTGTTTACACTATATTCCAAATTATCTCCCTATTCCATCATCAGCCAAGTCAGGTTTGTGATGAATCTGCTGCTCAGTGGTGGATGACGTGTGGTGATAGGAAATTAATTCCACAGTGTTCAATCTATGTAGGAATAGCCACGCAGAACAGAACTGCCATGGGCATTCCTTAGTGAGTTGCTTTGATTATTAATGGACAAGGCCCAACATTTGTTATATCTGATACACTATTTTTTAGCTCTCATAGACACGCAGGTGAAAGACACTGTGTTGCAGTCCAAAACATCATGTATAAATGGAAAGAGAAATAAAGAGAGAAAAAAAACAATACTTGTTGGCTCTAGACTGATGTTGATATCAGACAAATGATAAATACACGCATTTAATTGATGACAGTTCCAACAAGCATTGTTGGCAGCTGTGGCTCATATTATTTAGTTGCCCTCTTGTGAATAAAAGCACCCAGGTTCGTACAGACTCTATATTGATGTTTTCTGAAATATTTTGATGGGAAGCACAGATGGCAAACATAAAAAATAGAAGAGTACTGCATCATTCCACATCTTATTGAAGTGCAATGATATTAAGCACAGGAGTTTTGACTAGTTTTTACAGGAGACAAAGTGCATTTTAAAAAGGAAGTAACGTAGGACAAGTGTAGATAAGAGATCATGTAGAAAGTACATATTTTTGGCTGGTCATGAAAAGAATATATCATTTTTTGCTATGATCTGTGTTTTCACTATTATTGCCAATATGAATGGGTATGCTTTGCTGTCCAGCTGCTATTTTAATATTAATATGCTGTAATGGTAAAATGAAAATATGTACTTTACATAAAATAGCACAATATTAGCCATTTAAGTTTTTCACAAAACAGATCCTGAAACTCAATTTTTTTGTTTGTTTTTATTGTAAGGGACATTAATTAAAAATGATCAGGCCTTAAGAGCCATTCGGTGCATGCAGTGTACAAACATAATTCCAAAATGAAGGTGCAAGACTAATAAATTTAACTGTACATAACCATACTACATGCACATCCACTGGGCAGAACCACATCACACACAGAGGATGCAGATAATTTGTTCCATGCCATCATGCCATTTTTTGCCATGAGTACGGAGTGAAGTCATGAAACGTCTTCTATTAAATTGAGCAGTAGAAGTGATCACTTCCACTGCTCAGTTGTTGTTGCTGCAATACCTCGATATCAAGGCATTTAGCAACACTGAAATCTGGTGTCCAAGGGAACTGAAATTGTTCCACGGAGCGAAAGTGGGTGCCATATTGGCATATAGTGGCATCAATGTATACTATAATATAACTGTAAAGTAAAAGAAACATGGGCTCGCAGACTTGCAGGTAAGTACATCAATCTGTAGCTCCTATATGGGATCCAGGTGCCTCTGCCGGTGTTTGGCTAACACCCAATTGAATAAGTCCAAGCAGATAATGCAGTAAGAAAACGGAAAAAAACGGAAAAAAAATGAAGTGATTTAATGCTGTTAGCAGGTGAAATATCCTCACAACAACTGATGGGAAAACAATCAAAAAAGTCTCACGGCATGACGCGTTTCGCGCATAAAGCGCTTAATCATATGCTATCCTCACAATACAAAGTATATATAATATAACCGTGTCTCACTTAATGTAACAAATTCAGCTAGTTAAAAGGGTAGCCGTTATTGGCAAACTTGGAATTTGTTTGCAAGCTTTCAAGGCCAGTTTACCGAAAATGAATGAGAAACGTGTCATTCTGAAGAAGGGACCTACATTTCCAATTTTTAAATTGTCACTAAAGGATTTAATTTTAACTGTATTTGTTTCCTGTATTTCTGCCTCCAGGACTATATTTACCTTTTACCACTTTAGGTAGAATATGGAGCATTCTGACATAGGGTGGGGCATGTACTGAAAAAAAAGCAGATATATTTTATGTGTAAAACTATTTTTGCTTTTGCTCCTTTTGAAATGTACCAAACAGTCAACACTCAAATGCTAAATATGAGCATATTTTGAATAAAAACAGGCATATTTTCTGTTTGTTTTATTAGCTCTTGCTAAAGCTGGTGTCATTTTTAGATGCATAATAAGAATAGTATTTTCACAAAATATTCACAAAAGTCTTTAGCATGTGCAACTATAATCACAAAATATTACCGAAACCTGGAACAATTCCCAGTAAATAAAAATACACAGAAAAAAACCTAATTTGTTACAAATATTTCAAAATTGCTCCATACTCATGTTTTACCTACTTTTTTCCACTGCACTTGTTTGATACATGAGTTTCAAGATGTCTCCTATTGTCTCATTGGCTTGGCTTCAATGCTTATCATATAACACACCCACGTAACAAAACAACAACAACCCATACCAAAACAGAACAATACAAAGTATATTCTCTCTCTTTTGCTAAATATAAAATTTGATGTTGCAAAAATTGCAATAATTGCTTATATTTCTAATGTATGATTGGGATTTGAATACTGTCATGCAACCAGGATCTTGTACCATGTGTTATTGTTAGGAGAAATATAACACATAACAGCTTATTTTAATATATATAAATATATAAATCCAAGATTTCCCCAAACTTTATACTATATATATACTCTAGCATAAAAACATCCCTAAAAATGTTGACCTTTTACTCAAATTCCAATCCAAAAGCGAGCTTGGAATTGTTAGTCCCAGATTTAAGCCTCAAACTCTGGCATGCAGTGGGAATTACTAGACAACACCTATATTCTAACCAAGTCCTTAAATCGTTTGATGATCTAAAACATTTTTTTTTTTATTTATCTTATAAGGGCTCTTTTAAATACCGGCAAGTTAGGCTACCCAACATGTCCTTTCATTTCCTGACACTCAACAGCATAAGATCACATCAATTTGCTTCCGTGCCTCTACAGCAAAAAAAAAACCACATCAACTTGTTATCAAGCACTATGTGAACCCTTGCTGTTGACCAACCTATCCTTTATCAAAGCCTGTTAACAAGAACTGGGCAAAACTCTATTACCCACAAAGTGGAAACAAACTATCGAGTTCCCACGCAGTATCTTACATTGCACCAACCATGTAGAACTAGTGAAAAAAATACTGTACAGTTGTTATTTAGTCCCTACCAAACTCGGAAAAAAAGTACCCGACTACATGCAATTTGTGCTGGAGAGGCTGCAATCAACCCGGCTCCATGCTACATGCGTGGTTGGACTGTCGGGGATACAAAATTATTGGATTGAAATATATCAAATAGTGAAGGATGGCCTGCAGATTCAGATCGCTAAATCCCCAGAATTGACCCTATTGCATATAGTTCCCATACCTCTGAAACAATGCCAACGCATTTTATTAGGCCACATACTAATAGCCGGGAAAACACTTATAGGGAGACACTGGAAATCCCCCATAGCTCCTAGCTGCCAAGAGCTCTGCAATCGAATAACTCATAACCCAATGATGGAAAAACTTCATTACCTTTTCAGACGGCAACTCCATGTGTACCAAGAAGTCGTTTGGGGGGCTTTTCTCAAACCCCCAATTTTTTCCACCTAATATATGAAGACCTACTCCCTCCCAACCCCCTTGAAAACCCCTTCTTTTTCTTTTCTATCTCTTTACTTTCCTTCCTCTTTGGCTCTATTTAATCTTAGATTATTTGAGGAATTTTTATTATTTAATACCAGTACAGACTGTGTCCTTCACAAACTCCGACAATCATTACTCGAGACTGTATATCTGTCATATGTGTAATATGTGTTTAACATGTTGAAATATTTGGATGTACAGGGTACGTGTATATTATATATCTGTCACTCGTAATACTTGTCACAATCGTTACTAGGTCGAAACTGTATATCTGTCACTTGTATAATACTTGAGTAATACTTGTGTAATACTTGTTTAACATGTTGAAATATTTGAATGTACTGGGTACTTGCTTATCATTAATCTGTTACTTGTAATACTTGTATTTCATTTACATTTTAAAATTAATAAAAACTCTTATAAAACATTTTTAAATCTAAAATAACATCACAATCTGATATAGTGTAAATAACCCACAGCCCATAAATAAATGTAATCAAGGCTACCATGTAGTTCCGGATCTGCTAGGTCAGTGCAGCAAGATGTATCATTAATTTAAAGAGAAAGCACCATAATCCCAATTACAGCAGCACTTAGGAAACCTCAAAAACATCTATATAACTACCGGTAATTTAGCCCTTCAAAATGAAAATAATGACAAGAAAACAAGTATTAAGCAAAATATAATAAATAAGATATACAATTTTTTTTCTAATGTCTGCTAAAAGGTTTGTTCAAATAGGACATGCAATGAACTTCATTAAAAATGTCTATGGAGTAATAACAATAAATATAGCATTTGAACATTTCACCTTGATTTCTGATTATCAGATTAGATATTTAGCATAAGAAGTTATCAACAAACATGGATTTAGCATCAAATGCAAAGGAACATAATATGTTTAAAGTACAATTTTCTAACAATGTCTTACTGAATTTTGCCTCAAACTACCACACCAGGTAGAATACTAAATTCAAGGGTAAAATATTCTCCTTCATATTCTAACAATAAGGCACTTTTTTAAAATTATGAGCAAGTATGTTGTATACTATTTACATAGTTACATATTTGCTAACAATTCACAGATTCAAACCTATACACTTTAATTTATATGACTTTTTTTTTCCTGAAAGGTTTGCTGGAAAGTGGTCAATTCATTAACCAGCAAACTGTGGAAAATTCACAATGGACTTGAAAAAAATCTGGCATTAATAGAGGAGTTGGAAAGATAAGCAAGTTGGAAAATGTAAACAACTCACCAACTATTAAGGGCTGATTTTTTTTTTTGCTATTTCCCTGTCAGTTCACCACAGTTCAGTGTTTAGTTAATAGACTCCAAGGACATTTAAACAGCACATAATGCGGTTACTTTCTGAGTGTCAATGGCTGAGCAAGTAAACCTAATAAAATGTGATTGTCTTTCATTTATTTGACATCTGTAGCGGTTTAAAAAAAATCTCAGCGCTGCACTTCCATTTTGTACATTTTCCAAGTATGATTAGTGTGTAATCCATGTGTCACCAGCAATGCACACTATGGATACTTTACATAGTGGCAGAACAAGACAGTGTAGAAATATTTGTAAAGAGACTACCTTTTGGCACTCCAATTATTGTTCACATGATGGCTGCACAATATATATTTTATATATTTGCTAATTGGTAACTAGATTAGAATAACTAATACGGTTTTTTTTTCAGATTGTGAGTTTTTACAGATTTAGATAATAAAGAAAATAATCCTGTTACAAAATTAAATATAGCCTGAAGTATTAAAAAAAAACTATTTGTAAAAGACTACAAGAAGCCTTACGGGATTGAAATTAGGTCATGTATTAACGGTTTAAAACAAAATGCAATGTCATGTAAAATGTTCATACATTTTATCCTCATTTAAATCCAACATGTATCATCACAAAATCAGTAAAACATACTTATAGGATTTATTATTGGGGATTGGGGACATATGAGCCCCAATCCCTGTATACTGGAAAGTGGTGAGAAGAGTCCCATGCGCATCAATGGACTCCAAATATTTGGCAGTAGGATGCTTTGGCCCACCCCTGGGCCTGGAATATTGAAATGAGGGCCACTCTCCACATCCGGATACTGCAGAATTAAAGCAGAGACTCGAGGCCAAGTCAGCAGTCCCTAGTTCTAGGAGGAATATATATCGGGACAAGTCCCATGATTTTTATTTGAGGGACAGTAAGGTGCCGGGGAGTCTATTATACTAGCTTCCCATTATTTTACTTAACAGGTGGGTGGAGATGGCTGTAACATAGTTACAGTTTTCACGTTAGGCAATGTTTAACATACAAACTGGAGTCCTATGTTACCAAATGCTACCAGCATAACGCAGCACTGTTCTGGCTGTTACCAGCAGGGACGAGGGGCATACCTAATATATTTGGCATCTGGAGCAGAACCTATGTTTGTCTCCTCATCCACATTTTTGAAAGTAAAAGCAGTGCCATATCAGTCGCCAAACAGTTTGTCCTTGTCATAAATGTCCCTAAACAGTTTATCATTGCCACCAATCTCCCGAGAGAACTTGCAATTGTCATCTATGTATGAAAGCAGATTGATTAAATACAAACATAGTGTAATACAATTAATATGCATAAACAAATTGAAAAGAAATGAAAATGCACTAATAAGTGCCTTGAAAATAGCTACATTTTGTTCAAAAAGCAGGGACACATAGGGCAGAACCTTTGGATAAAATAGTAGTATTCCCCTACCCAAGGTGTAAAAGGACCAAAACAAACAATTGTTAAATGGCCAGCCAGTCCAGGAATGGCGATAAAGGAAACATCATTCACATCAAATTAATAAAGAAGACGTTAGGAGTTTTTTTCACATGTTTTTCTGGCTCTATAGGCACAACTTCATCAAGAAAAAATGCAAAGAAAATGTAAATAGTGTCCATCTGATGAGAAGCAATTTAAGTACTGACGGAGGTGCCAAAACTCTGCCTCCCATTGGAACACTTCGATTTTAGTGTATTCTGTGAGCTGTTTTCAAGATTTATTTCACTTATTTGTAAGTGCTTTTTCATTTCATTTTAATTTGTTTATACAAATTCAAATATAGAGGCAAGGCATGGCCAAAAGACAGGCAATCAATCCAAAAATGCAGCAAAGGGTAGACAATTAGTGCACAACTAAACAAACAATGGAGAAAAGGATATACCCTATGCAAAAATAAATCAAAACACATTGGCTCTTGTTTTGCATATCGAAAGTTATCTGAAAGCAAGTCCGAAAGCACCATTTGGAGTAGAAATCGCACAGAGTTACTCCTGTTAACCTATGGACTATTGCTGCTATCTACTTCTTGCTTTTAAATGGTTTTAATCTGCAAGGATTTTCAGTATTTGCTGTTTGGATCAGCTATTAAAGATTTTTTTTATACTTATCATTGGAGTCTGAACACTATCTTCTAGAACACCATCGCTGGGTTAATTTCATGCCCTGCATATGTTGCTCCACATTATTGGAGCTAGACTTGTGGGTATTACAGATTCCCCCCGTCATTTTTTCTCTTGACATCCATACATTTGGCACTATATATATTTTTTTTCTGCAGTGTTTATTCTACTGAAACTTTAAAGTAAGTGTGTTTTATTTATGAGCACCATTGGTAACCTTATGTTTTTTTCAGGTCCATTCATCTCTGTGCAGAGTATATCCTTAATTTGTTTATGTGCAACAATTGCATTACATTATGGTTGTGTTTATTTACTTTTTATAAAGCTTCTTCAGATTCTGCGCCCAACTTGTTCTTTCGGATTGTGGACAAAATAATTCAAAGACAATTCACATGGGGAAAACCATGTGATAAAAATGTTCTATGTTTCATGGATAAATAATTAGATTGCATCAAATAAACACCTTCTTCACAAAAAAACAATATATTGAATTATAATTAAATATCAATTATATTGTTAATTTGCAATGGTTAATCACACTAGCTATGAACACAAAATAGCCTGTTGGGCAGTATTTAGTAATATGGCATCAAGTTGTGATCTGACCAACTAAGCCATATACAATCATCTAGAAGAAGTAAACTAGGCCGAAAATGTATTTCATGAGTTTGATTATGAATATTATTTTCTTATTGGTTTCAGTCTGATCATTATGGCATAAGCATAAAGGAGATTGATATATATTTATTTAAAGGTAGCATCATTTTATGGTAAGACATGTTTCTTTTACACAGTTCAGTCCAGACAGTATTTGTATTTGTGTTAGGATTAATAAAGTGATTATCTGCTGACTAATATAGATTTTATTTGTATTGAGCTCTATAGCCAAGAGCATACAAAACAGAAGGACGTGAAGTGTACAGTAATGGCATGATATTTATTTTTGATACGACTGCACACCATTAAATCTTTAAAAAGACAAAACATTTTCAGCATCAAAATATTTCTGTCTTCAAGATGGTGTCTTTTTTAGGACGATTAATTCAGTGCTTTATTCTTTTAAAATGTACTTCCTTTTGAAGTACTAGCCTCATTTTCCCTATTGTACAGGGCAGCTTGCCTAATTAGGCAATTATGTCTAGGAGGGGCATTAAGAGGAGCTAATGAGTTGACAGTATATGCCACAAATTCCGTTGAATCGTTAAGGAACAGGCATGCTAAGAGAGTTCTAATTTTTATAAATTGTGTCATTTTACATAATAACAATATTTGCTTTTACAGTAAAATACTTACATTCTCTAGAAAGTGACACAGCTAAAAAAAAAAATGTAAAACTAACAATTAAATATTGACTATTTTCATTTTTATCATGAAGAACTAATTAGTTTGCAATAAACCAAACACCTCCTCCGCAATAAACAATGTATCCAGTTACAATGCACAAGACTAGGATAGCTTAAATGTAATATTCTAATGGATCAGAAAAAAATGGTGGACAATGGTGGACATTTCTAAAAAGAATAAAGGGGGGTAACCGTAACTGCGGATGATAGATGCAGGGGAGTAGTTCACCCTATAAAGGCCTAATACAATAAAATATACCACATTAAATACAAACTAAAGTTCTAAAATATTTACATATGTCCACAAGTGAAATCACGCGCATTTAAATATAACTTGGTTTGTTGGTTCACTTTCATAGAAGTAGTCCTGCCTCATATGAATAGCTGATAAATGTCAGTGAATAAAATATCAGTAGAATACTCTGTTTGGACACTGTATTCATAAGAATCACATTTAAGACACATATTTATTACACGGGTCTATGCAGGAGTAATGTAATCAACAAAGAGTTCAAGCTATAATGAAGAGATTATATTGTGTATTATATAGTGAATTTATACTGTACCTGTAAAATTGCCGAAATATATGGCTTCAAAAACTCAATGCATGTTATTAGAATAGTTATTGGAATACCACACCTAAGCTGTATACAAAACTACATCAATATCACCTTGGATTGCTACTCACATTAATAACGTTACCAGAGATCCACAGGTCAGATACGTTAACTCCTCAACCTATTTGGACATATATACATATCCAACAGAGGTGCGCTCAGCTTTACCAAAGAAAAAAATGACTTTGCCTGGGTTCCTTGTCGCTAATACACTTGTATCCAAAAAAAGCATAAGCAAATAACCATGCACTCACATGGCTAATAATAAAAAAAAATGTTGATGTTTTCAAATAATAGTGCCAGAAAGCATCATAATCAATGTTTCGATTCCCTTAGGAACCATTATCAAGACCCTTCATAACGACCATTTCCTTGCTGACATTTCAGCATCTGACAGTTCAGCGTGGTTGATTCATCACGGCGCTCTGAGCTCAAGGTTTGTTTTAGGGTTCATGTTAGAGGTTCGTTTTAGGGTTGGTATTTGGATTAGGGGTTCAGGTGATGCATCAGAAGTGACAGTTCAGCACTGTGAGATCCGTGGTCTATAAGAGGGTGGTATAAAATGAGCAAAATCCTGGCACATTGAGTGGCATAATAATCCTGGCATATTGAGTGGCATAATAATCCTGGCATATTGAATGGCTAAATCCTGGCATATTGAGTGGCAAAATAATCCTGGCATACTGAGGGGTTAAATACTGGCATATTGAGTCGCATAATAATCCTGGAATATTGAGTGGCTAAATCTTGGAATATTGAGTGGCAAAATCCTGGAATATTGAATGGCTAAATCATGACATATTGAGTGGCAAAATAATCTTGGCATATTGAGTGACAAAATAACATGTACTATGAGGAAACTATGTACTATGAGGAAAGTGACACTGGCTAGTTCTGTGGGGCAAAGTGACACTGTAGCATGCCAAATCATGTAGGTGCAATATGAGTGCAAGCCAAGTGCTGTGGGTGCAATATAGGGGCATGGCAAGTTCTGTGGGTACTGTATGGTGCTGTGTTAAGTCCATTGTGCAATGTGGGTGCAGAGGATGGGAATAAAAAATATGAATTCAATTCCTATTAACATTTTTATTAAATATAATATTAAATAATTGGCATATTATTTGTGGCATATTTATTGGGACTCATGTGTGGCATAATTAAGGGGCTCTTTTGCATGGCATAATTATGTGGCGCTTGTGTGTGGCATAATTAAGGGGCGCCTGTGTGTGTGGCATAATTAATTGGGCTCCAAGGTGAGGCATAAATAATGGGGCTCTGGTGTGGCATAATTTATGGGGCTTTGGTGTGGCATAATTTATGGGGCTCATGTGTGGCATAATTTATGGGGCTCTTGTGTGTCATAGTTATGGGGCTCCTGTATGTGGCATAGTTATGGGCTCCTGTGTGTGGCACAGTTAAAGGGCTCCTGCGTGTGACATCATTTGTGGGGCTCCAGTATGTGGCATATTTAATGGACCATCTGACTGGCATTACTAAGGAATCTGTTTGGCATGGTTCTGGAGGAAATCCAGGGGGGTGACACCATGAGTTACCTACCACACCGGGTGACACCAACCCTAGTGACGCCTCTGTAGGTTGCCCATTGTTTTGGAAAGATATTTACCACAAGTTCACATTTACCTTCTAGTTTTACAAGAGAGGTATAACAATTAGGTCGAAAATGAAAATGTCACAATTGTGCATTAGTTTTCTTGGCTGTCCTTTCCATTGATCTTTGACTACTGATAACTCTAAAATGTTAAACATTTTCATACAGTAATCACTAAGACACATTCTGCTCAGAGACACTGCTTAGGAAAGTGAGAGATGCATACATGCAATAAAAATATCAATGGAAGAATATTTGATGGCTAAAAATATCAGTTAGGAGCAAAGGAGAGAGTATATATGTAGGAATGTTTTCATTCAGAATTTGAAATATAAAAAGGCTTGTAAAGCCTTCAATTAATGATGCTATGTATTTTGCATTAAGCACACCAGGTTCTTTGGAATTGAAAAGCATACAGTACTTGTATGAAACCACATCACATCTTCCTGAGCTTTTTTTTCTAACGTAAAGAGGGTCTGTACAAGCACAAATATATAGGAGCAAATTATGAATGTATAGATTATCTAAAATTAAGAACATTGCTTTAAACAAACAATTTTTTAATAAAAAAAATAAGTATTAAAAAAACATAAAAATGTGAATATAAAAACAACAACTAGCATTATAAGTATGGTTTTCTATTTAGGTGAATTTCAAGACATAACTTTATAGTGGAAAATTCTTACAGAAATAGCTTTTATGTCCACTAGTTGTAGCATGTACCTATATACATTTCTCCTACATAAAATAGAGTTTAGATTTGCAAAGGTCAATGGTTCATTGATTGAGTAAAAGGCGCCCAAAAGAGTTTGTGGTATAAGGATGGGAAAGGCAGCAGTGTACATATGATGTTACACAAATTCTGGTGGCACTATAGTGCAAAAGGAACAAAAACAATGTTGCTGTTTTGGTGTAGATGTAAATGTCAAAGGGCTATGAAGTTTCTGGATTAAAAAAATAAATGTTTATACAAATAACTCCCTTGGATCAAAGGAATATATATATACTAAGTTAAGAAGAAGAGGATGATTCTCAGGGAAATTAACCACATTTTTGGTGGATATTGCTTCAACTGTAAACCCAGAGTTATTTTTTTAATATATACTGTATATAGCCATTTATATATAATGCCACAAATTTATAGAAAGTGGCAGTGCGCTTGTGTGCTATAAAGTGAATAAGGTGCAATGAGGTAATATTGCCTCTGTGCAGCTGTGACAGAGTGTGTACCCCGTAGGGCAAATGAAAGAAAGAAACTTTTTACACTTACACACAGTCCCTGGTGGTATGGGACACAGTAAATGATGTACAACAAATCTTGATATAAGACCTCCAAAGGATAGAAGATGGTATTGGTACACAAAACTTCAATTTAATACAAAAAGTGCTTAAAATATCTTACACTTCAGTTTTGGAGTAGCAGCAAAAACTTGGAACGTAGGTAAAAATAGCAGGATCCGGAGAGAGCTCTTGATGGGTAATAGTAGATCGTGATCAACGCGTTTCGCCTTTAAGTGGTAGGCTTCATCAGGATCCAATAGTACCCATGAGAGACAGAGCAGTTTATATACTGCAAATATCAATTAGAACAATAATTACATCATTATTAGAGCGACATAACTAACAGCGTCGCGTCATACTATGTGCGACCATATAAAACGAACAAACATCAGTTTTTCGGCTTTTTCCGCTGTTCGTAAGTGATCGTGTATTTCCGTAGTTGGATTCGGCTTTTTTCGCCATCCGCTCGTCTTCCGAGTGCTTCCGAAGGTTTTCAATGGTGTTCGTTTTCGTATTAGCCACCTCTCGGGTATTCTTCGGCTTTGTGTTCGAATTAGCGACTTCGTATTAATTTCTTTGGTCTTTCGAATAAGAGCCAATACGATATTATCTCGAAGTTCGAATGGAGGGAAGTCGAATGCTTCGGTTTAGACATAAGAAGCTCGGTTTTAAATAATGTCTATAACCCGAACAAACAACTGTAGTCCATATAGTCCACTCAGTGTTAAATCCATGAAATGTAAGACATAAAAATAATTAAATACAATCAGAATACATTTACATAATATTATATATACATATTTTTATTATATAACTTAGTGCGAAATTTAGTAGAAAAAAAGAGAATTATTTAAAAAATATATTTTTACAAAACTTTAAAATATTAGAAAAAAGTATATCTAAAAAACATATGTGTAATACCAATTTCGCACATAGTTTTAAATAAAATTAAACAGATCAAAATCTGCATTAAGGCCCGTGGGGTGCAAAGTGTTCATTTTAAAAACCCACTCCATTTCAGTTTGTCCAATTTTTTTGATATTGTTACCTCCTCTCCAGTATTTTTTCACTATCATTATAGGCCAGAATTTGAGGTTTTTTGGATTTTTGTGATGGCATTCTAAAAAATGTTGAGGTAGGGAATATTGTGTGTTTCCTTTCCTTATATTGGTCACATGTTCTTCTATTCGTTTTTTTAAAGGCCTTATTGTCCTGCCTATATATTGGAGTCCACAGGGACATTCTACAACATAAATTACATTTTTAGTATGGCATGTCATAAATTCTTTTATTTCAAATTTTTCGGAGGTAGCCGTAGCACTAAAGGAAAGTATAGGACTTTTTTCATGTTTGGCTATACTACATCCTAAGCACATTTTGCAGGGATAAAAACCAGGTTTCTCCCCCAAAAAATGTAGGTTTTCTTTTTTGTTTTTGTTTTTTAATTTAGCTGTATAGTTATTGGTCAATTTGCGTTTAAAGTTAGGTGCTCCTCTAAAGATTATTTTAGGCCTCTCTGGTAACAATGGACCTAGAATATCATCTTTTTTGATAAGGTTCCAGTGTTTATTCAAAAAATTTTTTAATTTAACGGCCTTTAAATTATAATTCAAAACAATAGGTAGAGCGTATTCTGTAGTGTTAGTTTGAGATTTTTGCCTATATTTTAAAAGTTCATTCCTGGGTTTTTTTTAAATTTCTAAAATCTGGGTGTTTAAAGCAGCCTCTTTGTAACCTTTTTCTAAAAATTTATCTTTTAAGATGCTGCATTGCTCTAAATAGGATGTTTCGTCTCCACAATTCCTTCTTAATCTTAAGAATTGGCTTTTGGGGACTCCTCTAAGCCAGGTTGGATGATGGCAACTCTCAATATCGATATAACTGTTGGAGTCTACTTTCTTAAAAAAGTTTTTTGTTTGTACTAGGCCTTCTTTTATATAAATATCTAAGTCTAAAAACTGTATATTTGTTTTACTAAAATTTGAAGTTAGACTAATATTATTTGTGTTATTATTAAGATGTGCTAAAAATTGTTGGAGGTCTTTTTCTTCACCCTTCCATATGAAGAATAGGTCATCGATATACCTTCGGTAGAGCACCAGATTTGCCAGCCAGCCATGCCCAGACCATACCGACTTGTTCTCCCAATCGGCCATGAACAGATTGGCATAGCTGGGGGCAAATCTGGTGCCCATCGCTGTACCCCTCTTTTGTAAGAAAAACTCTTCGTTGAAGAAAAAATAATTGTGAGTTAGAATAAGTTCTATACCCTCTACCATATATTCTATCTGGGTAGTGGCAAAAGAACCATCATTTTCCAACATTCTTTGTACGGCCTCAATACCATGGACATGATCTATACAGGTATATAGAGATGATACGTCGCTGGTCACCAAGATATAATCTTCCTTCCACTCTATGTTGTTAAGTTCTTGTAGTATACTAATTGTATCTTTTAGATGTGATTTATTTTTTTGGACAACAGGTTGAAGTAATATATCTATATATTCAGACAAACTACTAAAAAGAGAGTCTATTCCCGAGACTATAGGTCTCCCTGGTGGATTCACTGCATCCTTGTGTATTTTCGGGAGAAAGTATATCACAGGTAATTTTGGATATAAAACATTAATATATTTAATCCCGAAAATACACAAGGATGCAGTGAATCCACCAGGGAGACCTATAGTCTCGGGAATAGACTCTCTTTTTAGTAGTTTGTCTGAATATATAGATATATTACTTCAACCTGTTGTCCAAAAAAATAAATCACATCTAAAAGATACAATTAGTATACTACAAGAACTTAACAACATAGAGTGGAAGGAAGATTATATCTTGGTGACCAGCGACGTATCATCTCTATATACCTGTATAGATCATGTCCATGGTATTGAGGCCGTACAAAGAATGTTGGAAAATGATGGTTCTTTTGCCACTACCCAGATAGAATATATGGTAGAGGGTATAGAACTTATTCTAACTCACAATTATTTTTTCTTCAACGAAGAGTTTTTCTTACAAAAGAGGGGTACAGCGATGGGCACCAGATTTGCCCCCAGCTATGCCAATCTGTTCATGGCCGATTGGGAGAACAAGTCGGTATGGTCTGGGCATGGCTGGCTGGCAAATCTGGTGCTCTACCGAAGGTATATCGATGACCTATTCTTCATATGGAAGGGTGAAGAAAAAGACCTCCAACAATTTTTAGCACATCTTAATAATAACACAAATAATATTAGTCTAACTTCAAATTTTAGTAAAACAAATATACAGTTTTTAGACTTAGATATTTATATAAAAGAAGGCCTAGTACAAACAAAAAACTTTTTTAAGAAAGTAGACTCCAACAGTTATATCGATATTGAGAGTTACCATCATCCAACCTGGCTTAGAGGAGTCCCCAAAAGCCAATTCTTAAGATTAAGAAGGAATTGTGGAGACGAAACATCCTATTTAGAGCAATGCAGCATCTTAAAAGATAAATTTTTAGAAAAAGGTTACAAAGAGGCTGCTTTAAACACCCAGATTTTAGAAATTTAAAAAAAACCCAGGAATGAACTTTTAAAATATAGGCAAAAATCTCAAACTAACACTACAGAATACGCTCTACCTATTGTTTTGAATTATAATTTAAAGGCCGTTAAATTAAAAAATTTTTTGAATAAACACTGGAACCTTATCAAAAAAGATGATATTCTAGGTCCATTGTTACCAGAGAGGCCTAAAATAATCTTTAGAGGAGCACCTAACTTTAAACGCAAATTGACCAATAACTATACAGCTAAATTAAAAAACAAAAACAAAAAAGAAAACCTACATTTTTTGGGGGAGAAACCTGGTTTTTATCCCTGCAAAATGTGCTTAGGATGTAGTATAGCCAAACATGAAAAAAGTCCTATACTTTCCTTTAGTGCTACGGCTACCTCCGAAAAATTTGAAATAAAAGAATTTATGACATGCCATACTAAAAATGTAATTTATGTTGTAGAATGTCCCTGTGGACTCCAATATATAGGCAGGACAATAAGGCCTTTAAAAAAACGAATAGAAGAACATGTGACCAATATAAGGAAAGGAAACACACAATATTCCCTACCTCAACATTTTTTAGAATGCCATCACAAAAATCCAAAAAACCTCAAATTCTGGCCTATAATGATAGTGAAAAAATACTGGAGAGGAGGTAACAATATCAAAAAAATTGGACAAACTGAAATGGAGTGGGTTTTTAAAATGAACACTTTGCACCCCACGGGCCTTAATGCAGATTTTGATCTGTTTAATTTTATTTAAAACTATGTGCGAAATTGGTATTACACATATGTTTTTTAGATATACTTTTTTCTAATATTTTAAAGTTTTGTAAAAATATATTTTTTAAATAATTCTCTTTTTTTCTACTAAATTTCGCACTAAGTTATATAATAAAAATATGTATATATAATATTATGTAAATGTATTCTGATTGTATTTAATTATTTTTATGTCTTACATTTCATGGATTTAACACTGAGTGGACTATATGGACTACAGTTGTTTGTTCGGGTTATAGACATTATTTAAAACCGAGCTTCTTATGTCTAAACCGAAGCCTTCGACTTCCCTCCATTCGAACTTCGAGATAATATCGTATTGGCTCTTATTCGAAAGACCAAAGAAATTAATACGAAGTCGCTAATTCGAACACAAAGCCGAAGAATACCCGAGAGGTGGCTAATACGAAAACGAACACCATTGAAAACCTTCGGAAGCACTCGGAAGACGAGCGGATGGCGAAAAAAGCCGAATCCAACTACGGAAATACACGATCACTTACGAACAGCGGAAAAAGCCGAAAAACTGATGTTTGTTCGTTTTATATGGTCGCACATAGTATGACGCGACGCTGTTAGTTATGTCGCTCTAATAATGATGTAATTATTGTTCTAATTGATATTTGCAGTATATAAACTGCTCTGTCTCTCATGGGTACTATTGGATCCTGATGAAGCCTACCACTTAAAGGCGAAACGCGTTGATCACGATCTACTATTACCCATCAAGAGCTCTCTCCGGATCCTGCTATTTTTACCTACGTTCCAAGTTTTTGCTGCTACTCCAAAACTGAAGTGTAAGATATTTTAAGCACTTTTTGTATTAAATTGAAGTTTTGTGTACTAATACCATCTTCTATCCTTTGGAGGTCTTATATCAAGATTTGTTGTACATCATTTACTGTGTCCCATACCACCAGGGACTGTGTGTAAGTGTAAAAAGTTTCTTTCTTTCATTTGCCCTACGGGGTACACACTCTGTCACAGCTGCACAGAGGCAATATTACCTCATTGCACCTTATTCACTTTATAGCACACAAGCGCACTGCCACTTTCTATATGTTTGTTGTTTATCTGTATTGCAGTTTGTTGGGATAACTGCTGGACTAGTTGCTGCTAGTGCTATATCCCTTAGAGCGCATTCTACCTCCCCCATTTCATTTTAATGCCACAAATTGTTTGGTTTTATGTAATGCTGGATTCAATAGCCTTTGAGCATCAAAGTGTGTTAATATAGAACACAATACTTTTCATATCATTCTTGCACTCATATGGTTTAGCACAGAACATAATATTTTACTTAAATATATATGTTATTACATGACACCACCATACTCAAAAGACCACAAAATCACTGCCCCTCATGGCAAACAATATACTCTGTGGTATTATCATAGACTAGTTTAGTTTACATTGTATTTAAGTTACTGGTGATTAAAATGTATTATTTATGGCTACTGTTAAACCTACGAAAGGTGTTTTATATTACCCTACTATTTTTATTCTGTTTGCCTATGCTGCTCATGACTATTAAGTACCTAATACTGAAAGCAGATGAAACAACATAACATAGAAAGAAACAAAAGCAAGAAGTTATCAATTTGTATTTATTCCAAGAACTCTGTCAAGATCAATCCCTTTCAGGTATCCCCAAGATATATTTGACTAACAATTTAAGTTATTGAAAAAACAATTGAGTGTCATGTATTATTTAAGTATATTTTGGTTATGAATTCTAAGCATCCTCAACAGTTTGTGTTTTGAAAATAAAAAAAGGATTTTCTCCACGGAGCTTCTGCTTGCAAACTAAATAAACATATAGTGAAGTTCCATCCGGAGTCAGTAAATATTGACACAATACATGCACATATTTTATAGCTCTCGCTATAAGTCTCTCTCACATCAGAATCTTAGGAGAGTGATATTGAAGGAGAACCTTGCTGACACTTGTCCACTTGGACAGTCAGTTGGATTTTTCAGCCCTCTGTCTCTTGTTGCCATCTTCTCCAGCAAAATGTGTGATGTCGCTGACATGCTATATGTTTTGACATCTGATTGTCATTAACTTTATTCTAAAGCCAAGCATTACGCATAATGAGCAGTAAACAAACATTTTCCAGCCAGGCACTAAACAGAATAGCATTGGAGTGTTAAAAAAACCCCCACTTATACAGGTTAAAATTAATTTTCTTAATAAGTGGACTGTTTTACATTCATTTATCACTGAGCTTAACACTGACAGGAATTAAAACACGTTTTATCTTAATGTTAGCAGGTGTGAGGATATGAGTGTCCTCTAGTTTTAAGTATGTAATAGAGTATGCCATCTAATTAGGACCAGTATTAAACCAGCAGGCTGTTAACTTGAGGTCAATGCTAAATCAGTGAGGGCTAATCACTAATATTCAAGAATAGCAAGAAGCTGAATTAGGATGTCAAATTTGACTTAGAAAAAAATTTAATTCAGCCTCACAATTCAACCTTCTCATACTGCTCACAAAAAAACTCCTTCTAAATAATAAATAAGCACTCCCCTACCAAAATTGGGCCTGACGGCTTTCAAATTAGCCCATGGCCCCATAATGCATACGTGAGGCAAGATCAAGTTGCACTGACTTAATTATGGTAAAATAAAATTAATTAAATACCTTCAATTATCAGGAAAAGTGGCCATCCAAAACCCCCAAAATTCCTCCTCTGTGTGTTCATCTTCAGTAAATTGGAAGCCTTTATATTATTTTATAGGGTCTGCAGGTCTGTGAAACTTTAGGGACGGTTATGTTATAGTGTCCAATGGTCTTTGGTGCAGACCCTGAGCCCAGGGGGAAGGTGATTTTTTGTTTCATAGAATCTGCTTTGCCTTTGTGGCAGCCCCTGAACCATTAATGATCACGAGGCATTTAGGCCTCTCTGGCCCTGTTAATGCCTGGGGGTAGGGCCACTGGTCCCTGATAAAAGTATACTAGTAACTGGGAACACAGAGCATCTCCCATAACCATTTCTTAAATGGAAGGTGGCAGACCCACCAACCAAGAGACACCCCAGACAAATTTAAAAACATTTTTCTTGTAATCTGTAATGTTTATATGCAATTATGCTAACACAATGGGGCTATTTACTAAAATGTGAGTCACAGGTGAGATAAACATTTCACCCTACCCGTTTGGCTATACATTGTGCAGAGACAAACTTTCTGAGTCTTCCCCTGCTAAGCAAACTCAGCAGGCCTGTTCCTTCACAATGTATAGCTAAACTGGTGAGATGAAATGGTCATTTTACCATACTTCACTTAAACTCACCGACAATTCACCTTTTATTGAACAACTACCAATGTATAGTATTATTCTGATATATTTATTTACTCATTACTCATTACTTATTCACACTATAAACAACATTTAAGTAACAGAGTCTCTTTAACACTTGTTAAATACTTGTTATATGCTACATTTATCACTTTGAGAGTTTTTGTATAAATGGATGGGATGGTTTTTACCAGGACCAGACAATTCTGACTGTTTACAAATAAAGGCGTCTAAATCAAGTAATTTGTGGTCTTTTTTTTATCCATCTAAAGGATTTGTTGATGTTCTAAGTGCTGTGAGATGCTTGTGATCTGTGTTCTTTTTAATTGCACTATCAATTCATCCTAATATGCTTGGACCAGTGGAAAAATGTTAAATTGCTTAATGGGGTTAGAATGCGGTAATAATCTGAAAAATGCTGTGCCTGAATATTCCATCTTCTTAAACTGTACTGTAAGAAATCTGAGAAATAAACACCATATAACAAGCTGGAAGTTGCAATCTATCTAGTGATTTGTAAAATGAAAGAGAGAGAGAGTGAACATCTTTGCCGTTTAGAGTTTAATTAACCTGTTTATTGCACAGTATATTCTGCAGAAGCTATATTGCATATTAATATTAAAGAGCAATAAAACCAAAAATATATTTTACCACATATTTCTTCTGTAATCACCATTAAATTACCCAGTCTCAGTATCATGTTTCTATGGGGAAAAAAAATGAAGTTAACTTTTCTCAGTAACCTAGAAACATGGATCATAATGAAAGATAAGAACAATTCAGTATGCCTAATCTCTTGCCTATGTAAAATCATCATTATTGGGGTCAAATTTATGTCCCAGGATCTGTGTACACGCTAAAAACATTTTAAAACTATATTTATAATGCTTTGTTCTCCAAGCCAAAGGTGGTTGGAGTTTGACACCCTAATGTGTTTCATGGGTAAGGTGCTTAATCATTTAGTCAGAGGCATTAGGTGGTAGCTAGCCATTGCCTTTTCCCCTTTGCTAGGGCCTACCTACCATGGCACCCGGGGCAGTTCTAATCTTTGGTACTTTTTTTTATACTGTTTGTCTATGCTGCTTATGACTATTAAGGACCTAATACTGAAAGCAGTATACTGAAACTCATTTACCCCAGCTCTCCCCATCTCTTCTTCTCATTAGACCAGCTGACTCTCCCCCTTTCATCACCCCAGCTTTATCTAACCCTTTCCTCTCCTTCTTTTTTCTCTCTTTCTTTTCTTTCTTTTCTCTCCCTCTATAGACACACATATATTATGTTGATTTAAATGTAAGTTATATACAATAATATATTGATACAAGACAAACAAACAAATAAAATGCACATCTAGTTATACCCTACAAATGTATATTTACTTAAATGTAACAAACAGTCAGCAGGCTGAAAAATAAATGGTAAACTGGAAAGGTTTTGTATTTTTTTGCATAATTTAGATTTACTTGAATATATTTTGTTGAATGACTGCAGAGTTGCCATAAGGTTTATTGTTTCTGTTGTGTAACGTAGTATTCAGCTTGGTTTATATATTCAGGACATTTATTGCTATTAACAGAAATAGAAAACAGCTCTGTTAGTGACTGTGAGACAGAAACACATTGGCGCTTTAACTGATTTTATTTTTTTTGTTACGCTTAATGAATTCTGCTCTGTTGAGAAACGTACCTGATTTTCTTTAACAAGGAGAAATTGCAGCCTAACCTAATCAATGAAACTCGCTACGCGCATACACCCAATGCAATTCTTCTGTTCAAATTTCTTGAATTTCATTTCAAAGGCTTTATTTTGTTTTGTCGACTGCACCATAAAAATGTCTTGCTTAACAATTTGCAATAAAAACTTTAAAAAAATAGCTTTTGATGAACAATGAGCCGTTAAGAGTAGTCATCAGTTAAAAGAGTATAGTGGCAAATTATTACACAGGTTAAATACACAGTTTGCTATTAAATATTTTTTGAGAAATATTGTGTGTTTATCAGCTCAACTAGTAATGGCCATGATAGGGCATTACCACCCCTGCAGTAATAAAAGGAGTGAGGTGCCCAGCAGGGTCGGTGCAAAGATTTTTGTCTATACAAGCGAAGGCGTATTTTGGTGCCCCCCTCCACTGCCTCACTATAATCCCCTGCCACACCTCCCATACTACCAACCCTCCATACATTTTATATGTACAGTGTGAAAAACAAATAAATCAAAATATTCAACTCCCATGCTTTACATTTGTCCTCTATTTTAGGAATTAAAGATACTAGGTATTGTTATAGGTAGGAAGTGGCTTGCAAGGGACTATGGGAGATAATATGCTTTTGAATATAAAAAAAACCTTTTCCATTCAAATCACTATTTAAATCTGTTGAAACCCCTTTGATAGGCCTATCTCAACTGGCTACTTGCTTGTACAAATGAGATGCAGCCCCAGTTGTCATGACTCAAAGGTACCCCCAGATATGTCATGGATGCATGTGCATATAACATATAGTAGCATTACAGACAAGTTTGTGTTTAAAATCTCAGACTGGCTGTGACTGTATATGCCATCTTCCTGCTCCCTCTGTGCATGGTCTCTGCTCTCTGGAGACTTTCTAGGCTGAGGTTGATGGCGATGCGCAAATGCAGTGTGTCTGATGTCACTGCTCTGCGTGAGAAGCCGCCCAGGTAATAAGACACTGCAGGGGAATCCCCACTTAAAAATGGGACAAGCCAGGGCTTGCCCAAGACATTGAGTTGCCTGGGGTGAAGAATGAACAAGTCATGTTATAGGCCAGTGGTCACATATTATGTTTTGGGGAATAGACAAACCTATTTTCAGAACATAACTTTCATTTTAACTCATGGGTGATCTCTTAGAAAAAGAAAAATATTTTTATACGCCCACTAAAGCACTTCTTATATATATAACAAATAAAAAAATGTTTTTCAAAGAGCTCACCCATAAGATGAAAAGAAAGTAATGGTTAAACATTATTATGATAATAGGCTGTGCATTTCCCTAAAACATAACATGTGACCTATAACAAAATTCTGTTTAAATGTTCAAACATTTAGGGCACACATTTTAATCAAGGCCAACCTATGTTTATAATAATAATTTAATGTCTTTTAATAAAATTATTGTACTAAGGATTACAACGAATATCGTTATGGAGATTTATCCAAGATAATTGTTTCTCAATATTTGTTAACTATTATAATACAATATATTATGTATATTTTGTATGTTTATATTAAAAATTAAAAGAAATTAAAACATTTCTCATCCACGAGTTAAAAATAAGGTAATGGTAAAACAAACAATGATAATTTCCAGGCTAGTTCAATTATTAAACTGAAGAGTCTCTAATGTATAAAATAATTATTTGTTTGCAAGTTGCAACCTGCAAGACTCAACTTACCCACGAGGATCAGGATCACAGACAGCCACTTCAGTCTGAGTGTGACGCTAACACACACCCTTACACACACAGGCACACTTACACACACACACCTTTAAACACACACTGACACCCTAACACACATTGAAAGCTTTACACACAAAGACACCCTTACACACACATACACACACACACACACACACACAGAGACACATTTACCACTAACACAGACAAACTTACCACTAACACAGACACACATAAACAGACACAGTGACACACTTACCACTTACACACACAGAGAGACACACTTACCAGTTACACACACACCCTTACAGAGACACAGTGGCACACTTACCACTTACACACACACACCCTTACAAAGACACAGTGACACACTTACCACTTACACACACACACCCTCACATAGACACAGTGATACACTTACCATTTACACACACACCCTTACAGAATGACACACTTACCACTTACACACATACACACACACTGACACATCTACAAAGACACCTTTACACAGACAGTGACACACTTACCTCTTACTAACACACACTGACACACTTACCACTTACACAGACACCCTTACACACAGTCACACACACACTTACACACACACACCCTTACACAGTGACACACACACACACTTACACACAGTGGCACACACACTTACCCACAGTGACACCCAGACACACATAACGTGAGACACTTACACAGAGACACTTGTTTCTTTTCTTTTTAACCAAAAAAAAAAACGTTGCTGTTTTTTTCTCCTCCCTGCTCTTCTACCTTTTTTGCAGGGAGGAAGATTGTTCAGACAGTGTCAGCCTCTTAGCTTTGAAGAGGCAGAACACCAGAACTCCACTTCTTCTGAGCACCGGAAGTCACATGACATCTAGCACTGACAGTTTCACAGCGCGAGGAGGCGGAGCATACACCCCTCACACTGTGCTCACTCCAAGCGACAGGTATGATTAAAGTGTCAGTGCCAGTAAGTGATTTACGCTTTCTGGCAATGATTGTAGGGCCAGCTCTGGGGCATGCGGTGCCAGAGCCAGCACAGAGCGGTGAACGGGGTATTTCGATTTTTCTCATTGTGGGGCCCTAAGACGGCCGCTTGTTCTGCCTTATGGTAGCGGCGGCCCTGGTGCCTAGACTCAATCCCCAAGTCCTGATAGAAGTGCAGGGTGTTGAATCCCATCCCTCTCGGATCCTGCCTGTGAGTGGTAGGTGCGCAGAGAGCCAAGAGGCCGACGGCTGCAGAGAATTGTACAAGTCGCATCCATGCTGGTCGGATTGGCAACAGAGTGAGTGACTATGATGCCAAATTCGCTGCTGTCTTCAGACTCTCTGCTCTATTTCGTGTATTTCCGGGGTTTGTGTGCCGACTGTTCAGAGCACACAAACCCCAGCAATACAGCGCGGAATCCTGCTAGGTGTGAGACGCTAGAACACACATGGAGGATCAGAGCTGGTATTTTGACATTTCTTCCAGGAATCAAGATCTCCCCATCAAGTGAACTGCGCATGTGCACGATCACTCAGGTCAGTGATTGCGAGTACCTTAGTAAAGTCTCAGATGCCGACAACTACACTTCCTATCATGCCTCCCACAATCTGAATGATTTGACTGGGGGGGGGGGGTAGGGTTAGAGTGAGGGTAAAGATTAGTGTTAACTACATGGGGTTAGGGTTAAAGAAAAGATAATTGTTAGGATTAACTATAGATGACAGCTAACCCTTACCCACACCCTAGCCCCCCTGGTGAAATCTATGAACCTGGGCTTAGAGTTAACCCTAAACAGTTTATTTGGGAGCTATGATACCACTGTCAGTGTCTTGTTAACTAAATACCAATTGAGCTATAAGATATTACCATCTGTGCCAAGCTAATAATAGTAGGAGCTATGTGGGGGGAGAGGGAGGTTGAGTTTGCGTCAGTGAAAATTGAGAGGAGGTCGACTTTTCAATTGAAACTTGACCTACTTACACCATCTTGACTGTAAGTAACTAGACCCCATAGAGAAAAACATGTGCCTTCTTTTTAGCTAACATTTGTTATGTGACATGGTTTTATAGACAACTGATGGAAGGTAACCCTAAAAAGCAACATTTGTACATTTTGAATGAAATGGCAAACACAATAAATTATGCTAGAAATTGCTTAACAGAATTTGGAATAAACACATTTTTAACAAAGATAACGAACCAATGTAGAAAAATAAAACCTGCTCCTACACAATTGCAAAAAATACATGTTCAACTGTTAAAATACTTTTGCAAACAATCAAAAGAGCTACAGTTAATCATATTTAGGAAGGAGCATGTGTCATTTGCCATTCAATGTCAAAATTAGATGTGGCTCTTTTTGCACGTCTGAAATTCCATTCTGTAGTAATTTTTTACATTTAATGTGCGGTCTATTTATTATTGAGAATTTTGATAAACTGACAACCACATTGCAAAATTAGTGCAAAATATGTGAGATGGGAAATTCAACAATTAGCTTTTTTATCTAAATCTACACCAGGTTATCAATGAGTGCACATATCTTCTCATTTATTTCCCCATACTGCCTTTTTCAATGTGTAGTTTTGTATTACCAATACAACAGGATCGGTTCAGTCTTCGAGCAACATTTTTAAGGTTACCAGATAAAACAAATTTACACATTTAAATGTTGTTCTTGCATATTGATTAATAGCCTTGCTTACGATTGTGCACCACATTTTTAACCCATGCCCTGTTTCTATCCTACCTATGTTCAGACAAAAAGTCTTTTCATAAATGCATCAATGTGTATATGAATAAGTGACACACAGTGGACTCTATTCAATGACTTATCCCTCTTTTTTAACTCAAATGTTTATATTGCAGTCTATTTATTCCATCACCAGTAATAAAATAACTCAGGTTACTAAATATAGTGCAATGCCGTGAACTTATCAATTTGATCAATTCCACAATCATTGCCAATATATTATTAGTTTATTACATTATGATTTATCCTTCATTTTTTCTCAAATTCAATGCATTCTGTTTAAAAGGTGTATTGATAGCTAGTTTATTTGATTTTGAAATGCCATGTACAAATTATCTTCTTTTGATGTTTATAACAGCAACATTCAGGATGTTTCCCATTAGAAAACTGAAGATATAGAAAACAAAAGACAATAAGAGTACAAAGGCTTGAATTGAAGTATATTATGTCAGTCTTGTTCTTTGCTGTGTTGCTTGATTCTTTTGTATTTATTTTATTTTGTTCACAGTAGGATAATTTAGTGTAGCATTTAATAACTAACACTTTGTGAAAAAAACATTACATTTCCTTTGCTTTTGCATTATTTCAAATGTCCTGGAAAAAAAAAATAGATATATTCAATCATTATTCACAATCACCACAGAGGGAAATCCAATCAACCAATGGGATCCCCTCATTGATTACCTACAGGACTAATCTGAATTCAGTGCGACCAAACGTTTTTATGCCCAATAAAGTTAAATAATGATACAAATTCTGGGGTATTAAACTATAAAATATGAAGTTTGCAGCTCTTAATGACACTTTCACTCTGCTCTCAGAATTTGGATGGTGCCTGTGAGGAAAAAACAACAACATTTTATACAATTCAAAACTGAAAAAAGCAAAGAATCACAAATAAAAAGTATACTTATTATTTAATGAAAAAGGAATAGAAATGAGCTTTTCTATAGAAAAGGAGGAGAATCTAATTGGAGTAACCCAGAATGTAACTCAAATCAACGTGGGTAAATGTGATATTCCCCCTCTACAAGAAAAAATTGTACCTATTGTACCTTATTTATTCAAACATTAAAATGTGATAATATTAAAAAATGGTAAAAGGCTCATAATAACACGGACATATGAAAGAGTGATTAACCATCTAAAGGTGAACATAGAAAAACAAAAACTTTTACAGATTGTAATTGTTCATAAAATTATTTAGTATATCATATATGTTCCATACTGTAGGAGGAAATATGTAATGAATAGCAGCTAAAATAAAATGAACTCACCAACAACAACTGTTAAATTCCCCAGCTTCTCACGGGAAGCATAAGGCCAAGGGAAGTCTAAGACCAATGGAAATATAATATTGACCATAGTGTACAAACCTAACCCCATGGATACATACATACTAGACATGTGCATTTGTTTTCGGACGAATGCATTTTCGTCCGAAAATAGCATTTTCGTCCATTCGTCCGAAAAACGAATAACGAAAATGCTAAGCTAACGAAAGCCGAATGAACGAATGGTTAATAAACTAAAATCATTCGTTCATTCGTCCATTCGTAGTACTATTGCATTCTATAAGCCGAAATAGAGTCGGTTTATAGAATACAATAGCATAGTACACTTACATTCCATAAACCGAACGACTTTCGGTTTATGGAATGCATGTAAGTCTATTGGCATTCTATAAACCGAAAGTTTGGTTTATAGAATAGCAATAGGATTACATGTATTACATAAGCCGACAGCCTATAAACCGAACGTTCGGTTTATAGGCAGTCGGCTAATGTAATACATGTAATCCTATTGCTATTCTATAAACCGAACGTTTGGTTTATAGAATAGCAATAGGATTACATGTATTCCATAAGCCGAAAGTACTATTTCCTTTCTATGAACCGAATGAGAGCCCTATTCATAAGAATTTCTTATGAATGGGGCTCTCGTTCGGTTTATAGAAAGCCAATAGTATTACACGTATTCTATAAAACAAACGAATACAACTAAACGAAACGAAAATAATGAACGAATTTCGTCCGAAAAGAATGCAGTAATGAACGAAATTCGTTTTAGACGAAATAAATAACATTTTCGAATGGACGAAAAGGAAACAAAAATTTTAGTTTTGCACATGTCTAATACATACGCATAGTGACAGCCTATCATCACAGTGCGGTGAATAAATCACATACTCATGTAAAACACTAAAAATCCTTATCAGAGCCCGAGTCCTTGAACATATAAAAACATAATTAAATTATAAATAATAAACACATATGAGTCAATTCACTAAAATTCGACTTTGGAGGCCAACTTTCATTTGAAGACTAAGTCAAATTTGGCACCTGAGTTCTAATTTTCTCCACTGAAATTAATGAGAGGTGAAATGATCAAAGCTAACTTGGCGACAAAGTCAAAAAAGCTTCAATCATTTTGCCGAATTTTTATTTAGTCTGAAACTGAAAGTCTACCTCCAAAGTCAAATTTTAGTAAATAGATCCAGTAATGGGAGCCTCTAATATCTCATTCACTTATTGGTCTTATACTTCAAGTGACACACAGTGAGGAATTTCACAGGTGTTGTTGGTGAGTTCATTATGTTTTTACATGTTTTATATATGGTGTGTTTTGTTGCTTATCTTGACAAAGGATCACAGTGTGGTCTGAAATGTTCATATGTGTAACCTATGGTAAAACTAAGATTTGTTATTTATTCAGAAGACCTGTGAGTATGTATTTGCATATATGTATTGGGCTTGGTTATTGTAGTTTAATATAAAACCTATAGCCAGCTAAACACACACCACTATCAGAGGTGAGACAAGTCCTACTTGAAGTCCATGGAAATACAACTTGCTTTGCCAAAAGTTCACAACAGAAATTATCTTAAGTGCAAAAAACAGATATTGTGTACTGTGAGCATATTCCTAAAATGTAGGATCTATTCTCTAAATAAATCTTCTTGATCCATCAGTACTGTGTGAGCCAAACATTATTATTGAACTGCATATGTCGCAATAATGTACAACGTCTCTAAGGTTCTTATTCTCCAATTTCATCAGAACAATGGTTTTGGTTGAAAATCCTTTTGTACTTGAAATGGATTTATATCTGAAAACTGCTTAGATAGAAGCTTTGGTCCTCATAAAATGTGCCTACTGAAACTCACTCAATGAGACAACATATTAGTTCTTCCATCATTGTTCACATTATATTTTGAAGATACAAAGTATTTCTTAATGCAGTGGAATAGGAAAGAAATATATAATCTGAAAACTCCATGAACACTGTTTATTTTTTAAACTCTATTATATATGAAAGCTTTGTGCTTATATTGGAGATGGGTAATATGTGTCCATTAGCTGTTTATGAATACATCAAGTTTTATACAGAGAGCTAAAATGCTACAGAGGGAGCAAGTTTGGGATCATGAGAATTAGAGCATGCCAACAACTAGAGATCTACATACTGGGGAGTCCTGACTTAGACCATGAACCATCTCGCTGATTGGTTGATTATTTAATATATTTGCTTGCTACTTAATGCACACCTTTTAAAAATTGTAATACAAGAGTTTATCATTTCCATCTATAGCAGGGGTGACAAATTATGGCTCTCCAGTTGCTGGAAAACCACTGTCATAATCCCTTGCCCACCTCTTAGCTGACAAAGTGTTATGCGAGACATAGGCTGTCAGCAGCCAGAGAGCCACAGCTTAGCAGGCAGGACCAGTGTTACCTATTGGCAAGTTAGATGCTGGCCTACGGTGCAGATCTGCTCTCCTCGGTAGTTGTCATCATGGAGAAGAAGCAGCACTCCAGAGCCACACTGCAGAGCCTCCTACATGGTGCTTGCTGTGTAGCTTACCCTGTCTAGGTCACCCCTTATATAAGTGCTATGGTGGTGCTTCTAATTTATTTATGTGGGTGGAGCCAGCAGAAGCACACCAGGATTGACACTTCAGAAATTAACTCACAGTGCTGGGTATCATGTGACATCAGCAGGGTAGGGGACAAAGAATAAAATGTATTTTGTTTTCTTAAATAACAAAAATCTTTTCTATGTTTACATGATTGTCCGTCTATATGATATCGTGATGTGCGTGTGTGACACTATGTGATTGGGTGTGTGTGACATTGTGTGTTTGAGTGTGCGTGTTTGTGACATTGTATGATTTATTGTGTGTGACTCTGTGTGATTGTTTTTGTGTATGTTGCATTTTGTGTGTGTGTGTGATGATGTGTGCACCTGACTGTGTGTGATGCTGTGTGTATCTGTGTATGGGACTGTGTGTGATGCTGTGTGGGACACAGTGCATTTGTGTGTGTGTGTGTGTGTATCTGATTGTGTGATTGTGGGTATATGTAGCATTGTGTCTGTGACACTGTAGCAAACACACTCCATGGCGAGGTGCTGTTCACTGCACGTGCTCACCTATTTATTATTCTATGGTGGTACCTTTGTCCTTTATCTTCCTCCACCTGGCTTGAATTTATATTTATTGGGTAATTTATCGTTTGGCTTTAAACATCAGATGTTATACATACAGTGGTGTGCAGAGAGGTCACGTAACCCGGCACGTGTCTGATGTCAGAGCGCCGTGTCATGCAACCTGTCAACACTTTTCCCGGTCACACTGCACGGGGAGCTGAACAGGTAGTATGGAGGTTTCTGTGTCTTGCATGTTTGATTCCCCATGCAGCCTTCTTGCAGGCAGAGGGGAGTCTCTGCCGGCAAGCGAGTGTTCTATTTTCTTAAAGGTGCGGCTTTTCTTTTTTCAATTTTGGGCTGCCCCCAGGGGCAAAGAAGGCAAGTGCCACCCTAGGCACTTGCCTTGTTTGCCTCATGCTAAATACATCGCTGAATACACACTAGGGTCTACTCTATGAAGAGAGACTTCAGGGAATTGGGATTAGAATTTCAAGTAGCTGTTGGAAGCATTCTCCCATTCAGCTGCATTGGAGAATTTGGCATCTAGTTTGAAATTTCCATTTCAAATTCCTGCAGTTCTCTCTTTATTGAGTAGACCATTTTGTAAAAGCACTGTGTGATTGTGTATGTGACTGTGTGTGACCCTATGTGACTGTATATGTGACCATGTGTGATACTGGCCATGCTTTTGCTTCCAGAGATTTAACATTGAAATCTAACCAACGTTCTACATTCGTACTGGTAAAATACCAGCTGGATGACAATGCTAGCTGTCCCCTAACCTTGAAATAAAGCTTATTCTGTACCCCTAACATCAAAATAAAGCTCTCTCTGTACCCCTAACATCAAAATAAAATCGTCCCTGTCCATCACAACAATTCATAACAAAAGGGCATGCCATATCAATGTGCCCATTAATAGCAATACAAATCCAAGAGGAGAAGAAATACAATGAAACAGATATTGAATGAAATGGAAATGTAACATAGAAGTATCACAAAGACAGATAGTTCTACAGCTACCAATCAACTATAAGAGAGAACAGAACAGGCAAAGCTTTGCAGGACAATTAACTATATGACACCAGTCAATATATGCAGACGAACGTAATGATTTTTAGAGCACAGTTTTAAATATCAGGACAAATAGGGGAAATCCGGGCTCCACTGGGGAAAAAAGTATACTCATAGTCCAATGTGTGGAGAATGTCTGGCTGAGAGTAATAGTCCAGGTGTCGTCCTCGTACGCAGACCAAGCGTAAATAGCAAACAACCACAGGAAAAACAAGGAAAATCGCACTCCGGACATAAGGTGAAATAAAAGAAAAATGTAATAGCAAAACTAGATGAGAGGTTACAACAATAAATAGTGTAAGAAGGGGGGAAGCACTTGACACGTTTCGCGTGCTTAACACGCTTAATCATAAGTCATAAAGGGGCTTAAAGCCACCGATTCCTACATTATAAAACTCATCAATGTTGTATTATGTCTCAGTGGCACTGTAATGAAAACTTGTAGGTGCCTGCTATGTGACATTGTTATTATGTTATGTATAAAATGTTGGACAGGAATTGTATCCAAGCATTATAATTGATCTGTGTTATTATTTTGACGGCAGTACGCAACTTATTATGGAACTATATTTTTTATTATGGTAAACAATAACATTATAACATTTTCTGTTTCAGAATTCCATTATTTGTACTATGAACTCTCTCCCAGGACCCTGCAATATTTTAAAAGGTGAAAGATAAATAAAATGACAGCTTTTATGTAGAAAGTGGATAGGGTGTTAGAAATGGGTGGAGTAAGAGCATGAAAATAGAGAGCTATGTTAAGACAGCATAATATATTCCTAGCTATGATTGGAACTAGATTGAATTCCCCCATAAGGAACTGTAAAAAAAAGTGTCTAGCATGCTTAACAGAACATATTTTTCTAGACTAATAGTTAATATAAGAGTTGAAAATTGTCAGCTTGGCAGCAATTCACAAGATGTCTAGGGATTTCCTAAGATCTACCAAATATTCCCTTATGATTGCCATATCTGACTTGCATCTAGTCCTAATTCAACTGGTGCATCATGGGTAAATTGAGATGGATTAATAAATGAATAGCATTTTGAAATAGAAATATGATTATTTCAGAACAGTAGCATAAGTACAGAATGGAGGAAGTGCTGGATAGTCATACCATGTTACATGGTCTGCCTCATTTAAAACAAGTCGACTTTATCCTTCACAAAGGATTATCTTTAAATAAAAGCAAAATATTTAAAACCTATGGTTTTAATTAAGCATTTCAATTTACTAGTTATACCAATTACACTAAATACAGATATTTCCCTCACCGCTAATTACAACGCAGGGAATTATGGCACAGTAACAAACAATAGGGACAAGAGAAGCTATTGTAATGCTTATAATCAAGCAGTAATCTGAACCTATTGAGTAACTGTATACTGTACTTAGCTAAATCATTTGAATGGTACTAAGAAATATGCACTTTATAGCATGCATCTTTAATTAAAGATATTTCACATTACATTTTTTTACAAATAGTTTTAACTTTATTAAAGAAAATACAAAAACTCAATCTGGTGGGTCTATTCATTAAGTGATGGACTGTGGGCAACTGAAACATGGTAGTGGTACCCCGATATTTCTTGTCTACAAGGCTGTCACAGGCCACTCTCTAGTAAAATGGCTGTAGGTAAAGCATTTTCAGGAATCCTTGTTCTTCAGACAGAAGCTCACTGGTGTCTGATTAAAACAAAAATGAATGGTATATGGAATTCCTTGGGAGTACCACTGAAAGGTGATTGTCATTTCATTGAAAGTCTGATGTCATTTTTACAAACTGTCAGCACTGATTGGTGTGCTGACATCTGTGACACTCCTCCAACTGGGACTCCTCCGCAGCTATTGGATTACTGTAGTAAATCAGCCACACCTATTCAACAATGACTATTATCTCTGTCGTCATAGAGAGCCACCTGGACTTTGCTGACAAAAGGGGATTAATGTTTGAATTTTGTAAAATCAAAGTAACGTTCAAAAGACAATTCTAACCAGGTTGAAGAGTTCGGCCTGGTGAAAATCATTTTACAGTTTAGTGCCGCTTTAAAGATATACTTTAGTAATTTACTGAATGGGAATGCTACTCTAAGTGCTACATTTCAGCAACAGTTGTTAAAAGTCTAGTCACGTCTTTTTTTGAAAATGTTAACCTTTGGGTCTATTTGTGATGTCATTCAAGCGTTTAATGTCTGACACACAAACAGAAAGACTAATGACCTTTTCATGATACTTGATTGTTTAAAGGAGATCTATGTGCTTTAACCTAAAAATAACGCTGTACTTTTGTTCCTACCTAACACTGCTAGTGAAAGCCGTATAAAAGACACAATAGTAGTCATTTATTGAAGTTTGCTGAGTGAAAATCCCAGGGAAATTTGGACATGTACATTATATCAAATTTATTGGAATAATGCCTTATACCGTGGAATTCAAAAACGTATATATCACCTGAATTTACCCTCTGAAAATAAAGCTTGCAGAAAAAAATAGATATTAGGAGCACATTACCTTGTAGCAGGTAAAATTTTACTTATCACTGCTGATTAGACAGATTTTTACAAAACTGTTCCTCAGGGCAAAATCAAAATGAGAAAAGAATACAGCAATTTGGGTTAAATGGTGAACTGTGATGAATTGACAACCAAGTGGCAAAAATTAGGCCAATATAATGTTTCCAACACATCTATTTTGGTCTGGTTTTTGCTACCTTGTTGGCTACTCACCACAGTTCACTATTTAGTTAATAGATACCAATATATGTTTTAACTTTAAAAACATAAGCTTAAACTTAAAAATCTGCACTATAGATCCACATTTATCTTATTTTACTATTTTATTTTTCAAATAGTACACTATACTTTATTCTCATAGCATTACCCTAGCTGCTGCATCCACTATAAACATAACTAAGACAAGAACAACAGACTCATATAAGGGTCTATTCACGAATAGATGACTTGAAAAAGTATCCATCTTTCAAACTCATCTATCGATTATACATGGTTAGGATACTAATTATGGCATATTAGACAAACATGCTGTCACATAATTAGATGGGATATACATATATTATCATACAGTTTAACTAAAATGTATAAAAATCATGTATAAAACACGAATATTAGATAAGGTGTACATTGTAGGTGGGATGTTTGTTATCACGCTCCCATTGCCTGTTGTTGCGATGTGCTTTTCATAAAGACTACATTTAAATCTAAGTTTTAGGATAATTTTGTGTGATGGTAGTTCTTTATCGTTATGCCCTGGATCTATGTATTGATTATATCTCAGCTATTAATAACTGATTTATGCAGTTCATTGGCCAGTTTTTTTTAATAAATATCACTATAAACAAAATTATGAACATCTAAACTGCTTACATTTGTTGACTATAATGCTCTTATGTCTTGCTGTTCCTTTAAGTTAAGTATTGCTATATTTATTTTTATCCTGCCTCTCTTCCCTTATCTCTTGTTAGAAATGGTTAGTCTCTTCATCAGTATTCTACTCAAAACATTTGTTATTCAGCACTGCTTGATCTGAGCAAGAAAGTTGAACTCTCAGAAACATGTTCTAAAAGCTGAATTGTTAGCCCAAATTAAAATTGTATTACTGAATACTAAATTACTCATTTGTACACTGTTACAATTATACTAATTCTGCTACTGCATTAAAATGTATGATTTGTACCATGCTAAGAGACACAGGTTTAGTATCAATTATTTCTCTTTTTATATCTTGAACTAATGTTTTTAGAATTGGATATGCCTTTTAATAAAATAATGAGCAGTGGTTGAAAAGGGGGAAATTGCAATCTCACATCCTTCCATTTTTATTCATTAAAATTCAAATAACATAGGCAAATTTACCTATTTTTATCCTTTGTTTTTCTCGTGGAACAAAATAATGTTTTGTAAAGGTATTTTTGATATGAGTTTGGATGCTTATCTAACATTAATATAATTTAAATATAGAAAATATAAGTTTTTATTAAATAAATGACTACATTACAATGAATAATTGTATTGTATTTCTATAATTTAGCCTTTATAAGATATTAGCTTTTTATTTAATTACATAACTAAGAAAAAATAGTGTTTTTCTCTGAATTTGTTGATCTACCAGTGACTTTTGAATGTTTCACGTTTATTCCAAAAGCTCATTTGCAACTCACCCATTATTTTTTCAAAAGAACAAGCCACATTTTATACTGAAACCATACATGAATTGCTGATTTGTGATTTTCGAGGCAGTCAATGGTGCGGCAGAGCATGTTGCTATGGAAAAAGTGTATAGAAAAGTGGACAGCATTGTGTTGTGCCTCACTGATCCTATGGTTGTCTGCACCTTTGGGAAAATTGACAAGCATTGCTGTTTCTATAATATCAATGCCATTTACATTATTTAATAATATTTGCTATATTTTTACTTTGTGCTGGTATGTAGAAATGTAATATGGCCATATGTTTGTGTATATTCATGCACTAAACGTATTTTTGCATGCATTTTCTTGATGTGCATGGAGGGAGATGTTTGTGTCTTTAATGAGAATTTATAGCACTTTTTAAAATGTTCTACCACAGTGATTTGAAATTGTTTAACATTGTGACTTATTATATTGTTATGGGTCAGTTATTTCCTAGAAAAAAAGCTTTATGTCCTTCACATGGCAAAAGGCAAGTGTGTTAATTAGCTTGTCAAGTGCAAAAATAATAAGTGGCGTTCAGGGAGAGCACATTATACTTTAATGGTTGTGAACTTCACCTCTCCACATTCGATATAAGTAAATGCATGGGCCGGAGTGAGCTTGTAACAATGACTAACCTAGTGATTATTCTGTCTGTTCTGCAGCATCACTATCCTGTCGTTTGCTTATGCTCACTTTCACTCTTCTTTCTGCTCATATTGAATAAATGAGTACTGATTTTAGATTTTGTCCTAAAGGAAAATGAATCACATTGTTTGATATTGAATATAACTAGTAATCTTTACAGGAAGGAACAACACTTCTGTACATTCCTTGTGGGGCATGATGTTCTTCTTATCGTCTTAAGATGTGTGATGAGAGTAAGATTTTTTTCCCTAAATCAGTACTTGCCTAGGGTGTAAGGCATCATCCACACATTGCCTGCATTCTAACAAACTCCATCTATTTTACTAGTCTGCAAAAATGTATAATTATTTTTTAGAACTTTTTTTAAAACAGTAGATGCTCATCCATTGTCTAAAAACATATTTTATGTACGGCATCATGGTAATAAAAAGAGCTGTCCTGTCTATAGAGAACAGAGTTAGAGAGCAGCCGTTAACATATGTGGGTAGCTCAGAAGCAGAAGACAAATAGATAAAATGTGTGTTTTTGTGCCGAATATATCAACAAAAAATAAGTGAATATAGCTTTGGAACACTTAAATATAATACAACTGTAATACAGTTAATGAAAACATAAAATCAGAGTATCAGTTCAAAATAAATTATTTGAATCAGCTGAGGGTTTCTTTTCTCAGACAAGTGCATCTGAGTGACCTAATGCATTTTGCTTTTATGGCTTCTTCAGAGATCTTATAGTTCTGGGTACTAGTAAAAAAAAGTTGTGCACTCCACTCTCAGACGTAATGAATACAAAGGTGCTTTATTGGGTGCATAAAAAAACAGAGAAACAATCCAAGGACAAAAAACTGGGGTAAGGGAAGACCACCTTATGCGTTTCGCGTGTTGCCACTTGCATTGGTTATGTCTTATCAACGATTTGGAGCACCTTCCCTTCTGATGAATGTAAATGTCAGTGAAGCCGGCTTATGCTTTCTCTTTGAATTCAAAATGTTCTGCGTGTTCAGAAGAACTATTAAAATATGTGGGTCTCCTATAGATCTAGGGTATATAGGGACTACGTATAGCTGCTGTAGTTATAATAAAAAGATAAGCCTAATATTCGTACTGATCTATGACTCTATGTGAAATGATGTAGCAGATATTTTGACAAATATATATCCTTTGACGAGTAGTTTCTGTGGACGTGCTCAATTCTGGAAAACATGACATCCGATTTTCCTGAACCGTTCCTATTGCTTATAAACTGCAAATACAATGTCATCAAAAGTGCCTCAAAACTCACTTCTTCAAAGAAACTTGTAATTCATCCAACTAGAACACCCGTTAAGTAACCTCTGGCATGAACCATCTAGCTGTCAAAGTCCCACAATGCACTACTACTGTTTTTTCACTCACTTTGCTTGTCTTCTGTCCCCTCTAGATTATAAGCTTGCGAGAAAGGCTCTCTACCTCATTTATTAGTCTGTCTCTGTTCATCTAAAGTGATTTGGAATTCTCTTTTATGCCCAGCACCAAGTGCTATGTAAATTGTTGGCTCTATATAAATAAATGCTAATTTAATGTAATATTCAAAGGGATTGAATCTGGAACTGACAGGAAACAAGTGGTAAAAGAAAAGGACGTGTTACTTTGGTAAACAGTTGGCATCCAAAAATGGAGGGAAAAATGTAGATTAACTTAACTAACAGGCATGCATACAATTTGATTGATGAGAGTAATTATCTTGGAATTGAAAGAGTTTATGTTAGAGAAGTGTGTAATGAATAATTGGTTAATGTACCTGGTTAACATGCTGAATTTGGTCCAGGTTTAACATTGGTCACTTAGCATAAAAGTGCAGTGATGCTGGTCACTATGAAAGGTTCTATAAATCCTTAAAATAGATACAATTCAATTAATTACTTATCAGTACATTCTAATCATTAGTCATATACTATAAATTATTAAATACCTCTGTACTCTGAACTGGCTGATACATTTTCAATATAAAATAAACCTATTCTAAAAAGAGAATAATTTATGCACAAATACACAGTTATTGGATTATATCTCTATACTTCCATGCTCTGTTGAACAATGCCTCAGCGTGACCTACATCACATTGACTGTTACTGTTGCTAATTCTTTACAATTCAGACAGGTTTGCTGTTGCATTGAATAGTTTCTGTACAATATAAACGAATTGCTTTGTATGCACCTGCTTGCAAGATTGCGGTGTGCCAAAAAAGCCAATTACATTTTACAGTATGCAATTAAGTAAATGTGCAGATCAAAAATGCACAGGCAAAAGTGGGAAGAAATTCAGCCAATAAAAGTGGTATTTTCCCAATAATATGTTTATGGAATACAGTGTTATAAATGGACAGGAAATTATTTTTAAACTGTGTTTAAGACCAGCATTGAATAATAAACAAAGATTTGCGCTAATTCAAATGACCTGACCTAGTTGTTGACTTATCAATAATATTCAAATTATCAAATATATTTGCACCCAACAGCTTATCAGTGTCATATTTGCACCCAACAGCAGTAGTTGTGCAATATTTGAAACCAGACAACTTGGCAGTGCTATATTCATTTCCAAGCTGCTTGTCAGTACCATGTTTGTGCCCAGACAGCTTCACAATGATATATTTGTGTCTAAACAGCTGCCCAATACCTTCTTTATTCCCAGATTCCCATTGCCATCTTGATGCCCAGATTCCTATTGCCATCTTTGTACCCAAACAGCTTCCCAGTGCCATCTTTGTACCCAAACAGATTCCCAGTGCCATCTTTGTCCCCAGATAGGTAACTGCTTCTGTCAGCTTGCATGAATGACCCACTGCTCATCCTGCTGGGGTCAGCCAGATAAAATGATTAAAGATTACAAGGAAACAGCCGAGATGAGGACTACACAAAACACGAATGGGTTATGGACACCAAGGGGAAACGGGACAAACATGAGATCTACAAGATGAAACCAGACTAGGTTCCACATGAACAGCATCTAAGAGGCACAGAATGTAGAGACAAAAGATAAAATGAGTCAGAAGACAGAACTGGCAGAGATCATAAAGAAAAAGATAGAAAATGCAAAGACGACTAACAATAGAGCAAGGCAAAAGCAGCACACAGAGGGAAAAATGACAAGGGTATGGCCGTTTTAGCTACTTGCCCTGTAACTGGCTGACCTAAAATTTGCTTGATGATACTGCTACTTTCTGTAGATCACCAGCCTCTGCCAAGATGCAGAACTGCTCCAATCATCTCAGCACCTTTTAACGTTAGGGAACTGGGAGGGCAGCTCCTAATGGATTTTTAATTAAAAAAAAATAGAAAAGTTAAAAACCTTACTGCTTCTATGAACCACAATTGCCATGATGCTCAGCCAGCATAATGGGAGACATTTGTTGTTCCCATGATCATCTACTACTGACTATAGATCCACTATGCCCAATCAGCCAAGTCTTTCATGCTGCTGCCTAATAGACAGTGTAGCAATAATAGATAGTGCAGCAATATTGGGAGATACACTATACCAATGTACAATCATGTGTCTGGTTCAATGTCTAATTATGTTGTACCATGGCCAGTGTCTGAGTCTTTATATAATTATGGGGTTTATGCTGCACTGCCAGCATACAGTTAAGCAGTACCATCCCCAGTGTCTGGCTCAATATTTAAGGTTTTACACAATATGCACCAATCTGTCCCAAAAAGAACTTGGCATAATAGCCATCCAGAAACAATTCTTCAGAGCCCTTTGATTTGGCAAATTTTTGGCATGTAAAGCATATCATTTCAGCTACACAATATGCGATGATCAGACCTGACTACAATTCAGAGATGATTGAATCATTATGGACCTTTCAAATCTCCAGATCTGATACAGAGAATTGAAATTAAAAATAATGAACTAATAAAAATGAAAAAATGTAATAAAATAATAAAAATAAAACTTCCATAATTAAAAAAAAAGAATAGTAAATGGTTCCCGGACCCCCTAAAATACATTGGTATTTTAGGTTTATAAGTTGGCAAGTTGCCCTGGCCCCATACTATAAATGCACCCCCCCCCCCCCCTCAGGTTTGGAGGCTGGTAAAATGCCTGGACCTTTCCCACTGGTGTGCTTGAATGGGCACTTTGCCAATCCCTGTATGGGAGTTTGAATTCCTCAACAGTAAGTCACACGTGTGTGTAATTAAGTATGAATCAATTTTGGAGGCTTGTAAAATGTAATAAATCCCAGCAAAATCATAATTCAATAACGAAATTCTTATTTAATGTATTTTTATTCTCAGTGCTTTATCCTGTACAGTGTATCTGTCCATGTTTGGTAGCAAACAACACATTTTATATAATTAATTAGTATCCTGCTCTTGCCTTGCGCATCAATAGTTAATTAGTTAACAATCTCTAAATGTCTGAAAATGTCACACATGTACCGAAGATTAAAGGTGTCATCATCATTCAGTGCCTAATGTTTTCATGAGAAACAGTAAAAACCTTGGCACTGCTTTGATACTCCTAATTAGTTGATAATGTTGGAAATATCTGACATAGAAAGACTGTTTTAAGAGAGTAAAAATATATTTCTAAAACCGAATCAATGGAATCGTCAAAAACATAAACTTAGCACTTATTATACTTGTTTTAGCTTTGAACTGTGTGGCTCTCCCTATGATAGATTATCTGTAATTGTCATGCAGGAGTTCTAAGGGTCGCTTTCCGTTGCATCGACGATTTCTAAATCTGTTATAATATGAAAATGGCATAAGTAGGAAAATATAACACAAATAATAAAAATAGTTCTTAATGCACCAACCACACAATTTATCTATGTAAATGTTTTGTGATCTAGTAGTTATTTAAAACAAATAAACACATGGCCAATACCAAACAATATTTGTTTATTTCACCACAGCAATGTTTCAAGCACACAGATGTTTCTCAAGCCATTCTTTGTGATAATATATGAGACGTAAGGGGAGTGCAACAGCGGAGCCAGGTACTGAGGTTGAGCCCTGGTTGCGATATTGGTGCCTAGGTAAGTCCTTTTGGTACAATCTGGGTGCCGGGATAAGCCCTGGGTGTAATCCTGTGAATGCAAACTTGGTGCTGGGGCAACAGTAGCCTGGCGCAGCCGATGTATTAAACAATCAGGAACTTAAAAGTACCTGATAATTGTCGGAGAACCTCCATCAAACATTGTTTGGTGGAGGTCCTTCTCTTCCATACTGCAAATCGCTGTTATCCATAACAAACAGTGTAGGGGTTTTTATCTATGACCCCCGTTGTATTTACTCACTACAAGGTGTTGCATTTCTGTTGGAAAAGCAAGTATCATTTCCAATGGTTGCACTCAGTGTTCATGCACATTTCTCACTTTACCTTTCTCAAACATTAAGGATTGAAAGATATCCCTTTAGATTTTTCTTGCTGAGCAATTTGGCCTAAAGTTTACAATTCTTGTGTCAGTTTACTGCAACTCACTGTTTAGTCAATATGCCTTAAAATAATTATTTTAAGGTGATCTGTTCAAATTAAAATAAATAATATAACTTGTATAACACTGAAAAACCATTGCAGTTTTGCTTTGACTACCTATTGATCCCATGTAAGGATCAGAAAGTGTATTTTTAATAGAATCTTTTACTTGCTCTGAAATGTGTGTGTCCTGTGTTTGTCCTAAATTACATCAGTAAGTCACGTTTAAAATGGGTTACTCAGTTAAAAATGACTTGTTACAATAATTGAATAAACCACACTGAGGAAAAATATGGCCCGACAGTGACTTTTATAACTAGAGATGGACTTGCCTGCGCTGTGGCCTAATTGATGTATTAACCTCAGTTAGTTCCATGTTAATGATAATGCTCTCTTTATTGTAGTCGCTAAAGCAATATTAACACTGCTAAATATGTTGTTAGCACAGCATTAATATTAATGGGTTTCAGTGCCAAAAGATGTGAATGATATGTTAATAATAGTTTATTATTTTAATCACTAATCATCAGGTATTGAATCATGACTGAATAATGGTATACTAAATGAAAAAAAAGTGAGAATGTCAGGAATATTTGATAATAATTGAATTATAATTTATCCATTTTGTTTTACAGTTACTTCCACACAGTCCACAAAGACCTACTCATGCAATGCCCTATTAACTGTCTTTCTGCAATTTGTATACTGATGATGTACAAAATGTCCAGTGGTTTATAGCAAATCATTTTGAAATTATAATTGTAATCATTATGTATCCATTAGTATAATATCACAAAATCCTCAGGAGACTTTGGGTTGGGGTTATGTTTAAAAGTCATTTGTGGGACTAAAAGTTGTCTAGTCACCATGGACACCAATGGAATGTTCCTGCTCATTAAAAAGCTTTTGGCATCTATGTATATTTAATAAAAACATATTGTGGGTAGCAAGAAGTCTGCCTAAGAGGGACTGGAACAGGGGACTGTGTTTTATGATAATAATGTTATCTCAGCTACTGTTTGCTCTTACCTTATTGCCACCCATTTCCTTTAACCTTATCAGGTCTAATGGGGTAGTGGGGTGGTCTGTGCTCTGATATTCCAGTAGCAGAGAGAACCTTTATAATGCTTCTTGCATTCATTATACAGTGCTCATCATGGTGTAAAGTTGATATGTGTTAAAGGACTATGGTAGCAAAGGCTTATCTGTGCTCTCCTCATCTTGTGGTGCCTCATTCATATCCTTTGTTACTGCTCTGCTTTTTTTTTTTTTTAAATGTAACAAAAAAAAGTGTTTTTTGAAATATTTTACATGTAATCATTAAAACTTGTGTATATTGTTGAATACCTGTGTTAAAGCAGATACTTATTCCATAACTTTCAAGCAGAACAAACAAAAAATCAGATAAAGGCACATTATAAACTGTATCTTTTTACAAATGAGCAACAAATTTTTTAAAAAAAACTAGACAAATAAAACAAATTTAGTTTCTCTCAAAATATTGGTTTTAGAGCAATGTAATCTAAATAATTGAATTACTTGCTGAGTAATACTACCCTTAGGGGCAGAAGCTGTAGGCTTCAAATACCATAAAATAATATTTTATAACTTGCTATCAGTTTCAATAAAGCTTGTTTCCATGAAGGTAGTGAATCCCAGGTCAGAAGAGTTTAAAGGCTTTCCTCTACAAGGACATGTTCAGCCATAATCATCATCTTCCCTTGCATTGCTCTGATCCCCTCATGCACTGTCTACTATTAATTTCATCATATGATATAATTTACTATAAAAAAAATCAGAACATGTGATGAAATAATGCAACCTCCCCACTTTTTTCTTACTTTTACCTGAAAATCTGTTATACAATTAGAAATGGAAAAAAATACAACAGTTATATAGAGGTAGAGTTCGGCAGGACAGGAGTACATACGTCCCAAATTGGCACCGGGGGACTTTTGGGAGGTATACCTACAGTGACCTTTTGACTCCAAACCAAAGCCTTAATTTAACCTAAATCTAACCCTTGAACTAACCCTAATTCTAATCCTAACTGTAACACTAATTGTAACCCTAAACCTAGATCTAGGGTAGGTAGATCTAGGATTACCGTTTCCATTTTTTATGTAATGTTGCTGACTGCCTCTAAGGCCAGTGAAGAAACAGTAAGAGCCGCGGAAATTATTTTTTTTTTATCACTTCCGTCACTCTTGCAGGATACCCGCAAGCCCCATATAGGAGGATCATGCTATCTTCACCACGTGGGGTGATCACAGTGCTATGGGAGGGAAATTTAGCTGCTGTATGATGCCTCAACATCTATGACAGCCAATTTACAAATAACTAACTTAACTACATTTTCCATGAATATCTTGTATGTAATATTGCTTTGGATTTTTATTTAAAGTATTTTTTACTCTTGCACGTTTTTATCTGTACATACACCTCTTCTACTTTCCAGCTACACTTGTGCTAAAATACATTTCTCTGTTAATTTATCACAGTTCATGTTTTTATGAATAGAAACCCATGCAACATTTCTGTCATTATTACTTGTAATTAACTAATGAACGTGGTTTATCTCCATCTAATTTGCTAAGAATGACCCTGATTAAATATTATGCCTCCAAGCCATACACAATGAACTGCTTGATCTGATGTTTGATATTTTGTCAGATAAATTAGTCTAATAAAGAATAAAATAATCGACAAATCAAGCAAAAGTTATATGCAAAGTAATGCAAAAACACTGACACGTAAAATTATTAACAAAATCTCTTTATACATAGCCCTCCTAGTTTACAGAGTAATAGTGGTACCCAGATATGGTGATAGCATTGTTAGGAAGAGGGAAAGTGTTTGTGTCAATAGCAATTTCATAAACTATATGGGAATGTCTCAGTGGTGCTTATGTATAAAGAACAGTTATGGGACAAAACTAAATGGTCAACTCAATAAAGAAAGATTTGCAAGGAATTTAGATGGGAATTTCAAACTTAACCCCTTAATGCATGTGGACGTATATATACGTCCTGAAAAGCATGGTCCTTAAGGACCATGAGGACGTATATATACGTCCTCCGTTTTCATGTAGTGTTGCGCTCATTAGCGCAACACTACATGTCTGTAGCTACTCTCAGAGGCTGCTTCGGATCCGAAGCAGCCTTTGAGAGGGCTTTCAGCCCCCCCTCGACCCCCCCGCGCACATACGATCACAGCGAATGTGATCGTATGCGCGCAAACACACATAGGCAGTGAAAGCTCATCACTGCCTATGTGTGTTAAAGTGTTGCATGATGCCTCGATAGAGGCATCATGCAACACAATCTGTGCCCTTCTGGGCACCGCGATCACCGCTGGTCGCTTTCTTTACTCTAACGGTGTTGCTACAATGCCTCTAGGTAGAGGCATTGTGCAACACCCCCCAAATGTGCAGGGGTGCGCTACGATCACTCCACGGAGTGATCGTAGCAGCCATTTAAAAATGGCTGCGCCCACTGCACACATGTGCTTAGAAAGCGAACGATCGTTCGCTTTCTAAGCATCTCCGGTGTTGTTAAAGTGCCTCGCCAGCGAGGCACTTAACAACACCTTCAGGCTGCCCAGAGCCGATGGTGGTCGCTCTCCTGAGCGACCCCATCGGCTCAGTAGAAGGGAACGCTGCCTGTACAGGCAGCGTTTCCCTTCTAATGGCAAGAGCATCGGAAGTGAAAGTATTTCACTTCCGATCCTCTAGGGGGAGCCAATCGATGCCGGTCTATGTGATCTGTGTGCAGGCATGTATGGTAAGTGCTCTGATGAGCACTTACCATACAGTCAAAGGCAATATTAGCAAATATTATCTTTGACAAGTATTGATCTGCCTCCCTCACCTTAATAGTTATAGTAAGGGAGAGAGACAGATCAGATAAAGTAAAAAAATAAAATAAAATAATAAAAAAAATATTTAATAAAATTTTAAACATCAAGGGCTTTTATAAAAGCCATTGATCGTTGTGTACGCAGTGATCATACACAGCAGCACATTTTTTGCTGTCTGTGCATTTTTTAGGGGTTCATTTTTTTTTTACTGTAATTCATTACAGTATAAAAAAAAGCTCTTTTAAGAGAGATTAACCTGTTTCTTGCTGTAGATCACTGCCTAAGCAGCGATCTGACGCAAATGCAGCAATCTTGCTGCAGAAGCATTTTTAAATTTTTTTAAACTTTTTTATTACACCCGTCACGTGTTAATTATACCCGCTAGGGGACTACGTTTAACGTAAAAAATAAATTTTCAGCTGTCTGACCGCATGTATAGCGATCAGTAACAGCTGATAAGTGACAAAGGCGGGTTGGCGTTTGCTTAGATGAGCATCACCATTCGTCTGGTTAGATCAATATTTGTAAATATTTGATCTGACCCGTGTAGATCTGCCTCCCTCTCACTTGAGTTTTAGTGAGGGAGGGAGACAGAGCTGTATAATGTAAGTTTTTAATTATAATATATTTAATAGAATTGAGACCCAAAGGCTTTTATAAAAGCCGTTTCCAGTATTTAACCCCTTCCCTGCAATTGATCGCTGTGTACGCAGTGATCTTACACAGCAGCACATTTTTTGCTGTCTGTGCATTTTTTTAGGGGTTATTTTTTTTTACTTTGATTTATTACAGTATATCAAAGGCTCTTTTAAGAGCTATTAACCCCTTCCTTGCCGTATATCACTTCCTAAGCAGCACATATGGTCACTGCCTAAGCAGTGCATATGGTCACTGCCTAAGCAGCGCATATGGAGAAATCTAGTCGCAGAAGGATTTTTTTTTGCTATCAGCATTTTTTTTGTCAGACTCGCTAGGGGTTAGTTATACCCACTAGGGGATTACGTGTATTCCTTTTGAAGCTGTCTGAACGCGTGTATAGCGATCAGTAACAGCCGATCAGTGGCAAAGGTGGTTTGGTGATTTCTCAGATGAGCATCACCATTCGTCTGGTTCGTAAATATTGTTCTGACCCATATGGATCTGCCTCCCTCTCCTCACTTGAGTTTTAGTGAGGGAAAGAGACAGATCTGTATAACATAATTTTTTAATTGTAATAAATTAAATAAAATGTAAAAAAATTGTGAGTCCCAAGGGCTTTTATAAAAGCCATACCCTTTGTATAGTGTAGTGTATTAACCCCTTCCCTGCCACTGATCACTGCACAGCAGAACCTTTTTTCGTGTCTGTGCATTTTTAGGGGTTAATTTTTTTGTACAGTACTACAAAGGCTCTTATAAGAGCTATTAACCCCTTCCTTGCTCTACATGTTCAAATTCCAAGTTTGAAAATCAAAAAGCGCACCTCTCAAATGTAGCCTTTCAACACCCAACAAAGCTGACAAAGCTATGCATGGGTGGTATCCCTGTGCTCGGGAGATGTTGCTGAACATATATTGTGGTATTGTTTGTCAGTGACACATACCGAAATATGTGAATTTGTGTCTAAAGTACAATGTATGTGGGAAAAAATACACAATAAAATGACTACCACAAACTTTGACAAAGGCTGGTGGTAGAATTGGTGCATGGAAAGTGTTAAAATAACACCATTTAAAATAGCCTAGGGTGTCTACTTTTACAAAATATATACTTTTTGGGGTAAAATACACTGTCCTACTTTAAAAAAAAGTCCCAAATGAAAGATGGGCTCAGGCTGGCTACACGTCAATATTCCAAGTTGAAAATGCGCACCTTCACAATGTGGCCCTTTTAGCCCCCAAACAACCCAACAAACCTATGCATGGGTGGTATCCCTGTACTCAGGAGATGTTGTTGAACACATATTGGGTTATTGTTTGGCAGTGACACATACCAAAATCTGTGAATTTATGTCTAAAATACAATATTTGTGAAAAAAAAACACACAAAAATTACTACCACAAACTTTGACAAAGGCTGGTGGTAGAATTAGTGCATGGAAAGTGTTAAAATACCACCATTTGAAATAGCGTAGGGTGTCTACTTTTAAAAAATATATGGGTTGATGGGGTAAAATACACTGGCTGGTTTCAAATATGTCCCAAATGGGACATGGGTGCAGGCGGTCTGCATGTCAAAATTTCAATTTGGAAAACCAAAAACTGCACCTACCAAATTTGGCCTTTTACCCCCCAAACAACCCAACAAACCTATGCATGGGTGGTATCCCTGTACTCAAGAGATGTTGCTGAACACTTATTGGGGTGTTATTTGGCAGTGACACATACCAAAATCTGTAAATTCATGTCTGAAGTACAAGGTTTGTGAAAAAAAAAACACAAAAAAATTACTACCACAAACTTTGACAAAGGCTGGTGGTAGAATTAGTGCATGGAAAGTGTAAAAATACCACCATTTGAGATAGCCTAGGGTGTCTACTTTAAAAAAATATATGGGTTGATGTGGTAAAATACACTGGCTGGTTTCAAATATGTCCCAAACGGGACATGGGTGCAGGCTGTCTGCATGTCAAAATTTCAAATTGGAAAACCAAAAACTTCACCTCCCAAATTTGGCCTTTTACCCCCCAAACAATCCAACAAACCTATGCATGGGGGGTATTCCTGTACTCAAGAGATGTTGCTGAACACTTATTGGGGTGTTATTTGGCAGTGACACATACCAAAATCTGTAAATTCATGTCTGAAGTACAAGGTTTGTGAAAAAAAAACACAAAAAAATTACTACCACAAACTTTGACAAAGGCTGGTGGTAGAATTAGTGCATGGAAAGTGTTAAAATACCACCATTTGAGATAGCCTAGGGTGTCTACTTTTAAAAAATATATGGGTTGATGGGGTAAAATACACTGGCTGGTTTCAAATATGTCCCAAATGGGACATGGGTGCAGGCTGTCTGCATGTAAAAAGTTCAAGTTGGAAAACAAAAAACTGCACCTCACAAATTTGGCATTTTAGCCCCCAAACAACCCAACAAACCTATGCATGGGTGGTATCCCTGTACTCAGGAGAAATAGTAGAATCTATTTAGCATGTTTTTGCTAGAAGTTGTTTCAAATAAAAACAAAGAAATTTGTGTATTTTTTTTTTTTTTTACCATATTTTAGTATTTTTTTTTTATAATATGATAAGATATGATCAAAAATATGGCATCCATAGAAAGCCCTTTTTTTCCCGATAAAAACAATATATAATATGTGTGGGTACAGCAAATGACGAAGAAGAAAATTACTGCTAAACACAAACAGCACAGAAATGTTAAAATAGCCATTGTCCAGAAAGGACAAAACTGTTTCAAAGGCTCTGTCCTTAAGGGGTTAATTAAATATTTGTTTTTATTTTTTTACATTGTTATGCTACTTAACTACCACTAGGGGCAGTCAAGCAGCATATTCAGAGCGATGGAAATGAAGTAACTTTCACTTCCGAAGCTCAGACATCCAGACGGCATAACCATATTGACGGAGCATGCTGCTCAATCAATATGGCTCCCACGATCGCTCCGTGGGGCGATCGCTGATCTTGAAAGCCGATTGATTCACCGCAGGACGTGCCAGGCACGTCCAATGTCGGGAACGGAGTATCCGGAAGGACGTGCCTGACATTCCATTGCCGCAAAGGTGTTATGCGCTCAGTATATAGACACTTATAGGTAACAAATTATACAAATGGGACTAAAAGTAGTACATTACAATTACTGTGTTAATATTACAATGTGTCACACACTTTGGTGACAATTGATGCAGATTGCAACAGTGTGTTGGGAATTAACAGTGAAATGAACAACACAGTCAAATTAAACACGCATCAAAAATAATAATGCTAATACTTAACAAAGGAGCACTCCTCGTGTGCTGATTGCACCTGCAAAATAAAATATGCCAAAACCTAGTGCAATATATATATTACACTGAAATATAATAAATGTAGAGGGAAATGAATGCTGTGATAGAACACTCACAAACACAGCTCCTATAACCAAGTAGCGTCGGATATGCACATATGTATGTTATACCTGTCACCACTCTGGCGATTATGATAGATGAACCCGATGATAATTGGAATAATTTATTTCTCCAATGGGTAAAATTGCAAATTAACATCCAGACATAAGAAAATCCACTAAAATGTCCATAGACACGAATCGTCTTAGAGATAAAACACAGAACTATGAGACACTGAGTCCGCCTGAGCACCAGCAAACCTAGCGCTTTCGGTCAGTAGACGTGCCTGACACATCCTGCGGGGAAACAGTGATGCTCTATTGCCTTGATGTCGAGGCAATAGCCAGCACTGAAATTCTGGAAATTCCGGAAATTCACCGTAATTCTATGCTCCTGCAATATGGCTGTGCCCTCTTGTGGTCAGAGCTTCGGAAGTGGAAAAAAAAAAATCACTTCTGACACTCTGAATATGTTTCCTGATTGCCCCTAGAGGCAGTTAACAACATTGCAATGGAAAAAAAAAGACTTGAACCTAGTGTTAAGGTTAGAAAAGCAGCTAGGGTTACAATTAAATTAGGGTTAGCATAAGGGATAGGGTTACAATTAAATAAAAATATATTAAGGGTTAGCATAAGGGTTAGAGTTGGGGTTAAATTTAGGGTTATGGTTGGGGTCAAAAGGTCAATATAGGAAAACATTTAAAAAAATGATTTTGTTTTTGGCCCATAACTCGCAAAAAACTGCAGAAAAACATGGAAACAAGCATATTTCTGAACCAGGGACAACATTTAGAAACTATATAGATTGGCTCTTTTTTAATGATTATATTTGTGTAAATTATATTTTAGGTCAAAGTTAGAAAAAGTGTTTATTTTGTTCATCATATTTTATGTTTTTATGTTGTAAATTATAAGATATGATGAACATAATGGTATCTAGTGAAAGCCCTTCTTATGACGATAAAAACATATCATTTGTGTGGGTACAGTATGTAACAAAGAAGAAAATTACAGCTAAACACAAACACCCCAGAAATGTCAAAACAGCCCTTGTCACCAAGTGAAAGTCAAGGTCAAAATCTCTTGTCACTAAGGGGTTAAAGTTCCAAGAGGAGTAAACAGCTATATTCAAGCAAATTGATACTACATAATGTTTTCCTGATTTTAAAACTGAACTACTGATGTCAAAATATAGCCCATTAAGAGTTCTATAACCAAATAAACATTTGTAATCATAATTATTAAGCTTTAATTTAGATTTCCTTTAGACCAATGTGACTATTATAAAAATGGAGCAATTGTAGTGACAACCCGATTGGGATTAAACGAGAATATTAGTTCTGACACATTGAAGCTATAATGATAAATACATCTCTGGAACTGCAAGGGCATAATCTCTCCAATTTTCCTTTTTTTTGTATCTGATGGTATCAATCATTGTGGCCTTTGCTTTGTTGTTTATTTCTTCTGGCATACTCTTGATTTCTCATTGGAGATGGAAATCTGAGTCCATCTTTCTCAATCTCTACAGTCTTCTCCACACAGCTGGAAGAATAATGAAATGTATTTATTATTCAGTATTTTTCCAAAACTCTATATTGACATGTCGCTAATCTGGGAAGAGACACACAATTTATATCTCTGATACAAAGGTCACATTGAGCCTCTATGTTTAACCTTCTTTTGAGATAAAAAAGACATTTTACTAAATGTTTCTTTAAAAGTGATTTATTTATCATACACCAGTTTGTCAGTAATTCAAATGCAGCCAATAACAAGTACAATTCTAAACTGGAGTACAGGCAAGGATATGAACCAGCAATGATTCAGAGAGATAGCAGTAGGAATAACCTATTTCCTTTTAGCTAGTGCCATAAATAGGAAACTCAACACTCAAGCTGATGATCATGTATCTTAAATTATTTTGCACAGTTGCTGGTAATACAAATGCAATTCTCTTAAAATTACCCATTGGCATACTTTAGCTGTTGAGGGATAGTGGGTTGTAGTTTACAAGTTGTAGTTCATGACCAGAATGTATAAAATTCACCAAATTAGAACTGTATATATTTATATTTTCAAATTAGCTGATTGGTATTCAATTGAACTGTTTTTCAATCCCACATTGGCACTGGTGTACACAATGCAATATGTAATTAAATGAACAATGCTGGCATATTGAAAACCTGGCATGTCTACAACCATAAAGGACTGGATTTACACTTGAGTGAAGGAATTGCAAGTATGGAAACTGGTCTTACCAATGTATTCTGAGTTATATTTGTGCTTTATATTATAAGACTCAGAAGACCTAAATCTTGATGTAGCCAATTGTTCTCCAGTTATATTTTTAATTATAATCTCTCATTCTCTACAGTCAACAATACATATTTATTTACTGGATGAATAATATTGGTCCACCGAATGTGTTCTAATGCAGTGAGCAAATGTGTTCATAAAATCAGCAAAAAATAAATAAAAAAACGTGATAAACCTAGATACGAAATTGCAAAGTATAAAATGAAATTACACTGGGTACAGCAAAACAACTTAAAATGGGGAAAATATAGTTATGATGCATTCTATTTATCATAAAGTTAATATTTCAGCCACTGTACATTGTTTTCCCCTATTTTGCATAAGCCCTACTTCAAAACAGTTGGTAAAATCTAGTATTACCTTTCAGAATATGCATTACTGTTTTCTGTAGCAAACCCTCTAAAATTAATTGAAGGAAAGTGAAATGTACCTCTATTGACCTTTTATATATGCTGCATACAAAGTGTGTGTATTCCCAGCCAATGCATTACTGAAGAGCTAAATGCTCCTAAATGATACTAAAAAGTTGCATTTGACATAGTCAATCATGACAATACATACTAAACTGCCAAAAACAACCAGCTGCAGAAGAACGTGTCTTGCAATTGCACATAATCACTCTCACTTTTCAGTAATTATCTTTAAAGAGACAGGAGAGGGAAATAAAAAAAAAAAAAAGTGATCATGTAAATCCAACTGAATGTAAAAGAACGGTTTCTGTGATAAAGAGAGTGAAGTCATATGACATAGGATTCATTTTATTTCAAGGTTATGCAACTTGAAACTCTTGCTGCTGTTGTACAAATAGCACAGCTGGATATTATCTCTGAATTCAGGCCACATTCGGATGGCTTTGGAACTTTCTGTGATGGAAAATTTTCCCTGAACTAAATATGGCTGCATTATTGGCACAAATTCAGTGAAAATAGCTTAATCCAGGACAATTTAGGCATCCATAATCACAAAGGTTATTGGTTCTCACCAATATCATGGTGTTAGCCCCTCCAAAACTTTGGGAGCTAGAGCACCAACATTGCATTTAATTGTTATGAAGCATTACTGTTATGAGACTGTATTGTCCCTTTAAATTTCTGTACAAGCAGAATGTAGACCGTAATCTATTTGATATGTTAATTTTAAACATGACTTCCTCCTAATTAATAATCGTGTTTCATTGTGATTGTATGATTACTTGTGTGGGTGTAAAATAAAATGGACAGCAATTAATCAATTGAGTTCTCAGAGAGGTGCAAGGCATCCTTCATTGTGCCATATGCAATTTACTTAGGTAGGGAAAGACCTCCTATGTTGATAAATGTATGGGACAAAGCATTTTCCATGTAGAAAATAACAAAATAAAATTATTGCAGGAGGTAAAAATGAGGATACATTCAATTCTTGAAATAAAAATAAATCACATACTGCTTGGCATCATAATATTTATGGAACAGTCACACAAAATGTTATAATTTAGTTACAATACATGAAGTCTTATTTTATTTGCTTTAAAAAAGGAAGATCATTTTGTCATTCAACTTAGGATGCATATATATGAGTGCTAATGGTTTTGTTTGTTATTTGGTTTTAAAATTAAAATTTTTTGTAGTTTTAATTAAAAAATATATTGCATAATGTTTTTTTTTTGTTATGTATTTTCATTGTACTTTTAGGGGACATTGTGGGTATTAGCTTAGGGGAGACTCTTATGTTACCACCATATTTGCTCAAATATAAGACAAGGTTTTTTTTTCAGAAAGTTCCCTTGTCTTATAGTCGAGGTTCGTACAATCAGACCATAAATCGAGCTGCAGGGGACCTGGATCCCGATCGCAAGCAGCTAGTGGCTGTCTGTGCAATGCCCGCAGACATCCTCCACTGCTGCCCAGCATGTCCGTCGGGACTTCTGTGACGGAAGCCGGGAGGTCATGTGACCTTGCGGCTTTCGTCATAGAAGTCCTGGCGGAAGTGCTGGGCAGCAGCGGAGGATGTCTGCACATACGTGCACACATCCTCCGCTGCTGCGTGGCACTTCCTCCGGGACTTCTATGACAGAAGCCAGGAGGTCACATGACCTTTCGGCTGTCCGTCATAATATACGGAAGTGTCGCTCAGCATGGAGGATGACAGGCTGCCCCCAGTAGTTTTGTAGTAGTAATTTGCTCCTGAGGAAGTGACGTTGTCGGTCACGAAACGCGTAGAGTTTTTTATTCAAAGTGTAACTACAACTCCCGACTTACATTTTTCACCTACTTCCGGATATGGAGACTATCTTGCCGGCTATACCATCATAGGATTCTCCGTATCATGGACTGAGTCGCGTGTTTGAAGTTTGTTTCAAGATCTGATACCTTTGATCTTTGCCAGTTCTGTTTTTAAATCTTGTAAGTAGATTTTAAAGCGCAAATAAATCTATATTTTTTACAATCTACACTATTTGGTTTTATATTTCTCTTACAGATTGCAAGAAGATTTCTGTGCTTTATCGGCTTGATCATCCTGCTTTGGCTGCATTTTCATCATTTTATATTTATTTATATATATATATATATATATATATATATATATATATTTATTTTTTTTTTTTATTTTTATTTTTTTTTTTTTACATATTTAATTTTTTCTAATTTTTCTATATATACTTGCTGTTTATGTGCATTTAATTTCATATATTTTATGTTTACATTTAATCCATTGCTCAACTGTATTATTTTGATATCTAAATTGGTTTCATTTACAATATTGTTTTTGCATGTGCTGAAATTTTTATCTACTATTGCTTATATTTTTTGCTATATTTTGCTTTGCTCTTTCTTTGTGTGTTAGCTTGGGAGTGTGTTTTTGTGTATACCAGGTTTATCCTGGTTGTTCACTATTTTGTTTGCCCCCAGTAGTGTATCTTCCACAAGGCAAACAAGGCACTCGCCTAGTGCGGCACTTTGCCAGAGTGCGGCACTTTGCCAGAGTGTGTTAAAGCACACTTCTGGTGCTTCAAACATTGTCTCTCCCTCCCCCACCCCAAGCTTTAGCTCCTTCCAATTATTGGGGTGATGTGGGCATGTAAAGGATGTGGTGGTGGTATGTAATGAGGGTGAAGGTGACATGTAATGGGGGTGATGGGGAATTTAATGTGTATGCAATGTGGGTGATGGGGGAATGTAATGGGGTGATTGGGCATTTAATGTGTGTGCAATGTGGGAAATGAGGCAAGTAATGGGGTGATGGGGCAAGTCATGGGTGTGCAACATGGGTGATGGGGCATGTTGTAGGTGTGCAATGTGGGTGGGGGGATATTTTGTCTGCCAAGGGCAGCAGAAAACCAAGATACACCACTGGCTGCCACCACTAGCCACCAGGGATATTGCGTAGGTTTGGGGGAGGGAGGGGGGAGGCAGAGAGAGCCAACATTGGGGGAGGTAGGGACGGGGGAGGGTCAGCATTGGGGGGAGAAGTAGGGAGGAGAGTCAGTATTGTGGGAGGGAGTGGGTAGAGCCAGCATTGGGCTAGTCTGGGGGAGGGAGGGGTGGAGAGGCAGCATTGGGGTACTCTGGGGGAGGGAGGGGTGTTGAGGCAGCATTGGGCAAATCATAAAAGGAATTTTATGGCACATAATTGGAAATAAAAACAAGAAATGCATTTTTTATATCATCATTTTTATTAAATATGAAAAAGCAATTTACATGTGAATATATACAAGTTAAAGTTTTTACCTACAGGGTAGTCTTATGTTCAGGCTTTTAGTTTTTGTCCTGAAGGAATATCCAAAGTTGGGGGTCGTCTTTTTTTCAAGCAAATATTGTATTTAACCCTCATTTTGGCATTTTGATATGTTAAGACATTGAAGACAAATACTGGCACAATTGACATGAGCGCCAATGTTTAAAGCAGACTCGGGAATCTGCGTTATTTATGCTGAATGCGTAGATTTAGGTTGTGTTGGCACTCATTGCACCAGCGCACCCTCTGTATACAGAATCAGGCACTGAAAAGCACCTGATTTGTGTCGGGAGAGCTCAGCCAAAAACAGTTTGATGGAAGTTCCTCTCTCCCGCACTACAAAGTGTCTGGATCTATAAAAAAAGCGCAATCGCCGTTGTGCATACCAAACAACAATTGCAATCTATTTGGATTAGTACTTTAACTTGAAGGAGTCAATCATCATTAGATATTGGAATTATGTATTGCATAACATATGCTTAATTATAATCCTGGCATTTCAATGGTAACATTGATTTAAAAAAAAAAAAACTGACACTTCTAATAAGATCTTGAACAGTAAATCAATAATATATAGGAACCCCGTGCCTAATGAAATGTTTGTGTACTAGATGAAATATCAGCCGCTAAACAGCTCTAAACATTATAATTGGCCATATGTAGATATACTTGTTAGCAACATCTAATAAAAAGGATAAAAAAAACATGACATATGTATCAATGTATAAACATAGAAATAAATAAGTTCTAATAAACATATTGCAGTAGCTAGGCATAGTCATTTTAAATGGTGAATTAGAGCCAACATAAGTAATCTTAGATTTATTACAGGTAAAATACACCAATCAGTTACAACATTATAAGCACTATCAGGTGGCAAGCCGGCTGAGGCAGTACTTTAAAAAATGTTCTGCTGGGAAACCTTGGGTCCTGCCATTCATGTTGGCATTGGCCTCTTTAAGAAGGATCATGTGCCCTGCCATGTTGACTTGTTCTCCAAATTCCCCAGATCTCCATCCAATCAAGAATCTATGGGATGTGCTGGACAAACAAGTCTGATCCATGGAGGCCCCACCTAGTAACTTACAGGACTTAACCAAGACGGTGTCAGATATCACAGCACACATTCAGAGGTCTAGTGGATTCAAAACACAACCTATACAATATTAGGCAGGAGGTCATAAGGTTATGGCTGATCGGTATATGTCCTTGGTCCTTTACACCTTGACATATAAAGTAAATGTTTTGGTCATTACAATTGAAGGAGCAATATTACTACAGCCAGGCCATTTTACAAATATAATGGAAGGGAAATTATAAAATAATCTTAAGCAGCACTGGACTTAACATATCTAAAAGCACATTTTTCGATATATCAAGAAAAAACACATAGTCTTCACAGATGATGTCATATACATTAGACATGTGCATTTGTTTTCGGACGAATGCATTTTCGTCCGAAAATAGCATTTTCGTCCATTCGTCCGAAAAACGAATACCGAAAATGGTAAACTAACAAAAGACGAATGAACGAATAATTAATAAACGAAAATCATTCGTCCATTCGTGCTTTTGGCATTCTATAAACCAAAATAGAGTCGGTTTATAGAATACCAATAGCATTACATATACATTCCATAAACCGACATAATGAACGACTTTCGGTTTATGGAATGCATGTAATACTATTGGCTTTCTATAAACCGAACTAGAGTCCCCATTCATAAGAATTTCTTATGAATGGGGACTCTAGTTCGGTTTATAGAAAGCCAATAGTATTGCATATATTCTATAAGCCTAAAGTCTATAAACCGAAGATCGTTCGGTTTATAGACTTTCGGTTTATAGAATACATGTAATTCTATGTATTCTATAAGCCGAAAGTCTATAAACCGAACGACCTTCGGTTTATTGACTTTTGGCTTATAGAATACATAGAATTACATGTATTCTATAAACCGAAAGTCTATAAACCGAACGTTCGGTTTATAGACTTTCGTCATTTGGAATACATGTAATAGTACTATTGGCTTTCTATAAACAGAAACAGAGTCCCCATTCATTATGAATGGAGACTCTGTTTCTGTTTATAGAAAGCCAATTCTATTGGCTTTCTATAAACCGAACAAGAGCCCCATTCATAAGAATTTCTTATGAATGGGGCTCTCGTTCTGTTTATAGAAAGCCAATAGTACTATCACATGCATTTTAAATGACGAAAGTCTATAAACCGAACGTTCGCTTTATAGACTTTCGGTTTATGGAATACTATTAGGTCAATTGATTCGTGCAAACGAATGTAACGAAACGAAAATAATGAACGAATTCCGTCCGAAACGAATGTAGTAATGAACGAAATTCGTTTTAGACTAAATAAATATAATTTTCGTCCAAATGAACGAAAACGAAACAAAAATTGTCGTTTTGCACATGTCTAATATACATCACTTTAGTCACTAAAAAAAAGAGTCACAGGTTACAACTCCATCCATTGGTATTTTTGCAGCTACTTACAATTTGTATTTCCTTCTTTTTGTCATATGCAAAAATTGAGGCATTGCTTTCAGTACCATCTTCCTGATGATCAAGTCATTGATAAATACATTAAAAATAATCACCTCAAGGAAAGAACACTGAGGCAGTGCATATAAGACCTTTGTCCAGCTAGAAAATATGCCATTTACAAGCTCCAACCTCTGCAATCTATCTTTTCAACTATCCTCCTATTTTTTGTAAAATCTGATTTGTCTTAATTTACACAGTAGCCTATTGTGTGGCAGGTTATAAAAAGCCTTTGATAAATATAAGTGTATATAGGGGCAATCCTTCCTGTTAGTTAAAAAAGTGCTGTTAGTGGGATATTAACAGGCATTGTTATCCCCCAAGCCCAGATTACATAAAATTAAAGCCCCCTCAGACTTTGGGATGATGCTTACGCTTTCCCCAGCCCTTCTGGGCTAGTATTTCATACTCAGTCAGAGTATTTTTTATTTTTTTTTACCCGGCACAGGGGCGGATCCAGAGTCTGATCTCGAGAGGGGCACATGTTCATCTGTCTTTCCTCTCCCCCGTGTCCATCTGTCTTTTCCTCTCTCTCATGTCCTTCTGTCACACTCCTCTCCCGTCCCATGTCTGTCGCACTCCTCTCACTCCCTGTGTCCATCTGTCTCTCTTCCTTCCCATGTCCGTATCTCTCCTTCCCATGTCCGTCTTTGTATCATTTTCTTTCCCATATCTGTCTCTCCTCTCATTTCCCGGGTCTCTGTCTCTCCTCTCCCATCCCATGTCTGTCTGTCTCTCTTCTCCCTTCCCATGTATGTCATTCTCCTCTCCCTTCCCATGTCTCTTATTCTCTACCTCCTATGACTCTTTGTCCCTCTACCCATGTATGTATCTCTCCTCTTCCCTATAGCTGTCTCTTTTCCTCCTCTCCCCATCTGTGTTCTCTCCTCTCTCCCCCACCCGTCAGTGTTCTCTCTTCTCCTCCCTTCAGTGTTCTCTCTTCTCCTCATCATTGTTCTCTCCTCTCTCTCCCCCATCAGTGTTCTCTCCTCTCTCTCCCCCACCAGTGTTCTCTCCTCTCTCCCCCCATCAGTGTTTTCTCCTCTCTCCCCCGTGTTCTCTCCTCTTTCTTCCCCACCAGTGGTGTATCTTGGTTTTGTGCTGCCCTAGGCAGACACAATTTGGGCACCCCCCCTACCCACAATGCACACCCATGACATGACCCATAACCCACGTTGCACACCAAGGACATGCCCCATCATCCCATTTACATCCCCCATCACTCCATTACATACACATTGCCAATATTATTTTCCATTAATATTCAACAGTCATTATTATGTGCCATATATATGCCCCAGGCAATTTGCCCAATAATATGCCAGTATTATTTGCCATTAATAAGCCACAGCCAATTTGCCCAATAATATGCCAGTATTTGCCATTTAATCTGCCCCTGGCAATTTGCCCAATATTATGCCAGTATTATTTGCCATTTAATATGCCCCTGCCAATTTGCCCAATATTATGCAAGTATTATTTGCCATTTAATATGCCCCTGCCAATTTGCCCAATATTATGCCATAAATATTTGCCATTTAATATTCCCCAGCCAATTTGCCCAATAATATGCCAATATTATTTGCCATTAATATGACCCAACCAATTTGCCCAATAATATGCCAGTATTATTTGCCATTAATATGCCCCAGCCAATTTGCCCAATAATATGCCAGTATTATTTGCCATTAATATGACCCAACCAATTTGCCCAATAATATGCCAGTATTATTTGCCATTAATATGCCCCAGCCAATTTGCCCAATAATATGCCAGTATTATTTGCCATTTAATATGCCCCAGACAATTTGCCCAATATTATTTTGACATTTAATATGCCCCAGCCAATTTGCCCAATATTATTTTGACATTAATAGGCCCCAGCCAATTTGCCCAATAATATGCAAGTATTATTTGCCATTTAATATGCCCCAGCCAATTTGCCCAAGAATATGCCTGTATTTGCCATTTAATCTGCCCCCAGCACTTACATTTTTAGAGACACCATGCTGCCTGTTTGGCTCCCCGGCGGTTGTGCAGAGAGGCCACGTGACCGGGTGTGCATCTGACATCATAGCGCCGGTCACATGACCTGTTGGCACTTCCCTGTCACACTGCACAGGGAGCCTAACAGGCAAAACAGATGTTCCTCTTTAGTATAATATTATACTAACATTATAATCACTGAACACTGTCAGCCATCCCCCTAAAACTAAAGTGCTCCTTCTTCAGCTGTATGTATTTTAATGTACAAATCAGTCTTTTAGCAATACATTCATGGTGTGGTTTCCTTTTTGATAACTTAACAAATACTCATCTAAAAATACACTTTTAATAAATATTGTTTCTGCACAAATTTCAAAGTATATTCCTTTTACTGTGAGAACTGTTGTATTAGCTCTATTAAGACACTTTCAGATCTCTAATGACCTGACGCATTTCACAGCTTTGTCAAAGATATTAACAGGTAACTAAAATAGTTACTTTAACTTAAAATAAAGTTCTTCATGTATATACACTAAAATAGAAGCATAGCTAAAGTTGTTGGTATAACCACTTCTTCAAACCTCTATCTAAGATATATATATTATCAACGTCCCAGCATGCTTGTTTAATGGGTTCTGGGTTATGTCATTATTATCGCAGGCCTTCACTAATAATACAAATGCCTTTAGACCAAAATCTCCATTTTTTCAAAGGTTTAGACTCAAATAAAAGAAAAGACTGTACCTAATTTTGTTGCCACTTTTATGCTGTATATGTTTCTCTTTTGGAAAATTAATATGCTTCTAATTAGTATTCTAAAACACTATTGGACATGTTTTTGGACACGCTCAACTCTGACAACCTAATTAATTTAAATAGGAAAAAATGTTAAAATGTTCCATTCCCGATTTATTTGAAGGATTGATAAAATCTTAAGTAACATACTTTGCCAGAGTATAACACTCACATTTCATAACTTACGATAGAATAACATTGTCACTAATGTTCCCAGATGTTGTTCAATTTATTCTGAAGGATCTAATAAATTAAAAGTCATTTTTTTATTTATTTGTTAGAGGGCTCTATTCAAGGTTGATATGAAGGGTATTTTCTGGAAAATGAAATATATCAACCATAATTAATTTGTGCATGTATTCTGGAATTTTTTAATAAATTAAGGTCATTTAAATTCATCACACATTTTGATTATTTTATCTCCAGGCACATTCTGAATCTTATTCAGCCTTTCAAATCCCCATCAAATCCCCCATCTCTTGTCATTTAGTTTCTTCCACATTTTGTATTTAGCAATCTGATATGACACACAATTATAAAAAAAATACTCTTTTCAAGAACATAAAAAAAAATGTAATAATGCCCCATGTATCTTAAATTTGTACCACAAACACCAACAATTCAATATTAAATGATCTATACAATAAAGAGAGAACTGAGACAGGAATTTTAAGTCCCGCAGCTGAATGGGAGAATCTTTCCAACTCAGAATACAAACCTGTGCCACTCTCTATATGTGTGTAGCAGAACCAAGGAATACATGGAAAACAAGGGAGGAAAGAGGTCAGTAGTTGCTAAAGTACCAGTGTGTGGCATCCCAGACCATTCTTAAGGGAAATCGAGCAAATTGTGGCTTATACTGGTATGTGCGCTGAATCAGATAAAGAAGTGTGTAGGATCACAGTTTAAAATTCAATACAGTTTTAATGCTATCTATTCTTTTAAAAATACATAAACATCTGTAAGTACAAAGTATATTGCAATATAGAGCACAATGCCAGCATGCCAGCAACCCAACACATATTGTCCTTGGGCTTTATCAAAGATTATATGCTGGCTTTATATTATGTTATAAAAGATACTCTGTTCTTGTCAATGTCACTGCTGAGTGAATGAGAAAATGTGATCCTTTTCTGATGATAGATTTTTAATTTATTTAAGTACTTATGATTCTTTGGTCTCCATTTTACATATTGACCCCTTGGAGACAATGTTTATTTAAACTGTCACACACATAGCAGCTCTTGTAGGTGCCCTTGCTGCCACATCATCAGCCCACCTGATATAATCAGAGATCGACACACGTAGGCATGCAAGACATGTTTGCTGACAGATAAGGTATAGATATTGATAGGCAGGCAAGAACAATTGAATAGAAAGATAGAATATATTACTGACTGGGACATTTAAAAATGAAAAGTGGTGCAGCTCCAGCCCATTGAGTTAGATTAGAGAGAAGCCTGGGGGAGCAATTGCCCTTCTGCTCCCCCTTGCCAGCCCTCCCCTGCATCCTGTACAATAGAAGCCGGCAACTTTTTTGACTCACGGGCCAGAAACACAGTCAGGCATGTGAAGGCGGACCATGTCACATCAGACCAGGAGGCAGAGCTTTGGAGGTCAAATACCAGCGCAATCGTAGGTAGGTAGAGCTTAGCGGGAAAACGAGATCTACATCTCGGGCCGGGTAAATTAATTGGTTGGTTTGGAGACTGCAGGCCGGATAGAAATAGCATATGGTCTGGACTTGGCCAACAGGTCGCAAACCCCTGCTGTACATGTTATTATAGGAAGGTGAATTCATATGAGAGGTATAAAAGTGTCCCAACATGGCCCCATCTTCTTTGTGCAATGACTGTATTCTCAATCTGTTTACCTTCCCATTACTTCCTAAAATATGAATAATATATTGTATTAATCATTACTACATGTAATGCATATATTTCAGTATTGTTATTACTTATATTAATGTGTAACAAGTATTATGTGTGCTAATAATTGTGTCCCAGTAACGATTAACATAGAATACAGAACTTGAGGCCTCAAGACTGATATTATACTTGGTATTAAAGAGATGTTAATATGCCAAACTCTTGTTTGGATATTTACATATATAAGCACATATAACACTTATTTATACACTCATGTTGTCATAATGCTGCTTTATCTCATCCAGAGGATGTAACAGCACAACAATTTCCCTGCAATAATACAGTAGAATGCTTTATGCATTTCTTTGCTTGTACTCTTTAATATTTCAAAACATTAATCAAGCTTTGTTGTGCCTGTAGAGATTTGGTTCTAAAGCAAGTATATTGGGTATGAATACTGTGATAATATATGATAGAAGACCCCAATTACAGTAGCAATAAACACAAGTATATATATAATCAATGTATAAAAGACAATATACAATATGTAAACACCTATATGAAGGCTTTGACTACAGTGTATCTATTATAAATGTGTGAGAGCTTCAGATCATACATAAATCACTTACATCGGGCCATTAATTAGTTACTATGGTTGTCAATGTATGTTTTTTTTATTTCATTATGGAAATACTATTAGATATTGTTTAGACTATATGCTTCTAGTAAAGGAAGGAATCTGAGCACTTAACATTAGCATTAGCATAAGAATGATAGTATTTTTGTGTAAAATGCAATTATCGGTCAAAAATCTAATAATGAAGCAATTTCCATGGAATCTATAGGAATGGTTTTGACAATTGATTTAATTTAATAACTTAGCACTAGAAGTGCTTTTTCATGACCATGCAGCACAAAAATCAAACAGTGAATGGGAAATATTGACACTTTAAAAGTGGACAAAACCGTGATACCAGTTTCAATCAGGCAGAAAACCATCATCTTGTGCACTTCTGCCTGTTTAAACCAAGAGGAAAGTTGAATAATTTCAAGGGTGAACACAACATACTTAAAATAAAACAAAACAGTTTTGAGTTATCTGTTATCATCAGTTTTACATCAAAAAATCTCTTAAAGGGACAATGTCACCTAAACATTGTATCATGAATCTAGAAATAAAGCATGGTGAAAAAATATAAATATTGCAAGCAAATTCACAAGTTAACAGAAAAATATGTTTCAAATATGTGTGTGGTGTATGCTGTTTATGACATAACCGTGTGGCCTAATATGTTAATTACACATTTCCCATTAAAAGTTGTTGCATTCAAGCCTCAAGGTGATGTCATAAAAAGAATAATCCACATTTAACACACATTCTTTTTCTCTTATTTATCAATTTGCATGCAATTCTGCTAATACAATATATAGATTATTTTTGATCATTTTTATTATCTACATCCATGGTATATACAATGTTTAAGTGACAGAATTGCAAATGTAGCCCTTTAAGTTAAGCTGTACATTATCCATATTACGTTTGATGATAAAAAATAGAAACCTTTAGGTTTCCAAGTGATAGCCCAGGTTGCTTAGCATCATGTCTTAAGAAAAAAACTCAACATAACTGTCTGTATTTATCAATACAATGTTGTCAAAAGAGGACCATAGCGATATTGAAAGAAGCCTTGTTATTGGAGCACATTTATCTTTCAGACACGGGTAGAATCTATGGCACAACATATACAGGCTGCAAAAAAACAATCACCTGTCTCAATTACAGGGCTGAGAGCATTTTAACACTCAGTGCAATCTGATAACATGTTATAATGCAACCTCTTAAGGGGTATCATGTTAGTTTGTCCGTGCAGTTTTCTCTATGCAATATATTTGGAAAGTAAAGCCATCTATATATTTAGCTTTATATTATGATGTCACTTCATCAATCATGCAACAGACAATTCGGTCCCGAAATCAAGGATACTGAGTAGATGGATTTTGGACGTTTTTGAAATTATCTAAATCCAATTAATGCCAGATTGGTCTATACTATGTTGACCCATCTTTTGTTCTATCCAATTATCTTGTCTATCTATCAATCTCTATACCTTATCCTTATTGCCTTATCTTGTCTGTAGCTTAGTGTGTCTAGCTCTGAAAATGGATGGGCTGATAAAGTTGCACTATGAGCCACTAAATAGTTTTTTGTAACCAGGGCCAATAGTTGCCAGCCCTCCCCTGCTCCTAAGTCAAAACCCAAGTCTGTGTTTTGAATGCTAGTATTTTCTACTTAATGGGTAGGTCTGGATATGTGAAATACATTTTTATACCCGCCATTAACTTTTGGAAAACATGTCTATGCCGGATTCATGTAGCAGTCCAAAAATGAATTCTTGATTTTATATTGCTATATCCATTTGTCCTAAATTACCTATATTTTTTGCTTTAGAATGGTAAGAAAGGAACAGTTATCACTAGTTTGAACAAAAATTGTCACAGAGATATATTGATTTATTTAACCGAGCTGTACTCTACACTGGTTCACAAGGTAAAGCAATACACCTTTGCTTCAAATAGCCTACTTCCTAATTTGTTACTTGGGACTTACACAGTAAATAGATTTAGCCAAGTTCAAGCAGAGGTAATCTTGAATCATCTCAAGATTCTGCATTCAAAGGCTTCCATTTTATACTCTGTCTTCCTGGCTTGTGTGTCCTTATTTCACACATTTTTATGATTTGTGAATGGGCACTTCTGGATGCCACACAGGTCTTTAGATAAATGGTTAAAGAAGTACTGCTATGCTTCAGACTTAAGCCATTCTAGATTTCACTAACAGATATATAGTGGAATGAAAGAGACAGCAAACTCTTACAAACAAGGTTTTTTTAAACCTCTAAATTTGCTACTTTCATTAATGTTATGCCAGCTGATTTTACAGTTTAATATAAACTGCGTTTTTAAATTAAAGAATAATGATATAATTGGTTTATATTACACCAACAGTACTGAAACAGAAAATACAAAATATTATATAATTATGCATCTTAAATAAACTATATTGTAGCATCACATTTGTGAGGCTTTGACAAACTTAATCAAACACTGCAACATGAACTGCATAAACAGTCATCTTTTAGCATGTCCTGAACTGTCTGCTTACATTAATATTATCCTGAAACATTCTCAGGCCTGTCAGGGATAGAAATCATTGTCTCATTTTTCTTTTTTTGGAATCAAATCTCTAAATAAGGCCCCAAGATAACATCTGAGCCAGAAAAATCTCCTTACCCTCTTTTGTAATGTATTCTACTTTAGGCCTTCTATTATTTATATTTTACCTCTAGCCAAGTTAACAATTTAAATAAAGGTATAGAAGGAGTCATGGATATACTGGCAAAAGGTGAAGGTACTTTTAAATTAAAACAGATACAATATATGTGCATATACACTGAGTATACAGAACATTAAAGGACAATCTAACTTTTTTAAAACCCTTTCTTCCTTAAAGTACTTGGCAAGACAAGATATAGAAGTTGCCTTTGTGTAGAGTCTCATAACAAGTGGCAGGAACATTGGTCTCTGCACAAATGTAGGTACTCTAAATTGGCCTAGTTTCCTTATTTTATCTGCCATTTTTGGTGCCAGGTAAAGAAAGATGTCCCCTGGGAAGTCAATCTAGATGGTTTATCAGACAATGCTCAACAATTTTGTGTTAAGTATCAATACACTCCAGACACGAGACCAGTGGGCAAAAGCAAACTATTATGAGTAGAGGTAGGCACCAGCATTGTTCTTGGTGGTCATGTTCTGTGATAGCAAATTTAATGATACTAAATGGACCATCACAGACCTTTCCACAGACTCTGGTGTCTATCTATCTCTGATAAGGGAGGGAAGCAGCCATCTGAAAAAAACTATTTTATAAGTAATGAAAATTGCCAAAGCCAGCTGATCCAAATCCAATAGAGTCAATCTGCAGGCCAGCACAAAACTGGCGCTAAAAGACTTGCATGCGGTCCTTTGATTACTTGACACAGATATTACAGGTATGAGAGAGCTGCATCTTTAAACTGTAGGACTGTCATGTTCATGAAATCTTGATAAATGTCTTCAAGGCATTTATTTAAGCACCTTCTATAAATTATTAGCACTTGTTTTCCCATGATATAAGACCCAACATTACTGTTCATGTAAATTGTACTTGTAAATTATGTTTTGTTATTTTCACATATTTAACAACTATAAGTGAATAGAGAAAGATTGCATATCTTTTCACAGAAAATAAGATCAGCCTAATCACCACACTGGTTGAACTTCCCAGACTGTGATGATGGGATCTCTTGCTGCAAATGTAGTCCAGGAGCAGGAGGCAAGACTGCAAGGAGATGTAGTCAAAGATGGCTGAGGTCAGGGCTAGCTGCTTGGGATCATAGTCAAGGATTGCTTAGGTAAGGGCTGGTAGCTAGAATCATAATCAGGAGGTCAGATACACAAGTAATCAGTCAGGAACAGAAAATACTGAAATCAGCTAACTTACAGCAAAGCACTAAATGGAAGGAAGAGAAGCTTTAAATAGGATTCAGGCAGTGACCTTTAAATCAGAAGGGCTGTCTGATGTGCATAGCAACACAGACTCATTACATTCATTCCATTAAGTATGCACCAGTGGCTAACTTCTATCTTTGTGCTGGGCTAAGTCCTGGGTGCTGGGACAAGTCCTTGGAGTGCAGCTGTGTGCCGGGGCAAGACCTGTGAGTGCAATTGCATGCTGTGGTTATTCCTGTGTGCTGGGATAAGTCTTGTAAGTGCAATCTGCATGCTGGTGTACATCCTGGGTGCTGGGACAAACACTGTAAGTGCAATCTGCATGCTGGGGTAAGCTATGTGTGATGGGGAAAGTCCTATGAGTGTAATCTCACATTACTTGCCCCATTACTTACCCCAGCATGTAGATTTCCCTAGCAAGAATTGACCCAGGACTTAGCCCACCACACAGAGCCTCTACACTTATCATTTCAGGCCACGTTAATTGTCTGGTTGTAGTTTACTTGATAGTGATGATAAAAATGTATTGCTTTGCTTTGTATATTTACCACCCAAAAGCACTAAGGCTATTACCAGCCTGAATATAAAAAACATGAGCTATAGAAAAAGATGTAGAGTGGACATATCCCTAAATGAGGAATTCACAACTGTGTTAGGTATAAATGTGCAATCAGTGGAGCATACTATTCAGAACCATTAATAACAAATAAGGAATTAGTTTATGAACATATCAGAAATTTCATATAGTATGCTATCATATTGTTATTTACCCCATAAACTGAGATACACTATTCATCCTTTGAAGGCTCTTGCTGCCAACTGTTTTGGTATCCCCCAATAACCATATGTATTTATTTTCGGTATCATAGATCTAAAATTTAAAGGTCTAGTCAGGTAGCTCCAATTATATCAATGGAATCTTCACGTTTCGGAGCACTTCTGATCATATCAGTGATCTTAATATCCCATGAATTTTGGCTATTCAGGAAATAAGTGTGTCCAAACTGGCACAAAAATCTGCCATTGTGGACAATTTAATGTCAACATTTTGGGATCCAACCTCCTCCAGAGTTTGGATCACCAAAATAGTAGCCTCTATGCTACCCATAGAATCCTAGTTTAAAATGCTAAGGGAGATAAATAGATGTAGTTCATGTGAAGTGAATTAAGAAGGTGCAAAAAAAAGTTGTTTAATGTTTAATACAAAAGTAGTAGATTCCACAACATTAGTGCAAGTGTCAGACACACAAAGCTTTGTGTATATGACACTTGCACTACTGTTGTGGAATCCACTACTTTTGTATTCAACATTAAACAACTTTTTTTTGCACTTTCTAAATTGGCTCGTGGAGTGCCGTTTCTCTGCATCCCTTTATACTGTTCAGCTTAGCGGTGTGAGTCGAGCACCGGCAGAGGGCACCGGAGACTGGGTGAGGACAGGGACTGTTTATCTCTATCTGGCAGTTTCCACAAGGGCAGCCCAGATTATCTCTCTTTGTTCTATATTTGCAGACTAAAGTATTTTTTTTGTACATAAAATACATGTATAAAAATAGGTTTATTATGTACATGTATTCCATTACATTCAGTTTCATGCTGTAATTCATATATTTAAACTTCATGTATTGTAACGAATCTGTGCTGGGATTTCTTGAACATAATCCTACAAACGTTGTCTTTAATCACATGACCTAAGTGCAATTCCCGGGTTTGTGGCTTTAAGAGTTCAAATTCCTGAATCATTATTTCTTGAAGGTTTCATGGAGGTTATGTGATAGAATCAGTAATATATTTTGATCAGCATTGTGTAGCTCAAATTCCAAGCATTTATACTCATTGTTCTCTAATGGCTCTTCTGCTCCAATTTTCATTCCATTTTCCACAATATGGGTCAACTGCAAAATGAAACCATTGTGAGAACCTTCATTCCATGTGCTCATCCTATTTATTTTAATATTCCTTTGTGTTAAAGAAAGTCAGTGGAGATGAAATGTGATATTGCAAACATATTTGTCACGTAGTATGGGCTGCTCTATGATAATGAAATATTCCCTTTCTAATTTATCATCAGCATTGCCAAATCCTTGAAGCATATGACTGGATAATGCAAATTGAATTTCTGTCTCATTGAACATTACAGAGCCAATCTAACATGTTTCTTCAAGGACAGCTCTTGTGATGTATCCAGTTTTATCCAAATCCATTGATTAATTGAGGATTTGGATATGCACTATTCAGAACCATTAATAACAATTATTACATTATTGCTATATGCTATTGTATTGTTAGATATACAAAACACTAAGGTGCACTATTCATCCTTTGAAGGTTCTTGCTGCCAACTGTATTGGAATCCTCCAATAACCAAGTGTATTTCTTAACTCAGTTTCGGAAAACTTCATATCACTTTGGTGATTCAATCTGTGATACCCTCAATTCCTCATCCTCGACCCATGGTAAAGAGGCCATCCAAAAACATATTAATCCACCTATTATACGAGGATGGATGTATAGAGATAAAGTGCATTTTTTTAAAAAAAAATTGCTATTACAATTTTTTTGTAATAGGTGGATTAATATTATTTTTTGGGATGGTCTGTTTTTCCATAAGCCGAAGATGAGGACACAAGGGCAACACAGATCATCATGGGACATCAAGAAAAGGTATATTTTTATTCACACAGAACCTTTTGTGATTTACTGTCCACCCTCCTGCACACAAAGGGCATTTTTTGTTGTTTTACAGGTGTCAACAATTTTAAATAATTTCCCCCCTATTTGGGCAAGGTAAAGGTTAAATTACAGGTAGGGTGTATATTCATATTTCTATTTATGAGGCCATGGGCCAGTTATTTTTATTTCATTAGGGACCAGGGGCATTGGGCCACACCCTGGAGTCTGTTCATTTAATATGAAAGAGTTAGCTGGTGAGTATATCCCTTCTATTCAGGTGGATTGGCTTTTAGAACCTTGGTAAATACATATGCCAGTGGTAACTTAATTAGATGTATTCAATGTTTTTTTTTAGTTTAACTTAACAAACTGACAAACTTTAAGCTATGCTCCTGAAAGATTGTTTTTTTTTTTTTTGCTTAGGCACAAAAATATTTCATTACAGTTAAAAGCTATTCAATTCAGGTATCACTCTGCTACCTCCTGTGAAGTCTCAAACTTTATTTGGCCTTTGGCCTTATGTTTAAAGTAGCTTTATACCTAGGCGGTATCTATATTTTTTCATTCTTATTCTATGCATTGCACTGTACTCCTAAGACCTCCTTAAAAGTTGGAATCATGATATATGTTAACCCCTTAACGCATAATGACGTATCTATACGTCCTGAATAGCATGATCCTTGAGGACCATGAGGACGCATATATACGTCCTCAGTTTTCATGTAGAGTTGCGCTCCTTAGCGGATCCGAAGCAGCCTCTGAGAGTGCTTCCCCCTGCGCACATACGATCACCGCGAATGTGATCGTATACGCATTACACACATAGGCAGTGAAAGCTGATCACTGCCTATGTGTGTGAAGTGTTGCAATGATGGCATCATGCAACACTTTCTGTGCCCCCCCGGGCACCGTGATCACCGGTGATCGCGGGTGGGTGCTGAATTGGAGGAGCATGCTTCTCCAATACAGCGTTCCCAGAGGAGAGTGAAAAAATATCTTCCGTCGCTCTGAAACTGTTGCATGACTGCCCCCAGAGGCAATTAAGAATATTACAGTTAGAAATAGAAAAAAATAATAATAAAGGAATAAAATAAATAAATAAATGGAAAAAGCTAACCCTAAATCTACTAAACCTAGATCTATGCTTAGGGTCATAATTAAGGTTATAATTGAGGTTACAGGGGGGTTCGGGTGAGTACAAGGGTTAGATTAAGGGGTGGGGGTAGATTGAGGATTAGGATAAATTTAGGGTTGGAGTAAATTTAGTGTTGGGCTAAATTTACATGAATCAAAAGGAGTAAGCCGGCTATAAATGCATCTCCCGTGTATGATATTACCGGGTTGCGGGTGCTCCGTCTGGGCTGTAGAAGCAGCACTATCCAAGTAGAAGAAGAGCGAACAGAAAGACGTATGCACTCCAAACGCCGGTGAAAAAATGTAACTTCAACATTTTTATTAGTAAAAGGATCCAATAAAATCCAATGAAAATCACAGGAACAAATATAAGTACCAGACAAAAAGGGGGAAGCGATATGCCTTAAGCATTTCGGGTGAACACATGCTTATTCATAGCCTCTGAATTTTTTTTAGAGCTGGGAACCGTTGCCGCAACCCAGCCCCGTTTTTTAGGGGTTAGGCCGGGGCTACTTTTTTTGTGAACGCAGGTATTTATTTATTTATTTATGTACACCGCTGGCCCCAGTGGGGGCTTTTATTTCGATTAATTTTATTTTGGTTTTTAATCTCAAGTAAGTGAATTGAAATGTCTGTAATGCAGAAATCATCACCCCATAATCTGAATTGTATTAGATGTTGATCGCTGAATATTGTGTAGCTCAAATCTTATACTTTTAATTGCAAACATGTTCCGGTCCAAATGCCTCCAATGCTTCATTATCCGAAATAGTCCAGAATAGTCTAATCGAACTTGAAATGCGGCATGTTGTGTAGCCAAATGTTGGGAATCCATTCGATGTGGCTATTATGCCCGATCCAAATCTATTTCAGAATGGAACAGGCTATGTTGTGTTGAACCTATACTATTTGTTCCTGGCTCAAGGTTTGATTAAGTGGATTACTACCACTTAATTATGCTACTGAACAACTGTTTTATAACACATTGCATTTATGTTTTTTAATCAGGCAGAAGTGAAGATCTGCCAGATTAAATGTTTCAACAAGTCTGGATTGCTTGTTGAGTTGGGAATGTATGTGAATTTCACTGTGGATTTATTAAATAGGTTTAAGTTCCAACTGATGGTACTGCAGAACAGTGATCATGGGAGAAATAACATTTTTTTCATGTCACTGTTCAAATGTGGTGAACATATTTTAATGTAAGAAAATAAAATAGGTACTTGCACATCTTTGATTTAAAAAAAGAATAGCAATTACATTTTAACAATTTTTAAAAGTGCTACTAATATTTCTTGAGAGTTTGGCTGTTTCATTGTTCTCTATTGTGAGCTATTGGTTGAGCTGTATATTTAAACTTGTACTGAACTAAAACTCAGAATGGAATACAATATATTGTTTTAAAGATAGAGCTTTTTCAATAAACCAATTATCTGTACAGAAAACAACTGTGACAATATCAAATTTGGATGAACTTTTCACATCAAATGTCTTGTAATTAACAAAAATGCTTAGATGCTTGCTAGATTCGTTTATTCTGTATTGAATAATACTTCTTTGCATGGTGTTATTCCATGGGAATGATTCATCAAACATCCATTTGAATATTTCAATCATAAAATGACCTACTTGAACTTATTGGAAAAGCAAATCTGCCAACCTTGAAGGACAGGTTTCCGGAACTTTAGGGGGTGGAGTAGAAAGGGGTTACTTGATGTCGTAAAACATCACATGACATTTAGAAGCTGTGTGAAACCGTGAGATTGAGCTCTAGCCACCCCCGTACAAGAACTTTATTCTTTATCATTTAGACTGTGTATGCCATACACAACCATAGTTGCTGCCTGTACTGTGAAGCATGCATGCCAGGAGATAACTGAGTTTGATGGAACAGGAATCCAATAAACAGGGTTTTCACAGTAAATTATGAGGCTTGAATAATGGCTGCCATCATATGCCTAATACAACCATGTTTCTAAGCATGTCAGGTATGGGATGAGCTAATCGTAAACATTATGAGGTGACAAGATACTCTGATTCCGTTTGGAAGAGATGGTTTACTTCAGCTACCAATAGTACTCTGCAAAATAGTTTTAGGTCTTTTAGGATTTATTGGATTTTCCTCTGTCCAGTTATGTTAAATGAAGTTGTTGTGTTTGTACTACCTCTAATCAATAGACACATGTTTTTATTTTGTGGTAGGGTTAAATGAGTTGTAACTTTCAGCCCATTAGATTATCTTACAAAGTCAAAACTCTCTGTAAATAGCTGGAAAGGAGACATATACAATTCCAAACAGGCATTTGTGCTTAGTGGGATTGCATACTGCCAATTATAACATTTCTCATTGAGGCAAAATGTTCTACCTGTGACTTATCTGTCCAGATAAATTGTACAATGCTTATCTGTTTTTACTGCTGTTGTTATTTTGATTGTCATAGTATTCCCAATATTGCCAATTATAAAAAAAAAAAAAACATTTTAACGTTTATAAAATGTAACATTCAGTGGGAAATGGTATTTAAGCAGTATCTTATTTTTTATGGTTTTACATCTGTTAACTTTTAATTTTGAATATACATTTCAGACACACTTGCAGATAAAAGTTAAGATAACAATATGAAGCAAAATGCATATTGAGATTAACAAGGCATATAATTATTTGAAACTGTAATAAACTTTCATTATTTCTTCATAAGTGATTATAGTAACAGTTTTATATTAATTTCATAACATAAAATTTGAATAAATCTTTAGCCGACAGACCATTACACTGATTTTAGTAGGAAAAAATTGCGGCTTTTATTTAATTCGATAGGGAAATGTTACTTTTTGTCTCTTTTACTAGACACATAGCCAATACAATATTCATTTGCCCAATGTGCAAGGCCCTTAGGATTTGTCAGACATGTATTTCTTAGCTAATTAAATATTGCATGTAGCTGGAATCATAAATGAGCATAAAATGTTAAAAGAAAACATAGTGAAACGACTACAACTCAAGATTATCAATAGTTTTCACATTAGTTTATGATACATTCAGGAGATGTTATTCAGTTATATTTGCCTAGTTGTGCTTAAAGGACAACTACATTTATTAAAGCTTTTAAAGCCCGCAAGGGTTAAAAAATAGTTTTCCCCTTTGTCAGGTAAACCTGACGTGTATATTTACAGATGAACGCAGGTTTACTCTGAGCACTGCATCTGATCAGGATGTCGGGGCACACCGTCTCTCTCAGAAGGGTCTATTCGCTTGAATACAATTATGGAGGTTGATTTTCATTTTGCCTTCCAATACTTTCAATGGGGATGATTCGAACCTGGGTTTTGTTTTTTAAGTTAAACTCAGGTGTCGAATTTGACTTTGTGTCAAAATGAAATTCAAACTCCAAAGTCAAATTTTAGTGAATAGACCCAAGAAAGAAATCTTAGTTTTTTCCCGCCTATGAAAGAATCATGGCTGCCAGTTAGAGGATAAAATCGTTGCTGGTCAGAGGAAAAACTGGCATGTACATTATACAGAACAAACCGCTACTATGGCAGCTTCCAGTGGAAGCACATTCATATCATATCTAGCAGATAGGAACTGGTGATAGTAATTTATAAACAAGCTTACAACAGTTTATTAACTGGACTTTGTAAAATTTGGGAAAGTGACAGGTGCATGTTAACTGACAGCCCAAAAATTAGGCATATATTAATTAGACGTTGATAAAATATACCATCATTTTTACAAATATATTACATTGTTAAATAAAAACATTAAGAATTTCAGTGCACATTATAGATTTTAATAAATCAAGTTTCATTGAGTATGTATGGGTCCAAATAGCTCAAGTATATTTCATCGTAAACTCTATGTTTATAAAATAAACACAAAACTTTTTATCACACTCCTATGTAGGGTATGTGTCTTCCTCAACCTTGGGGGGATGGAACGCTTCTTTGCATCTGCTTCTATGCACCCACTTAACCGCGACCTCTCGTGCGATTGCTTTTTCATCTGGCGAGATATCATTGCATAGTAGGACAGTTTATTGTGGGATCCTGTACAAGGTGAGTATTATTAGTACTAGGGCTTAGTGTTAGTGTTAGAATTAGAGCTTAGGGGTTAGTATTAGGGCTTAAGGGTTAGTGTTAGTATTAGGGCTTTGGGGTTAATGTTAGTATTAGGTGTTAGTGTTAGTATTAGGGGTATTAGTATGGTTCGGGGGTTAGTATTATGGTTCAAGGAGGGGTAACTTTTAAGAGTAAATAAAAGCAAGAAACGTGTGCACTCCGTAAAGGCTGAGTAAATCTTCAAAAAACTGTATTCATTTATTAAATAAGGTGACAGACAGTGGGAAAAATACGGACAAGGTGGCAAAATGAAAAAAGGGGAAAAGACCTAACGAGTTTCGCGTGATAAACCTATGATTAAGCGTGTTTATCACGCGAAACGCGTTAGGTCTTTTCCCCTTTTTTCATTTTTCCACCTTGTCCGTATTTTTCCCACTGTCTGTCACCTTATTTAATAAATGAATACAGTTTTTTGAAGATTTACTCAGCCTTTACGGAGTGCACACGTTTCTTGCTTTTATTTAATCATCGTTATCCACGCGTGATCCGCGTGTGGAGCACCTGTTGTTGGCTTCTGTCATGGGAGTGGAGCCGACTTGGACTTATTTCTTTTGACTAACTTTTAGAAGTGTTTAATTTGTTTGGGGTGTTTCATTTATATGGGGGTTACTCTGATTGTAAGCGCTAACAGTTCAGCACTGAACTCTCAGCATTTACATTGCCATGGTGAAATGGCCACATTGTGTTTCACCACTGACAGTTCAGTTCTCAAACTGCCGCGCTGAACTGTCAGCAGTGAAATGGCCGTGTTGAACTGTCCTAGACCCAACCTTGGGTTCTCTACAGGGGCGTTGCTAGGTCTCCAAAAGACCTGGGGCTGGAGCCCGAGGCAAATTTAATAGAAGTGGAGTAAATGCTTAGGCGAGTATACAGATGAATATATGTGATGCCAATTAACAATAAGTATATTTGGGTATATATCAGCGCGCAACAAATCCCAGGCACCAAAAAATTTGACTTGGCACCTGGGTATTATTTTCCCCACATGGTGCCCTCCCTGCCGAGATCATTTTTTGTTTTTGTATTATACAGTGTAGCACGATACAGAGGTGTGTGCACCTAAGTCCTGGTATGTCCTCACACACACCACACTATAGTTTCTGAATGTTGGGTGTGCTCTACAGGACTAGAAACAATGATGGTCTGTACCTGTGTGAGAGGCACAGACCAGACTGTAATGAGGTATGGCAGCAAGTGGGGTGACATATTGATAGATGTACTTTTTTATTTTTATCTTAAACAGCAAAAAAAACCTTGGGTGTAAGTGTGTGTGTGTATGCGTGACTGGCTGTAGGTGTGTTCTTGACTGTGTGTGTATGTGGCTGTCTGTTTGTGACTGACTTTGTATGTGTGACTAGCTGTGTGTGTGTCTGTCTGTCACTGACTTTATGTGTATGTGTGTCTGTATGTTACTGACTGTATGTGTGTGTCTGTATTTGACTAAATGTATGTGTGTGTTTGTCTGTATGTTACTGACTATATGTGTGTGTCTGTATGTTACTGAATGTATGCGTGTGTTTCTGTATGTTACTGACTGTATGTGTGTCTGTATGTTACTGACTGTGTGTGTGTCTGTATGTTACTGACTGTATGTATGTGGGTGTCTGTATGTTACTGAATGTATGCGTGTGTTTCTGTATGTTACTGACTGTATGTGTGTCTGTATGTTACTGACTGTATGTATGTGGGTGTCTGCATGTTACTGACTGTATTAGTGTTTCTGTATGTTACTGACTGTATGTATGTGTGTGTCTGTACGAAGTAATATTTAGAAGAGTTTAACCTAATAAATCCATATAAAAGTAACTGACTGCATGTGTGTGTGTCTGTTCTTGACTGTATGCGTCTGTCTGTGACTGACTGTATGAGTGTGTCTCTCTGTGACTGACTGTATGAATGTATGTATGTGTGTGTATGTGACTGACTGTGTATTTGACCATCTGTGATTGTGTGTGTATGTTGGTGACTGACTGTGTGTGTGACTCCATGTAAATGTTTGTGTGATTGTGTGTATGTGCCATTTTCGGGCTCCTGGATTTTTTTGCTGGCTCCTAAAATTCAGTTAAATTTGTCAAGACCTGGTATATAAATAATATGCCTATCATTAAGTGTGCTATCATGCGAAACGCGTAAGGTGAATTTGCTTTTTCCTTCACATGTTGCTGTGTTCCTATTTCCCTTTCTATCGGATCCACTTTGATTATTAAATTATTTGATTTTTCACTGAAAAGAGAAGTGCTCATTATTTTCTTCAATATTCCTGATTACCAAAGCCTCAACAGCTATGATGCTATGATGCAATGACCATAGCGTTATATGCAAGGCTCTCTACCAATATACATATCTAAATGATTTGGGTTTGTAATAAGGGTTCAGAAGTTTCTATGAATGCCACTGCCAGCTCTGGATATTCCCAAGGGTTCAGTAACATTAGTACTATATCACATAGGCCTCTTCTAATTCTACTCTGAGATAAGTGGGTTTTAACTTTTTATTTGCCAAAATGCTTTAACATTGTATATCATGCAAATGATCAGTAAATGCATACATTTTGTATATCATTCCAATGCGCACTGAATGCATAATTTTTGTATATTATGTCAATGAGAAGACTTACACACAGGGGTCTATTCACTAAAAGGCGAGTTGCTGATGAGTTGATGAATAGATGAATATTTGATCTCACCAATTTAGCTAAACAATATGCATGGTCAATTCTGGGGAGTTTGCTTAGCGGGGGAGTTTGTCTCTGCACAATGTATAGTTAAAATGGTGAGATCGAATGTTCATCTCACCCCAACTCACCTTTTAGTGAATAGACTCCACAGTGTTTCACACAGACAGACACTTTTTGTTATACTATAGTGTGTGTTATATATCTTTATTAGGTAGGGTATGTGTCTTCCTCAACCTTGGGGGGATGGAACGCTTCTTTGCATCTGCTTCTATGCACCCACTTAACCGCGACCTCTCGTGCGATTGCTTTTTCATCTGGCGAGATATCATTGCATAGTAGGACAGTTTATTGTGGGATCCTGTACAAGGTGAGTATTATTAGTACTAGGGCTTAGTGTTAGTGTTAGAATTAGAGCTTAGGGGTTAGTATTAGGGCTTAAGGGTTAGTGTTAGTATTAGGGCTTTGGGGTTAATGTTAGTATTAGGTGTTAGTGTTAGTATTAGGGGTATTAGTATGGTTCGGGGGTTAGTATTATGGTTCAAGGAGGGGTAACTTTTAAGAGTAAATAAAAGCAAGAAACGTGTGCACTCCGTAAAGGCTGAGTAAATCTTCAAAAAACTGTATTCATTTATTAAATAAGGTGACAGACAGTGGGAAAAATACGGACAAGGTGGCAAAATGAAAAAAGGGGAAAAGACCTAACGAGTTTCGCGTGATAAACCTATGATTAAGCGTGTTTATCACGCGAAACGCGTTAGGTCTTTTCCCCTTTTTTCATTTTTCCACCTTGTCCGTATTTTTCCCACTGTCTGTCACCTTATTTAATAAATGAATACAGTTTTTTGAAGATTTACTCAGCCTTTACGGAGTGCACACGTTTCTTGCTTTTATTTAATCATCGTTATCCACGCGTGATCCGCGTGTGGAGCACCTGTTGTTGGCTTCTGTCATGGGAGTGGAGCCGACTTGGACTTATTTCTTTTGACTAACTTTTAGAAGTGTTTAATTTGTTTGGGGTGTTTCATTTATATGGGGGTTACTCTGATTGTAAGCGCTAACAGTTCAGCACTGAACTCTCAGCATTTACATTGCCATGGTGAAATGGCCACATTGTGTTTCACCACTGACAGTTCAGTTCTCAAACTGCCGCGCTGAACTGTCAGCAGTGAAATGGCCGTGTTGAACTGTCCTAGACCCAACCTTGGGTTCTCTACAGGGGCGTTGCTAGGTCTCCAAAAGACCTGGGGCTGGAGCCCGAGGCAAATTTAATAGAAGTGGAGTAAATGCTTAGGCGAGTATACAGATGAATATATGTGATGCCAATTAACAATAAGTATATTTGGGTATATATCAGCGCGCAACAAATCCCAGGCACCAAAAAATTTGACTTGGCACCTGGGTATTATTTTCCCCACATGGTGCCCTCCCTGCCGAGATCATTTTTTGTTTTTGTATTATACAGTGTAGCACGATACAGAGGTGTGTGCACCTAAGTCCTGGTATGTCCTCACACACACCACACTATAGTTTCTGAATGTTGGGTGTGCTCTACAGGACTAGAAACAATGATGGTCTGTACCTGTGTGAGAGGCACAGACCAGACTGTAATGAGGTATGGCAGCAAGTGGGGTGACATATTGATAGATGTACTTTTTTATTTTTATCTTAAACAGCAAAAAAAACCTTGGGTGTAAGTGTGTGTGTGTATGCGTGACTGGCTGTAGGTGTGTTCTTGACTGTGTGTGTATGTGGCTGTCTGTTTGTGACTGACTTTGTATGTGTGACTAGCTGTGTGTGTGTCTGTCTGTCACTGACTTTATGTGTATGTGTGTCTGTATGTTACTGACTGTATGTGTGTGTCTGTATTTGACTAAATGTATGTGTGTGTTTGTCTGTATGTTACTGACTATATGTGTGTGTCTGTATGTTACTGAATGTATGCGTGTGTTTCTGTATGTTACTGACTGTATGTGTGTCTGTATGTTACTGACTGTGTGTGTGTCTGTATGTTACTGACTGTATGTATGTGGGTGTCTGTATGTTACTGAATGTATGCGTGTGTTTCTGTATGTTACTGACTGTATGTGTGTCTGTATGTTACTGACTGTATGTATGTGGGTGTCTGCATGTTACTGACTGTATTAGTGTTTCTGTATGTTACTGACTGTATGTATGTGTGTGTCTGTACGAAGTAATATTTAGAAGAGTTTAACCTAATAAATCCATATAAAAGTAACTGACTACATGTGTGTGTGTCTGTTCTTGACTGTATGCGTCTGTCTGTGACTGACTGTATGAGTGTGTCTCTCTGTGACTGACTGTATGAATGTATGTATGTGTGTGTATGTGACTGACTGTGTATTTGACCATCTGTGATTGTGTGTGTATGTTGGTGACTGACTGTGTGTGTGACTCCATGTAAATGTTTGTGTGATTGTGTGTATGTGCCATTTTCGGGCTCCTGGATTTTTTTGCTGGCTCCTAAAATTCAGTTAAATTTGTCAAGACCTGGTATATAAATAATATGCCTATCATTAAGTGTGCTATCATGCGAAACGCGTAAGGTGAATTTGCTTTTTCCTTCACATGTTGCTGTGTTCCTATTTCCCTTTCTATCGGATCCACTTTGATTATTAAATTATTTGATTTTTCACTGAAAAGAGAAGTGCTCATTATTTTCTTCAATATTCCTGATTACCAAAGCCTCAACAGCTATGATGCTATGATGCAATGACCATAGCGTTATATGCAAGGCTCTCTACCAATATACATATCTAAATGATTTGGGTTTGTAATAAGGGTTCAGAAGTTTCTATGAATGCCACTGCCAGCTCTGGATATTCCCAAGGGTTCAGTAACATTAGTACTATATCACATAGGCCTCTTCTAATTCTACTCTGAGATAAGTGGGTTTTAACTTTTTATTTGCCAAAATGCTTTAACATTGTATATCATGCAAATGATCAGTAAATGCATACATTTTGTATATCATTCCAATGCGCACTGAATGCATAATTTTTGTATATTATGTCAATGAGAAGACTTACACACAGGGGTCTATTCACTAAAAGGCGAGTTGCTGATGAGTTGATGAATAGATGAATATTTGATCTCACCAATTTAGCTAAACAATATGCATGGTCAATTCTGGGGAGTTTGCTTAGCGGGGGAGTTTGTCTCTGCACAATGTATAGTTAAAATGGTGAGATCGAATGTTCATCTCACCCCAACTCACCTTTTAGTGAATAGACTCCACAGTGTTTCACACAGACAGACACTTTTTGTTATACTATAGTGTGTGTTATATATCTTTATTAGGTTATAAACACGTCCTAAACATTACATTCTGTGTATGTGTAATTTATCAAATTGTTTAACAGATTATAGAATTTATCAGCATTATTTACAAAGTATATAATATCAGATATACAACTTAATATTAATAAAAGGGAAAAAATTCAAGTAAATAAAACATAGGTTTGTAATTACTTAGCTTACACACACAGACACACACATATCATCTCACACAGAAATGCATGCTGCACACATACCCATTCTGTCTTAAACACTGTCTCTCTCAAACACACACTCACCATGTTTCACAGACACGCCTAACAAGCACGCTGTCTCTCACAGACACGCCTAACAAACACGCTGTCTCACACGGACACACATAACAAGCACGCTGTCTCACACAGACACGCCTAACGAGCACGCTGTCTCACACAGAGACACATAACAAGCACGCTGTCTCACACGAACACACATAACAAGCACGCTTTCTCACAGAGACACATAACAAGCACGCTGTCTCACACAGACACACACACAAACACACCGTGTCACACAAATACACATGCTGTCTCTCTCACGCACACAATGTCTCACACACGTCTCCAACAGACACACACACACAAGGATGCTGTCTTGAAATTAAATATAGACAATTTATAATGATTTCAATGTGCATAAAACAATTTAATACATTTTAAATAAATAAAACATAAAAAATAAAAATATACACAAAAATACGAAAAACATAGTGACAAATGTTCTCTGGCATAAATATAAAATGCATTACTAACAGAGCATCAAAATATATAGATACATAAAACATCAGAGATAAAGACCACTAAAATAGCTGTAAAAAATCCAAATAGGAAAAATACCTTAAAGTAACCGTATGGGCTCGCTGGGTCTGGTGCAGTCTGGCCACGGCCCCAGCACTAGCAGTCACCACAAACTCCAGGGAAACGTTGAACGTGGTCCCACAAGGATGAGCCAAGCTCAGGTCACAAAGAACAAATATGACAGGTATAGCCTATAGGGGGTTAGGTGCGTGCGTGTGCCCGCTGGCTGCAGAGCGCTTCTGGGAAAGACATTCCCCCTGCTTTTTTGTGCTGGGTGTAACAGGGCAGGTTGCACGGGGGCAGAGTGGCAGTTAAATGCGCCTTTATTCAACGAAACCCTTAGTCACAAACAGAAGTCCTTACACACAGACAAACACTCTTATACACATACAGACACTCTTATACACACACACAATACCCTTACAGACACAGGTCCTTTTACACACACATATAGCATTACACAGACAGAAACCCTTACACACAGACACACACAGATACCCTTACACACACACACTCAGACACCCTTAGACACACACAGAGAGAAACCCTTGTACACAGACCCTTTTATGCACACACACACCCAGAGACCCTTACACACACACCCAGACACCTTTACACACACGCAGAGATACCCTTACACACAGACCCTTTAATGCACAGACACACACACCCAGACACCCTTACACACACCAGACACCCTTACACACACACACACACGCACAGAGATACTCTTACACACAGACCCTTTAATGCACACACACACCCAGACACCCTTATACAAACACCCAGACACCCTTACACACACACACACGCAGAGATACCCTTACACACAGACCCTTTAATGCACAGACACACACACACCCAGACACCCTTACACACACACCCAGACACCCTTACACACACACACACACTCACAGAGATACCCTTACACACAGACCCTTTAATGCACAGACACACACACACCCAGACACCCTTACACACACACCCAGACACCCTTACACACACACGCACAGAGATACCCTTACACACAGACCCTTTAATGCAAAGACACACACACACACCCAGACACCCTTACACACACACCCAGACACCCTTACACACACACACACGCGCGCACATAGATACCCTTACACATAGACCCTTTAATGCACAGACACACACACCCAGACACCCTTACACACACACACACAGAGATACCCTTACACACAGACCCTTTAATGCACAGACACACACACACGCGCACAGAGATACCCTTACACACACACACACACACACACACACACACACACACACACACACACCAACAGATTTTTTTTCTTTCACAAGTTATGGTGCCTGAACCATCCCCCTCTCTGCTCCTTTACCTTTTCTTTGCAGGGAGGGGGATGATTCAGGCACACCGTCTGCCTCCAATCCCTGCAGCTGGTCCCGGTGTATAAGAGCGCGAGGGGGCGGAGCATGCACCCCTTCGCACTATTCTCATCTCTGTGTGCCCGATGGAGGCACGCCACGAAGGTACCTCTGCCCTACACGCAGCCAGAAACAAACAGGGCTGCGTGAGGGCTTAGACAGCGCGCCGGATATGAACTCATATCATATCCGGCGCACTACAGTACAAGCAGGGGAAGATGCTGGGTGACACACAGGTGGTAGGGGTCGCCCGGGCAACCAAAAGCGGCAAGTCCCATGGCAATCACGACCCCTTCAGTTACCCACTACTTGTAAGAAGAAGGAAAAACAGGATTGTCGACTCGGGGCTAAAGCATGCTTTAGCCCCAGAGTCTCCATTCGGGGCTATGGGGATGATATTCGGGGCTTCAGCCCCAGTAGCCCCCCCCTAGCGACGCCTCTGGTTCTCTACCAGAGGACTGGAAGTTTGAGGGTTCTGCGCAGCATCTTAGCTGTTCCTAGCACTGCGCTCTTCTGGACAGAGTGCTCTGATGTTGTTCGTGAAATCTGTTAGAACCTCTGTACCAGCTTAGGGCCACCCTTCTGGCTTATTTACTATATAAATGTATTATATATATGTAAACCTAACAGCAGGTTGCGGACATCTGTGAAGCAGAGAGCAGACGTACACATTTCGCGTCATAGCAGGGTGCTTAGTCCTAGGCATCGCTATGACTAAGCTCCCTGCTATGGCACAAAATGCGTAAGGCTGCTCTCTGTCCCAGGGATGTTCACACCCTGCTGTTTGTCACAAATGTAAGAGCAATAAATACACTGCCTGGCCAAAAAAAAGAGTCACCACCAAAAATTAAGGTCACACACTCTAATATTTCAGTGGACCAACTTTAGCTTTGATTACGGCATGCATTCACTTCAATAAGCTTCTGCAATGTCACAAGATTTATTTCCATCCAGTGTTGCATTAATTTGTCACCAAGATCTTGTTAAGCAAAGCCTTCTATAGCACATCCCAAAGATTCTCAATGGGGTTAAGATCCGGAATTTGCGGTGGCCAATCCATGTGTGAAAATGATGTCTCATGCTCCTTGAACCACTCTCACAATTTGAGACCGATTAATCCTGGCATTGTCATCTTGGAATAGTGCCATCAGGGAAGAAAAAAATCCACTGATGGAATAACCTGGTCAATGAGTACATTCAAGTAGTCAGCTGACCTCATTCTTTGGGCACATAATGTTGCTGAACCTAGACCTGACCAACTGCAGCATTTGCTTAGTTAAATCCCGGTGGCAAGTTTTTTTTTGGCCAGGCGGTGTATTTTGTTATTACCACAGCCCGGTGTTGTTATCATTTGTTTGGAGAAATGTGGACTAAACCTTTTTTTTTTTTTAAATGTTATGGCTGATCAGTGTAGGTGTTTATAACAGGATGGGTGTAAGGTGTGTAGCGACTTCTCGGTTGAAACTCATGATCTGCTGTCACTGCTCTTTTCTTCATTAAAATATGAGAAAAGAAGGGTCAAACATAATGCAGATTATAGTATGTATAGTATGGTACACAAGTATAGACTTTTGAGCCTACAAAAGTACAAAAACATCCTATAGTGATTTTTGGAGGTAAGGTAATTATACTATATTAAACTATACCTCCAAAAATCACTATAGGATGTTTTTGTACTTTTGTAGGCTTAAAAGTCTATTCTTGTCTACCATACTATACATACTATAATCACCTCAAAGTGAGAGATAGTACCCCGCGGCCTGAATCTTCTCCCTATAGAGAAGAAAGAAATACCATAGCTTGTTCCATTTTTAAAAACGCTAACTGCAGTTAGAGAATGAAAATGTTTTCAGGCACTTTAAGTAAATAAATTCTGCTCTCCAATGCTGCTCGCTGCTGGCTTATTAATCATGCTCACGTTTTTTCTCCGCCGGCTGGGGCATACAGGTAGCTCAGCTTTTGCTTTCATTGAATGACAGCTGCTATGGGATAGCAAAACAAAAATCTCGCCATACACGTTTTGTGAATGAGAATTCACTTTATCAGGGGTGTAGCGCAAGGTTGCACAAGTGTTAGTTAAAATACAGTTTTTGTTAACACTTTGATGTATTTCTTCTGTAGTTTTCATATGCGTGCACAGAAAGGTGGTTCACTTATCATGGGTACACATTGTGATTAAGATTAATGCAAGTTCTATGCATGTGGAAAAGAAATCTGTACATTATAGATATTCAAACAATAATGATAATATAAATGAAAATTAAAGTATTCGTTATAATAAACAAATTCTGTAAATAGTAGAAATACATCAATGTAACGGATATAATAAAGCAATTATAAAAAAATAAATAAATAGGAATATAATCAAGTAATAACACGTTTGCACTGTTTATTATTGTATTTATATAACAAAAGAGGAAGAAGAGGTTGTGATGAATCCTTTAAAGTTTTATTTGTACTTACTTTAGACCTTAGGAATGGAATTGTGCCAATAGATCTTTTAGTCGAAAGTGATAGTGTAAATCTTTAAGAAAAAAATGTTCATATATAGTAGTGCTTTCATTACACATTATTTTGTTTACACTTATTGGATCCTTAGCATGGATTTTTTCACGCTCCCATTGCTATATAATATCTTTAAGTAAGATGTCCTTTCCTTTGTTCCAACTGTAACTTTTGTAAAACGAAGCAATTAATTAAGTTAAATTGATTATAGTGCATCTAAACAACAAAGTGGATTAGCAGAGATATAAACAGCTAGTACAATTGATTGTAACAGCAACAAGAACAACAACAAAAGTTAAGCAATAAAAAAAAAATTAATAGTTTATTATCAGCTAGTGGTAAGACTTCTGAGGTACGCATAATATGCTTTGGGATTGTGCATTACAGAGAAATATGTGATCATTTTATATACACATGTACTAAATACTGATTGAATAAGAATGTCCACAAAGAGGATGGTGTGAAATAGGGACATGCATGCTATAGGTGTAGAAACACCACTACTGGAGTAATGTTATTCCTTTGTTATTATCTTTGATTTATTTCTGTCTACACATTAAATTAATGTAAATATGTATTGTAGGATTCCCACCATCCCTGGATACAAATACAATTCATAATAATAATCATAGTGATTATGGTGTTTGGCTCTCAGGGAAATTGTTATCAGCCTGCTGGTAAAATGCTGCACAGGTTAAAACCTAGTGTCATTAAATAACTCACAGGTTGAATTGAGAAAGAACTGTTATAAATCAAGCCATCTCTGTGATGTATTTATTAGGAGATGTTTGTGCAAAATATTGTAGAGCAACACAGAATGCTTATATACATAGATTTCTGTCATGAAATGACTAAGAAGCTTGGTTTGTTGAAAATTAACAGTTGAGAAAAAAGTATCAAAATAATGCAAATCCTTTGAGCAGTATAGATTCTTTATACTCCTAGTACAGCGGTGGCGAACCTAAGGCACGCGTGCCACTACTAGCACGCCGAGCCCTCAGCTGTGGCACGCGGTCAGGTTCAGCTCGTCCGCTTATCTGCTCCGTTGCCCTGGAGGTGCAGGCATCAGCATAATAGATTGGCGCCGCCGGTCATCTGCTTCTTCTCCAGATGATTGGCGCATGCGCGTTCTGTGAAGAAGCGTTCAAGTCGGAAAGCAATTAACTGTTTGCTCCAATCATCTGGAGAAGAAGCAGGTGACCGGCAGCGCCCGTCTATTACACTGATGCCTGCACCTCCAGGACAACGGAGCAGATTACTGGTGAGAGCTGAACCTGTATGTGTGTGTGAGCATAAGTGTGTGTGAGCATAAGTGTGTGTGAGTATAAGTGTGTGTGTGTGTGTGTGTGAGTATGAGTGTGTGTGTGTGTATGAGTATGAGTGTCTGTATGAGTATGAGTGTCTGTGTATGAGTATAAGTGTGTGTGGATGAGTATAAGTGTGTGTGAGTATGAGTATAAGTGTGTGTGTGTGTATAAGTGTGTGTGTACAAGTATAAGTGTGTGTGTGTGTACAAGTATAAGTGTGTGTGTGTGTGTGTGTGTGTATATGCGTATGAGTGTCTGTATGAGTATAAGTGTGTGTGTGTGTGTGTGTGTGTGTGTGTGTGTGTTTGGGTATATGTGTGTGTATGAGTGTGTGTGAGTATAAGTATGAGTGTGTGTGAGTATAAATGTGTGCGCATGAGTATAAGTGTGTGTTTGAGTATAAGTGTGTGTGTCTGTGTGAGTATGAGTATAAGTGTGTATGCGGTGTTGGCACTTTGTGGTCTGCAAATTTGTGTCGGTCAAAAATTGGGCACTCGGGACCAAAAACGTTCGCCGCCACTGTCCTAGTACAAAGTAAAATCACATTCTAATACAGTACACTGCTTTTTATTAGTTAATTCATACTATGTAAACACTACTATAATGCTGCACTGGTAAAAGTGACTGCACCTTTTTAAGCTGTTACTGTGGCAAAATGTTACCTGATTGTTTAATGCACTAAGGCAGGGGCGTCCATGTTTTTTTGAAGTGGGCTACATAATCAGACATGTTGGGCTGCATTCATTTTTTTTATTTACATTAATGTTGAAGAATCGATTTTTAGCCATAGACAAATGTTTGCATATTAAAGTAATACAAAAGCAGTTCAAAACATGTTTTCATTAATTTAATTCTAACAACGGTATACATATTTAGCGATAATGAGTATATGGACAGTTAAGTCAGTTTGTCACACCTTGTTGTGAAAAGGGTTGCTTTTGGCCCGTGGACAACAATTTGTATGCCCCTGTGCTATGGAACCATTAAACTCACCTTACCCCCAAGTATGAAGCATGAGTACACAAGCACCAGCAGAAGCAATTTCAAACCATTCTGTTCAGGGGAGTCTTCAGATCTAACCCCTTAGTGACAAGACATTGTGACCTTGACTTTCACTTGGTGACAAGGGCTGTTTTTACATTTCTGGGGTGTTTGTGTTTAGCTGTAATGTTCTTCTTTCTCCCATACTGTACCCACACAAATTATATGTTGGTTTTTATTGTCATAAGAAGGGCTTTCATTAGATACCATTATGTTCATCATAATTTACTACAAGTAAATAATAAAATATGATGAACAAAATAAAAAAACAAACACTTTTTCTAACTTTGACATAAAATGTAATTTACACAAATACAATTATTAAAAAAGACCCCATCTAAATGGTTTCTAAATGTTGTCCCGAGTTCAGAAATATGCTTGTTTCCATGTTTTTCTGCAGTTTTTTGTGAGTTATGGGGCAAAAACCAAAAATAGCTTTTGACCCCAACCCGAACCCTAAATTTAACCCCAACTCTAACCTTTAATATATTTTAATTTAATTGTAAAAAGCTGCTATACTAATCCTAACCCTAGATTTAAGCTAATTAAGTCTTTTTTTCCCCAATGCAATGTTACTGACTGTCAAGAACTCAAGTAACTTATTCAGAGCATCGGAAGTGATTTTTTTTTACTTACAAAGATCTGACCACAAGAGGGCATAGCCATATTGCCGGAGCATGTGTGGAACGATCATGGGTGCCCCAGAGCCGGAATTTCGGTGCTGGCAATTGCCTCGACATCGAGGCAGTAGAGCAGCACCATCAGAGCGGTTTTCGCGATCATTTCACCGCAGGACATGTCAGGCACGTCCATTGTCGCGAAGTGGTTAAACTTTCCAGCCCTGGATATGTAAACTATATATATATATATATATATATATATATATATATATATGCACATACACATACATACATACACACACACACACACACACACACATTAGTAGATATTTTAAAAAGAGCGGAGTAGACCTACAAGCAGGCTTTTGTACCAAAACGTATGCCATTTACAGTCACTGAAGTTTTGGGGATGCACATTATTTTAGAATATTGGTTAAACTGTTTAAAAAAATCACATATTGTAACATTATTGGATTTATATGCATATAGTTTATTCAAGGCTACAAAATAAAAACAAGGCATGACACAAACTGTTCGCAATACATGCAATACTGAGAGAATCATAAAAAATAAATCAGTTATTATTCTGTGGAATCAAAGTAGCACCCAGAATACCATGGGGGCCTCAATTTTGTCAAATAGTTCACACTGATCCTAGTTTTCATGAGAACTTATTGCTCTGCTCTAATATCTCTAACCTAGATAGATGAAGAGTGTGGAAGTTATGTCTGTCACAAAGTGGAGGTAAGGTAATTATACCTTAATAATGGCCAGAGGGCCAAACACCTCCCTGTAGATTATGGGCCCTGGCTTATGTGCCATAACTCTATACGTTAAAATTGTTAGTTATATTCTGTGAGTATATTGGTTCATGTGTAATGTTTAATTCTGTGAGTAGACCACTCTGAAGGATTATAATGTATCAGTGACAATAATTGATAGTTTACTCCAACATCCATTGTTCTGTATTAACTGGATTAATTGGTAAACTGATTATGTTGTTTACATTATGTTTCTTACTGTGTGTTTACTCACTGTATGGTAATTCCTATTTGGTTTGCAGTCTAAAAATCTAATGTGTTCCTAGCCCCAGTTAGTTGGAGAACTATGTTTAGTTCCATGCCCTCTCACCCCCCCCCCCCCCCCCCCACACACACATTGTATACTAATGTCTGTGATGTCATGTTTATGTCTTTTTATAAGTCTGTATTTTTACACAAATAAAGGTGTTGTTCATTCTTGTTGTACCTAACTGCTAGTAGTCTCCTGTCTGCTATTTGGGTACAAAGAGCAAGGTTCAGGAAATACTTGCTGGGTGAATGCTGAGCTGTAATCGGGGGCGAATGAGGTGATTTCACACAACGGAACGAGGGTCTACTACGTCCGGTAGATGGTTCGTTACAATGTCGATGCACATATGCATGAGAACCACTTAAAAGGTATTTAACAGCTCTCAACCTTAGTTGAAATTACAAATGAAACAGCCCAATAAGTAAGGTGACCATTTTTTTTCAGAGTTTTGAACAGTTTGAAAATCTCCAATATCCAAAAGTGCCAAAACATTACATTACATTCTCCAATGCACAAAGGAAAATGGTGTTATTAATCTTGTACTGGACTAGCAGTGTATTCATGCAGCATTTTTGAGGACTGGTAATGGAAACTAGTGTATTTATAGATCTTTCGGCAGAATTTAATTATCCTTTTCCAATCATCCACCTGTAAACCATGGCAAATACCTTTCCTCCATTGTTTATATTTCAACATTTGTTTTTTGTTATAGTATTGCATATATAGCTATACATATGAATACATGAACAGCCTATGAAATTAGACATTTCTTTGGTACAATTTCACTATAAATTAGTCTTCAGTTCAAAAATAATAATCTATGTCTTTATGCTTAAGTCATAGAGTAAATAATTAGAGTGATGTCAGGAAAGTGGTAAGTCACTCTAGATAACTTGAAAAAAATGGAAAAGAAATAGGCTTCAAGAAGAACCAATAGGGGTGCTTGGGGAACATGGGCTAACTGCCCATACTATAATTTGTTTCTCCCTGTTCCACGATTGCTGTGGGGCAGGGAGAGACTAAAGCTGTCAAAGCCAGCTAAACACATCCAATTAATGTAATTGGTTGTCACATCAACTGGATGTGACAGAAGGGACCTCCTCAAACATAACTGGAGTGCCTCAGTCCTCAGGCACTCAGTCATGTAATTTCAATCCATTGTGGTATGCCTGCTTGCATATATCTGACTGGAACTGCAAGTTGTGTCAATGTTGGAACATATAGATATTCATATGAATACATGAAAAAGCCTATAAAATTATACTTTTTTTAATACAGTTTTACCATAAATTAGTCTTCAGTTCATGAATATTTATCTATTTCTTTATTCAGGCATATAGGAAATAATTAGAGCGATTATGGGAAAGTGGCAAGTCACTCTAGATACATTGAAAACAATGTAAAAGCAAAAGGATGCAATCTAAATCTGAGTAATTGCTGACATTTTAAACATTTGCATTTTACTAAATGGGCTTCGAGAACAACTTTTGTGCTGAGCTGAATAGTTTTCACACAGTGTGATCCATTTTACGGAGAACAGTATTTAAAATAGCAGTGTGAGTTTTATCCCTTGTTATTTTGGTTCTTAAATCTAACACCATCAGAAATTTAACAAAAATGTTGTCATGCAGACATTGCACCAAACATGGCAAGATAAAATAATATAAATACATATACAGTTGTATATGTAGGGTGCCACATTGCCAGTTGTTTATGTAGGGTGACCACATCGCTGTTTAGTGGTAAACTATAAAAAGTACATACTCAGTTGGATAGTATAAATAGTGAAGTAAGTAATATGGCAATGTAAATGCATATCTTGCTTTGCTCTCTCCCCACAAAAACATGTTGAGGCGTAAGCAAACATAAATCTAGACCTTGCTCCACTAAAACTAGATCACTTTTATATAATGTGAATGTGAATTTTAAAAAGTTTTGATGTAAAAATAACTAACCAAAAAGTTTATAAGTACTCTGATTGCAAGTTAACATGCAGTGATTTCAGTTTGATCATGAAACTGTAACTCCAGATTTTCCAGATCATTTACAGATTGCTCATCCCATCGAACTTGACGAGTTTTTGTTGATAATGCTCATTTGCACCTCTTCAAACCAGGTTCATTCCTCTGATTAAGCTCAAGTAGTGTGAAAAGAGTGGGACAGGGTGTTATGTTCTATGAAACTATAGGGCTTACATGTTACATATTTGTACTGAAATATTTCTTTATTTAATATACACAAATGAATATGTCTTAAAAACAAAAGACACTAACATATCTTTAATAAACATGGCCAATAGAATTCAGTACACTAAAGTTAACAAAAAATGTAATTCATCATCTATGACAAAATCCATACACATTGTATGTTCAGCTCCTCAAAACAATAGTCATAATGTAAACATAACAATATAAAGTGCAAATTATATGGCACATATATAGAAAATAGTAAAAGAGACAGCACTCATAAAGAAGCACTCAGATGATAAGATGAAACCAGTTATATTAGTAAAAAAATGTATACATTTATTAAATATAAATCACAATTCAATAGATCAAAATATGTTTTTTCCAAATTAATAGAAAAAATAAATAATATGTAATATAGCATAAAAAATGTAAAGCATACATGTGTCCGATAGACACCCCCATAAATAAGCCTAACAAATATAGCAAAAAAAAAAATTATACGGTACAGTAACTTACAGAGGGACACATATGCACCTTATTGAAGAAAATGGCAAAGATGATTATAAATGATATAATAAAAACATATAATACCTACATAATATGTATAGTCATGTAAGTAACACAAAAAGCAGACACATGACATCTGGATACAGAGACATATTATAGATAATGTCACTCCTAGGTGAATTGTTGCATGCAAATCTGGTGTTTTCAAACATTGTCTGCAGTTCAGCATTCACAAAATGAGCCACATAGCTCCCCAACATCCATATATCAATAAATCAATGTCCACTTTATGCATGAATTCTTGTCAGCCCCAGAGATCTCTACAATTTAATGGGAGGCGAGTTGTACAAATAAACATAGCAAGTTTGGATACTTGAGCTATTGACTCAACCGCCGAATTTGACCTCCTTGGCATACCTTCATCTCACCTGCCTTTGCCAAATCTCTACCTCGGAAAAATGTGAATAGCATATTTCAAGGTTGAAAAAGTAACCCAAAACAAAATTGAGGTGGTGGGTGCGCTAAGTGAACCACTTTTACATAAAATATACCAGAATATAATAATTGCCTGGAATAGTAGAATTCTGACACAAATGGATGGTCTTCAATGTCTTACAGAATATATGTAAAGAGAGAGAACAAAACATAGACCATTGTGCAGTATACCTTGATATTAGTATGGCATAAGTGAGATAAAGTATTGCACTCACAAACCCAGCAGGTTAAAAGGCTCTTCTAATAGGCTCTTCTAATATAGTAGAGTATCCTCTTTGTTCCTCCTCCAATGCTCATAAATTGAGTAGAAAGGGTCAGCAAGAGAAAAGTATCAGTATATATCCAATTACAATTTATTATAAAAAAGCAATAGTATCTTACACATGTGTAGACAAATCAGCATGTGGATGCTTCTTGAAAACGAAAGAACAATCTTGCAGCTTGTAGTCCCCCGTCCTCTGCTGACTGGATCGTGCACCGGGGTTTCCTGGAGACTTTTTGTTAACGTTGTCACAAGGGGCAGAGACCGGTCCTTGTAATTTAGAAGGACCGAATGCCGTCTGAATAGTCTACACATGTGCGCTTGATCTAATCCAAAGCAGCCTTTTAACCTGCTGGGTTTGTGAGTGCAATACTTTATCTCACTTATGCCATACTGATATCAAGGTATACTGCACTATGGTCTATGTTTTGTTCTCTGTCTTTACATATATTCTGTAAGACATTGAAGACCATCCATTTGTTTCAGAATTCTACTATTCCAGGCAATTATTATATTCTGGTATATTTTATGTAAAAGTGGTTCACTTAGCGCACCTACCACCTCAATTTTGTTTTGGGTTACTTTTTCTATATAACACACGTGTGTACACAGAGAAACACACAGGTTGGTGCTGCTTTGGATTAGATCAAGCGCCAGAATCCTCACATCTCCTTTTTTCTAATATTTCAAGGTTGAGATGGGTACATGTAAAGGTGGTCGAGTCTGTTCACATTTGGTTGAGCTCTCCTCTCGACCACAAAACTCAAACTTTAGTCAATAGCCCACTTAGTAATTTAGGTTGAAAAAACAAGCCAATCAAGTTCAGTCCTTGTACCTAACCTTCTTCCTGCTGTTGATCCACATGAAGGAACAAACGCTAATTAAGTGATATCAAATGTTTCCACATAAGTGAAAAAATAATTCATCCCTCCATAAAAACAATCCACTTGGATCAACAAATGTGTTTTATAAATAGAAAAAATAATTTGTAATTGGGACTACAGAAATCTACAGTGCAATGCAAGTCACTAATCAAGTACTAAACTCAGTGGAATACAAATGCTGCAATTTATATTGTTTTGAATCTATCTATTTATATACACACATATACAGAGAATAGTGTGTATTAAAACCACCGATAAGTGATCAAAATAAAAAAGTAAAGTATCCTACATGATAACTATTGTTGAAATATAAGCATAAACAGAAACCTGCTCATATATAACTTTTACATGTGACCTTGTTGTATATAGAAATCCTACATGACCAGAAGGAATCAACTAAGGTTCACTTAATCAAGGATACCACAGAATCATGATAATTAGTCAAATTATGAACACACAAATGCAATGTCAGATGCAGCCACACACACTCAGTGTAACACATACAATTTCTAATGCAGCCAGACATTCACACACAGTCACACATTCACTATCTGTCTCACTCTCCCTCTATGCCAACCCTGTCTGTCCCTCTCTCCCCATGCCAACCATGTCTGTCTCGCTCTCCCCCATGTCATTCATGTTTACCCCTTTTGTCTTTCTCCCTCATACTTGTATATTCCTCTCCCCATGTATATATTTTTCTCCTCTCTACCTCACATCTGTCTTTCTCACTGTCCCAAGTCTGTTTTCTGTCTCACTCCCCTTACCCCATGTCTGGTCTCTTTCTCTCCCTGTCTCTCCTCCCCACATCTGGTGTCCCTCTCTCTCCCCCCACCCCATGCCTGATGTCTCTCTTTCTCCCTCCCCCACATTCCATGTCTGGTGTCTTTCTTTCTCACCCCCCCCCCCACCCCATGCCTGGTTTCTCCCTCCCCCTCCCCATGCCTGCTTTCTCTCTTTCTTTCTCCCTCCCCCACCCCATGCCTGCTGTCTCTCTTTCGCCTCTCCCCACCCCATGCCTTGTGTTTCTCTTTTTCCCTCCCCCACCCCATGCATGGTGTCTCTCTCTCTCCCTACCTCCACCCCATGCCTGGTGTCTTTCTCTCTAACTCCTCCCCACCCCCTGCCTGGTGTCTCTCTCTAAAAACTCCATCCCCCCACCCCCTGCCTGGTCTCTCTAAAAACTCCCTCCCCCCAAACCCATGTCTGGTGACTCTTTTACTACCCTCTCTCCCCCCACCCCATGCCTGGTGTCTCTATAACTCCCTCCTCCCTACCCCATGCCTGGTGTCTCCCTCCCCCTCTCCATATGTCTTACCTTCGGCCAGCATCAGCGCTCTGTCTGTGCTCCTCACGTTCGCGTGTGTAGGGATAACACAGCACATCATATAACCAATAAATCCTCACTATGTGCAGGGAGAGTGAGCAGAATAGTCAGAGCTGATGCGGCTCGCTTCTCTGCATGGGGCTGGACTGGCACCTATGCTTCTTATCTCTGCACCAGTCAGCACCCCCCTGGATTCTTCAGCGCTACATGCACGTAAAAAAAAAAAAAAGAGAATAATGGCTGCCTGACAACGGGATATATATATTCCGGACCTCAGACAGCAGCTGTCCCCACTCTGCTGGTGTCCTAGGCGAACACTTAGTTCGCCGATAGGAAGCACTGGCCTTGCTCCACCCCATGTATGATGTAAACACGTTTCACATCTTTGTCAATGGACGTTATTGTGCACCACACACATGTTTTTGGGCGTCACTGGAGAGATAGGGCACTGGTTAGTTTCTTCATTGTACATATATGAATGTAAATTAGGAGTGCTCACATTATTCAAAATATTTTTGGGGGAAATTGGACTTATCAATGATCATTTTCATATTTTCTATTTAATGTATTTGAAACTGTTGGTGTAGATAAAATAATGTTCCTCCTCGGTTTCCTAAAACATTGCATACTGAATACTATGGTCGACAAACACGTTTTAAAGTACCACTGAGGATCTATGTCAATTTAAATTCACAACATCACTCTTTGTAAAGTATTTCAGCAAACAAGCATTAATCTCATTATATTTATATTTAACAAGGCGGCAAGCCAAAATACCATGGTGTTTAAAAAATATGTCAAACAAACTAATTAACACTACAGCTCCGCTTGTTGATAAAATTGTACTCAAGGAGTGCAAATAATTTGTTAAAAGACCTATCCTGCAATATGACTCATTAAAAAAGAACTAACTAGAGATGATGTTGGGCTGCAGTGTGAAAATCTTGTGAAGATTATTAAATGAACAGTAAACTACATTTCCACAGCATGGAAGCCTATAAAGTCCATAAAACAAATAATAGATTGAATTGAAGTATGAGAAAATGGTACAGTAATTTTTCCATGGCTGAACAGAACTGAAAAATTGGAAAAGCAAGTGACCATTTCAACCTAAGTTAAATGAAACCTTATTAGGCATCACATTTTGTGTCATAATTCTATTGATCTAAAGGGATGAAGACATTTCCCAAATAGTCTCAAATTACAGTTTAATTTGGAAACAAGGTAAAACATTTTACATAATACAAACTTTTGCATGTGGATTTTTAAGGAGGAACTAACCCCCTACCCCCCTACACACACACATTTTAATATATATATATATATATATATATATATATATATATATATATATCAGTGAGAGGCCGTGTCTCCCTGTTTTATACGGACTATGAATGGAAAGTACCAAAAATCATTGTCCGAGAAGTTTTCGTTACTTCAGCTTTCTAAATGAAAGCCAGAATTAACAGACTCTTGTGCTATTTAAGCTGCAATATGGCTTTCAGTCTTGGATTAGGAACAAGAGGAAGACTCTGCTTTACCGATTGGTGACACTATACTTACCTTGTTCCTGTCCTTTTACCAAGTGCTACCAATATTCCTGTATTCCTACAAACCTTCATATAAGGACCTGTGCAAACTTCTTACCGTGTTTCTGTGTTCTCTGGAACAGCATTCAGAATAGGGCAAAGTACTTACCATTCTCCTGTATTCATCAGGCCAAAACCTTGTGGCCTGAAGGGCATTATTTTTTTTAATTCTTTGTTATATCATACATGGAAAGCATAGAAAATAATTAGGTAAGTAATTAGAGAATCCCATTTAAAAAAAAAAAAAATTCAAATAATGGCAATCATATCATACCAGCTTTTCATTGTATATTTGTTCAGTGTTGCATGTCAGCACCCAGATTGCATTCAGGACTTGCCTTCAGGAGATTTGCTGAATGACAATAAATGACTAATAAAATATTACTATTAATATAAATATGATATATCTTTATTAGCATATCTTGTTTCAAAAACTTACCTACCTTTATTTCAATTGAAACAATTATCTTCAATACAATTTTGTATTTGAATAGTTTATAAAAGTATGGGGCCAGCACTTATTTAGTATTAATGTCTTGTCCTTTAGGCGATGGAAAGGCATATTGTTGGAGTGTGCTTACGCATCAGTTGGCCTTAATCGTGTCCTGGTCTAATGCAGACTTCTTACACTGCTTCTGGTCCTTTTGTCACATTAGAAAAGGGGAAACCCTTCCACTAATTATATCAGCTCAATGAAATAAGGCTATTATGGCATAGTATATTCAATCAAAGCCTCCAGTGTTGGACATGGTCTTGCCCATTCCGTTACAAGGCAGAGATGGAGGCAGTCTGTCAGACAAGGAGAGGTAAGGATGTAGTCAACTGGTAACTCATGAGGCAGGCTTTAAAGCAGGTGCTGTTAAGGTGCTGCTTAATTACCTGTAGCTGTGATTTATTCACTGCCTTCACATTATGTTGCCAACTGTACCAAGTGATATGCCGTAAATTACTGTTGGAATTGTGATTAATTGGGAACATTATCAACTTATACTAGTCATTTTTGAGGTTGTATTATGTTATATATTAATAAAATGACACACATTTGTGGGAAGAAACTTCTTTATCTACAGGGAGTTTTCGTGGAGAAGTAGAACATTTTAATTGCTAAAGAGTTCCCACCAGAAGCATTTTAACGCGGAGAGTAGAGAATGCCTGAAAGGTTAAGCAGGCCACTCATTTCTATTTCTGACATCTTCAGACTACTTTTTTGACATTCTTTAATACTTATTGATTTGAAGGTTTAAGAAATATAATAAGGATATTTTTTTTCTGATAGCCTTTATTTTAGTTCTATATCTAATTAATACAACAAGTTGATGGATGTGAACAATACCTATATATATGAAATCGGCAACATTTCATCCTCTGACCATATCCCAACTTAAATCTTTTATAAGAGAATCTTTCCAAAACACAAACCCACACAGATAGCATCAGAATGAAGGACTTTTACAACATCAAGACATTTGCTTGCTGGACACGTCTACCACCACCCTATGGACTGCCCCCATAAATTGACTAATCGCACTGACATTCTAAGACAAACTAAAGCCACAAATACAAATTATTGGAATTGGGAGACCCACAATATACTCTGTCAAATCAAAGATTCACAAAAATCCAGATGGAACATACAAAATACAGAATTCATGCAAAAAAAAATAAAAAATACTACTCTAAAAGGCAACAAAGCCAACTCCTTATTAGCACATAAATTAAGAGTTCAGGCCAACCATTTATTATATTTTTTAGGGAAGAAATTTTTTTATGGAATAGTAGGCATGTTTGTGGAATATTACAAATCTCGATATGACCTCCAACCCTAGATGATAATAATGATTTCCTAACATAAATATTCAGACTGTTGCTGTAATGATACTGATGTTAGCAGATTTTTCAGTGTAGCAGCTAGATCAGCAAAGTCTTCTGCCAGAAGCCCCCCCTCCTAATAATACTATGAACATTAATTAAATGTAATTTAATTTCCCCTTGAAAATAGGAGTTAAAGTGTCCAATTGGTTTTAACTTCACACTAATTTCTTATGTAAAGAGTTAATAAGTTTTTTATTTGTACACACAAACATCATACAGTCACTTTATTAGTAATTTAAGGTACACTGTAGCTATTTAGTAGCCATCCTGTTTTGTAAACCCTATTAACTAGTTTTCATTATATTATGCTAGAAAGGGTTAGTTTGGCCACACACCCTCCACGGATACCACGTGATTGTAATTCATTCACTATTTAAATGTGTGTAATTAACCGTGACTTTAGCATATGATTAAGCCCTTTGAGCGCGAAACGCGTCATGCCTCTCCACAATTTTTGTTTCTTTTCTCACTTTTTGCTGTGAGCAAGTCACTGGATTAAATACAACTTTTATATTTACCTGCTTCCGTGAGTGCCCTTTTTTTCTGCTCCTTTGTCTATTGTATCCAGAATTTGGTGTTAGCCACACCAGCAGAGGCACCCGGAAAAGCTAGGGGGATTACTTCATACTAACTCTCATCAATCAGCTGTACGTGAGCCTGCATTTCTCTCTGAATTTGTGGACATCCTATTATCCCTGACTAATGTATCAATATTCCTTCCCAATTCGCATGTAACTTTAGAGCACTTCAGATCCATATCTTATTACATAATGATTGGGTCCAAAACCCAAAAACGTAAATCTAAAATATAGCCAATACCTTATTGACAATCGTTCTTGCTCATTCAAATATGAGTGGCAGAAAAATGACTTCCCTGCATCTCTGATGCTCATCCAGAGGACCTTTTGTGGAATGCTCAAAGGTCTTGTGGTACCCATCTCATTGAATACATCAACCTCTACTAACTGATTCCTTAAATCCCCAGCTCTCTAAAAGAAATAGATGGAATGATTGTTAAACTCTTCTGTTTCATCTCCTAAAATGTATCATTACTCACCAAATGTTGTTCAGTACAAAACAAAAATAGCAACATTCTAAGTCTTTATTTTATTTAATAGTTACAGATACTGTAAGATTTTAAGCACTCTTTAAATATATAGTTTATTTTTAATTCCTTATCATTTATACTGCTACACATTGCTTCTGTTATACGCCATTATAAATATGGTATCTTAAAATATTGTGTTAACACCTAATAACACACTTATTTAGGCTACCTAATTACAGTACTAATGAGGCTAAAATTATGTATCATGGGTCAAATCTTTGCATTTTCCTTACAAGATTATTACAATTACGTTATACAGGCCCAATCAGATGATTAATGGTTTTCATCTTCTGCACTAACCGCCTGAAACATGTAAAACTATTCACTATTAAATAAGAGTAAAGAAAAAAGCGTTTGCAAATATTCATTATTTTTTATCTAATACAAGATGCACCTCAAAAGCTTGAAAATGGGGTTTCCAAACAGCAACCACCTGAGACTCTCTGGGGTCTATTCATTTAAAGGTGAGTTGCAAGTGAGTTGAGGTGAGATGAATATTTCATCTCACTATTTTAACTATTCATGGTGCAGGGACAAACCTTGCGAGATTCCCCTGCTAAGCAAACTCACCAGGTTTGTCCCTACACAATGTATAGCTAAAATGGTGAGATTAAATTCTCCTCTCATCTCACCTCAACTCATCTCCAATTTAGTGAATAACTGCTGCTTTTATATCGTCCATAGGAGCAGAAAGGCAGGATATCCAACATGGTATAATCTACCTATTAAGGGGACCGTTTAACCTGTCTTATTCTGGATGTTATACATGTTTCTAATATATTTCACTTATTTTTACTTTTACAAAATTACAGTTCTCCTGTAGTTTTAAATTTAAAATAAGCTATAATAATAATAAACAGAGGACTCTGCCTCCCTTGCCAGCCCTTCCCTGCATATCACTACGAATAATCGTGTTGCATAAAAACATTAACAGTACTACTAGATAATATGGATACTCATTAACATTGTTTGAATAACCACCTAGTAATCAAAGTTTAATAAACTAGATTATATTTAGGTAAACAATATATTTCTTAGAGGCAATTTAACCTCAACCTAAAAATACTTTCATTTGATTATTCTGCACCAAGCTGTTTTTTATATTTCATATTTTATCACCATATTTACAAACACTTGTATTTTGAAAAAATACTATAGTGTCCATAATCCTTGCACTTGGATACTTTCATTTTTTGAAAACGACTCAGTAGAGGCGGCCTGTCTTTATTCTGTGCAGCAGGAGTTCAGTGGACACACCCATCATTATCTTTTGGGTTTTTATGTATCCAGTTTACTTTCACACTCACAGTTAAGCTTTTTTGCTCATCCCTGATCTATTATTTTTCCATTAGTTGATTTTTAACCATTTGATGTATTAAATTGAATTTTCATATGATCTTCTGTTGGAATGAATTTATTAATACACCCACATGTGCTTGGGATTTTTTTTGTACTGTGTTTGCTTTTGTCTATAAGGAACACAACTTTTGTCTATAAGGAACACAACCCTACTTTTTATTTTAATTTTTAATAAATTACCTTGGGTCAAGGGCTGCCCTCAAGAGCCCTTGGACCCTCCTGGTTAAAATAAGTCTACTCTCCCCTAAGTATAGGTAGTCCAGCTAGGGGACATGAGGACAATCCTGTAATAAAAAAAATGTCCTAGGGTGTAGGAGTGTGAACAATGAAAAACTTTGTGAAGGCCGAGGGCCCTGGGGGCAGCCTGACATTCAAGAGGGGTTGGGGCCTTTTGGTAAGCCCAACCCCAGGTAATTGGAGATAGGACATTATACCCCAGGTCCCATGCTTTTAATGAGCAGGTGGGGTGTAACTAATGTATTAATGGTACCGGCACAATGTAGCAGTGTGCTGTTATAGGCCTCAATCTGACCCAATATCTGTAAATATTCAAAGGGAGAGACTAGGCATAATGTTCTGAAAACTAATTTTAAGATAACTATTTGAACATAGTACCCCTTAAAGTTTTATTTTCCATGTGAAAGCTCCTACTTCATTACTCTAGTTGCTGCATTTAAAAAATAATCACTTAGCTGATAAACGATGAGAATGTCATATGAGTCATGGTAATTCAACGAAACCTTTGCTCTTTTAAGTGCCTGCTGCTCATTTTCAGATGCAGAATTTTTTCCCTGTAAGTAACAGAGCATGTTGCATAACAAACAAAAAATAGATCTTCTATTTATATGTAACTGAGAAAATGTAAGCGTTAACAGTACTGTGCAAATGTTTGAAAAGGAAGGTGTGAAAAAATGCTGTAACGTAAGAATGCTTTCAAAAATAGACATGTTAATAGTTTATTTTGATCAATTAACAAAATGCAAAGTGAATGAACAGACCAATCTAAATCAAATCAGTATTTGGTGCGACTACCCCTTGCTTTCAAAACAGCATCAGTTCTAGGTACAGTTCTAGGTACAGTTGCACACAGTTCTTTTAAGAAAGTAGGTTGTTTCAAAAATCTTGAAAAACGTACCACAGTTCTTCTGTGGATTAAGGCAGCCTCAATTGTGTCTCTCTCTTCGTGTAACCCCAGACTGACTTGACAATGTTGTACTTCTTTATGCTGAAGATAGTTCTTAATGACTTTGACTGTATGTTTGTAGTTGCTTCCCAATACATTTGGGGCCAATCAGTTGCCTCTCTGATGGTATTACATGATGAATCTGTCTGTACTTCTCAGCATTGAAGAGACCATTAATTCTGACCAAGTCCCCAACTCCATTTGCAGAAATGCAGCCTTAAACTTGCAAGGAACTTCCAACATGTTTTATGCTGCCATTTTTGTGTATCCCAGTTCGTTTGTTTTCATGCATAGTTCAATTTATTGGCTTTGTTTCCACATTATTGGCTGCAAATCTTCCATGAAGACCACTTCTGACCAAACGTTTCCGGGCAGTAGATATGTGTACCATGGTCCCACTGTTTTTTTTTTACCAATTCGGAGCTGGACGTTTGATTGTGAACCGAAATAAGCATAAGGTGTCTTTTATCTACTACACTGTTTCCTTGGCCAACCATTGCATCTATGGTCTTCAACAATGACCATCTGGGCTTCTTCAAGGGAGCTTGGACAGCACATCTGGAGTTCCCTGCCTGACTTGATTCAGTATAACTACCTTGTGTCTCATTGTTGGGCATGTCTTGCCATGGTGCATGACTTTTGACATTAAACTGTCTTAGCTGAGTTTGGCAATAGTATTAACTGATACAGAGGTTTCTGTTTCAGGTAAATATTATCAGCTAACATATTAAACTGATGATCATTAGCACCTGTTGGGTATTATTGTTTAATCATACACCTGACAATATGCCTCCAATATCCCTAATTGTCTTCCCCTGTAATTTTGGGAAGGTCTGCCTCCTCTAGGACCTCCTTTTCGCCAGTGAAACACATAATGGTTAACTAGGTAGAGCAGATGAAACTAAGGATCGGATTCCAAGTTGATTGTTCTTTTTCCTATTGACAGAAAAGATACATAGAAGGAAGGTTCATAGTGTGGTATGTATAAAAGTTCTGTTTGGGAAAAAGTATAGATCTCACGCCTAATAAATATATGCCCTTGATTCTGTTAATGAAATTCATATTTTTATTGTGACTGATCCATAAAAAAAAATATGAACATGTCAAATTTTGAAAGCAGACTTACTTTACAGTATTTTTTTCACACCTGCTTAAAATGTTCTCCCAGCACTGCATATAAATATATAATTCTATATATATTGTACATAAACATACACACACACATATATATCAAATAAATACACACACACACACACACACATATATATATATATATATAAAACAAGCCATTTACACACATAATATTTCAATACATAAATAGGGAAGGAACACGGGGCAAATGAATAATTCACTTTAACACAATGACATTGTTGTGTCCCCTGAAAAGCCACTTACTATCAAATTCAACCCTTGCAAAAATAGAAAACCACCTCTTCTGTGGATGAATGATGTTATCTGAAAAATAAAATCATGATGCATTCTTCTTGGTTGCAAGGATAAGGAGTTCCAGAGTTGCAGCACAGTACAGTCATGGTTCAATTGCTTCCATCTCAAATTTTTGCATGAACCAGTGGCCTGTTTTTTTTTTGTTTTTTTTTTTTACCAGGGCAGCTTTTTATAGTTAAAGATAGATTTTTTTTTTGTCTTCCTCACCCTGACAACCTCCTTGTCCTTAGCCAGAAACACTGTTAGATTTCATGCTTTGACAAGTATTTCTATACAGAATGTTATTCTTGAAAGCTCATTCATGCAGCCATTAATATTAGTAATCATGGTATAGTAGAAGTTGAATAAGACTATGTGACAAAAATCAAATATATATTAGAATAAAGATTAAAATAATATTGCATACAGGGTCCTCAGATCCTGTCAGATTGGTTTGTATTTATCAAATGTTAAATGCTTTTATAATATTGATGATGTTTTGTTTCTATACATGAACACATTACGATAGCAGCCAAGTAGCTCTTGCCATATAAAGATTTGATTATCCTTTAAATAGTCAGCATCTATTTTTAAATGTATCTTTCAAATATATTAATATTACAAATAAACTTTACAGGCATATCTAAGTCACATTGGTTATGCTGATTTCTGAAAAGACATAATTAGATGTACAAAGGTGAATAGGAATTCTACAAATTAGAGCATCAATGTTGCATTAGGTACATTGGTAACATGCTTTCTATTCCCTGGTATTTTAAATTAAATTAAATCACGTTTAATTAAAGAGTGTACATTTATTTCTAGTTAAATTAACCTTTGCATGTCCATTAGTTACTTTTGAGTGTTAATGTAGCCTCAGATGCTGGTGCTCAAAAAAAGTTAACATTTTAGTTAAGTTGATTTTTTATTTTAAATTTGACACCTTTCAAAATTCAGCGTTGATGAATATACAGAAAATGTAAGCTTGTGATACTGTATATGGAGCAAGGTGCCTCTAATTGATGTCACCAGATAATTTACATGCTTCAGAATTTGCTCAGCCAATTCTTTTTTTCCGCTGTTACGCATAATGTTTTTTTTAGCATTTATCTAGTGTCAAATTATTTTCCAAAGATGTTCAATGAGGAAAGATAAATGTTAGCACTTTTCCTTTAAGCCTAAATCATTTCTATTCACGTATTCCCATCTTTCTTTTTCAAAACTGACCAATCAGTAACAATGCTTTTAGTTTTTTCTCTGTACTAGAACCAGTCAATGTTTAACCGAATAAAGAGCGCCATATGGTTCTTTACAAATGTTGTTTAATATTTGCACTCAATTAGCACTCCCTATTAAAATGTTTAGTATGCATTGTTGATTAACGTTCACAGGTAGGCTCTGTATGCTATAATTAGAAAGAGATAGTTAAAATACAGGAAATGTATTATATGCACACCTGTTAATTATCATTCTGTGTTTATACTTTAATGTGAATGATAGACCTATGCACTATGTTTTGAATGATGTGATCACGGTATGCTTTGCCACCTCTTGGCACAGTAGTTAAAAACTATAAATATGCCAACGTCCCACTTTTTCTGGCCCCACATCTGTTATGTTTTCATTTTGCCAGACACAGCAGTGTGATTCGGGTAAGTATATTTCTAAAACAACATATTTGATGGTTGCTAGCAAAATGTGAATATCAAGTGTAAATACCTACAAGAATGGGAACTTGTCACCTTTTGTAAATAAGAGGTTCACTTTGATATAACAATGCTTCAAAACTTTTCTTTAACTGTCTACCATGAAAATTAAAAAAATCCTCATGCCCCCGTGTTGCACTGGATAACAGTATACCTTTTATATGCAAGCTCATACTATAATAAGGGTTAGGGTTATCAATGGCCAGAGGCAACAGATAGAGGCAATGCTTAGGTTAGCAGGAGCATAAAAGAATAAATTAGCAGGAGAATTGGACTCTTTATGACCATGCGAACAATAGAGGGTGCAGCAGGTAAAATGCACAGGGCCTGTTCCTTTAAGGGAGTCCATGAGAGACACTCTCTGCAGTATCACAGCCACAGTTAGTCCTATTAGCCTAGGGCAGGGTCTAGAAATTGTTTATGCACCAGGATCCTTCATGGTCTTATTATTCCAGTGCCTGGTACCCCTTCTGAGATTTAATAGTGTATAGATGTATACATTCTATATATTAAGTAGTATTAGAGCCCCTGCTCTACATCAAAACACTGCAACTCCTATCACTATCAAAAATATTTATTCGAAAAATACCAACTACAGCTGAAAGACTACCGGTTGTAGGGTCAAATATGTGACATGATTACAGAATATAAACAATTCTACTTGTAGGAACACAGTTAAAAGTATCAGTCACAACGCTTGAGGGGTCCAAAGGAGGCCCTGCCCAGCGCCCTTCATACTTTGCCCTATGTGTCCGCTCGACTAAAATAACTGGTGTCTGTCACTGCATTTGACAGACACCACAAGCATCTTTTCATATATATATATAACAGAGGAGAGTGTGCTCTCACTCCTCCTGTGCTCTGCCTTTCACAACAGTGGGAGCGTGGATGTGGTAACCCCACCCCCTGAACGAGAAACCATCTCCTGCAAGTTCATGAGGAAAAGTAGGACCACCAGACATCAGACCCTTCTAATCATGTCCTGGAACCACCAGGCGTGAGATCCACCTACATGCATGCTGTGAACTAACAGTCACATAATGGTCAGTCAGCTTCATGAGATATTTGTGGCTGACTAGGCACCTTCAAGAAACTAAAGGTTCAAATCATCAACCAGACAACAGTGTAGCATCCAGTAAAACATATCAAATATTTCAATCCATTAAAAGCTATACATAAGGATCCAGTTAAGACACACGTGGGCTTGCTCTGAAAAATGCAGTTCTAATAACATGTACTCTGAGCTCTGAGTGTCAGTGTGCATCTGATCAGGGTCTGTCAGGTCTGACAGTCTCTCGTTCACCTACTGCAGAGAGAGACCTTTGTTTTTGAAAACAAATGTGTCTCACTACACTAACAGTTAGATACTGCTGGTGACAACCTAAGTCATGATGCTTCCCAGAGAAGCATAATGGCTGCCGGTCATAGAATAAACTGACATATACCTTAAAGAATACATGCCAGCTTCTCACCATAATAGTGCCAACAGTCTTGTTCACTTGTGCTTCTGAATTAGTGGCTCTTCAAGTGCCTATATCTAACTGCACTAAGCTCGACATTCACACTTTTCTGGAGCCAGTGTTAGCGAGTTTCATGTAACAAATTCCATAGATTTCTTAGCTAGTGCTATACATGTGTACACATACGTGTTGGTGTTTCTTTTTTTTTATCTGTAATATGTTGTCCTCATCAATATGGGTGTCCCCCAACTTTTACAAGTGGCCCCTTCTAAATATGATTGCTGGAGACACCACTGAAAAGGATTATATAAGCTTGCAATACATAGATTAGGATTTTACCTCAAAATTTCCATTTCAGCTGCAAGTTATCAGTAGCTATGAAACTAATCAGTCTATAGAAAACTTTTCTTCCATTAGAAGAGCAAGTACCATAAACTAGATCAGGGAAATTAGAATTCAGAAGATCCCTTCGAGACTTGCTTGGTTTTTATTTGACCATCAATCACTGTCAGTCCTGGAGTATCAACAGCTGCTCTTCAGAACGACACTGCAGTTCTGTAAAGCCATTTATTTCAACACATACATTTTCCCATTAGGGCCGAGCATGGCACATCCAGGACTGTGTTGCCCTTTGCCCCAGTTTCTTGTGCCATCAGAAAAGAAACAGATTAGTTCACGGCCTCATTCATAAGATATTAAGCAAGAGGAGGAAGTTCAATATTGCATTTGAAAGCTCCAAAAGAGCACTGTGTTTGTTATTTACTATACTAAAAGGGGCATGTACTAAAAAAACGCAAAAATATTTTATGTGCAAAACTATTTTTTGTGCTTTGCTCCTATTGAAATGTACTAAACATTTAATACTCAAATAGTACATACAAGCAAATTGCGAATAAAAACGGGCATAATTTCGAATACATTTTTGTTTTGCCTCTTTTGATAGCAAACTTTCTAAAAACTGGTTTCACATGCAAATAAGAATTATTTTCCACAACATATTTGCAAAAGTCTTTAACATGCTCAGATATAATCAAAATGTATTAGCGCAACCGGAAAATCCATGCTAAATAAAAATAAACGTAAGAGGTGCAAATCAGGCAAAACAAGCGCAAAATGTTACAAATATCCGCAAATTGCTCCTTACTCATGTTTTACCTACTTTTTCCCCCACTGCACTTGTTTAGTACATGACCCCCTATGTATCACAAGGTAGTCTTCATCTGTGGTAAAAAAAAAAAATATATCTTTAGTTTAATGTGCTTTGTTTTGTGCTGTAGATGTTTTAATTCATGAATATTTGCTTATTTACTGCACTGCCAATATATCTACTAATCTATATTGGAAGTATCCAACAAAGACTTGCTAAGGATAATTGAAATAGCAGTTTAAGAAATACTTTGAAACTATCTGTTATCCATCCCTACTGTAATGATTTTCTCAGGTACATTGTGACAGATGTATAGAAACATAATTGTGACAAAAGTAAAGTTGTGATTTTGCATGAATATAAATAAAATGATCATCTGCAGAAAAAGTCACAGTGTGACAAAAAAAAATCCAATTTTTAAATAAAGCTTGTTGCAGACGATGAATACAAAGGTTTCATCTTTTACATCATTACACTGCAGTAGAAATTCATCATTGTGTTTAAAATATTCCATTTTGGAAGTAAAAAGGCAAACTTTTATAAATGTTTTGCTTTAAATGTACAAAGTTCTTTGTATACAAACCATAAACACGTAAATATGTAGTGGCAACAATACCTTTACGTGAAAAAATGCAATAAATATTGTCAACAAATATGATTTTCCTTTAATCAAGCTGCAGTAAGTTTAGCTATAATTAACATTTAATAGGTGCTGTGTCATCCAAAACATTGCAGATACTGTAAATGTAGAGAATTAAAAACTATATCAGTTTTGGAGAAATGGCATGGATTAAGTGAACAAATGTGTTTTGATCATGTGCCACTAGTGTCTCATGTTTATGATGTCACCTTGTGTTTTGAAATGCAAATTAACTATTTTGAATGAGTAAGCCACAAACTGATGTCATAAACATGTAACAAAAAAAGTCTCTTAATTTATACATTTGCTTAAAATTTCACTTGCACGGTTTATAGATCCTTTTGTATTGTCTATATTCACAATGCAAATGATTTATAGGTGAAAGAGTCCATTTAAGATGTTACTAGATTAACCACAATTACACAATTAGCTAATTACATGGCTGGCATCTCGCGTGGTAACTTTAGACTATTTTCCATTGTAAAAGTTAGTAATTAGTCATTAGTCGTTAGTAAGTAGTCATTGTAATATAGTTGTGATGTAAAAAATTTTTTTTTTATTTTAGCTAGGTTTATTAGCTCCCAGGCTTACTATCTGTAGTGGTAGGAAAAAGGATTGTTAGACCTGTATTATTGCAATGTAGTATGCCCACTGTGTCCCAGGAAAAACACATTTTGAAGAAATATATTATTCAGTTTTAATGATGCTATTTTGTATCTATTTTATTAGACTACAACTTGCTCCAATCTGATTTTTATATTTTTTATACTATAAAAAGCAAATCACACTATGAGAATAAAAAATACAATACATTCTTTGTCCACAATGACATGGGTACCCACTGAGTCCATATGAATATCTAGCAATAGTGTACTCCAGTAATATATAATATGTTTTATTTTTGTTTCCTACTAAAAAAGCATCTTATACTTATCCTTTTCCTTTTTGTGCTTTGTTTCTAATTCACTTCTTCATCCCAAACCTTGCATTTTGACAGCGGTAATAGCATTCACCTCTAGGCTACAATTTAAGGTTTGCGTCTTCTATTCTTTTTCAGTCATTACTGTAGCAACGTTTTTCTGTACCTAGTATGATTTATTAGGCAGTGGCAAATACTACCACTTGGTAAAGAGGTACCAACGCATTTCTGCATTTCTAAATATTTTGCTTAAGGGTTCAGTGGAATGATTTTGTGAAATGTGCACTATTGTGGCCTTTTTATAAAGTGAAACATGAATTTATCAATTTATAGGAAGAATAACCATACATATACACATGCCCCCTTTACAGGAAAAAAACATATATATTTTAAGAACAAACTTCGTGTCTACAAAAAGAAACATATGGTCAATTAAAAGCAAATTTAAAAATTAAAAAATAATCTGTAGATCTATTTCCCAGCATAGGTGTGAAATTCATTGCTGCAGAGGGAGATGTGTTTATACAATATAATTATAAAAGAGCAATGCTTCTTCACCTATGAACTTTTTTAAGGGATTATATGTATTCTTCAATAGGACCATCTGCTTATAATGTGAAAATGATAACCATCTTTTAGTTGTATATATACAAAATATGCTGTGCACATCAAAATATAATGCAGATGCAAATACAGAATATGTTTTTCATATTTCTATTAAGTTCCTTAACATAATAATTCAATATTTTATTATTTTACTGTGTTTGTTTATTTATGATTTTATTTTGCATTGTATATTGTTTGGAAACAACTGTTCCACTTACTAATAATTTGTCTGGATGTTTTGAGGAGTTCTAAAAGGCATTATATGCATATTTTATAAACATTTGTTTCATTAGTGGTATTTTATATTCCATAATTTTAACATCAATTATATCTTTTATATATATATATATATATTTCAATTTATGTAAAATGTGTCCAAAACACATGCATTTAAAGTATGATATTGTTGAAGTTAATACAAAATATATATATTAATTGCTATGGTTTAAGTAACTACATGATTTGAAAGGAAAGGTTGGTATATTTACCTTGAATACATATTGTATGATTTCAGGATCTATATCAGAGTTTGTCAACATACACCCCTCCAGCTGTTAAAGCAAAGTAACACAAATACAAAAAGTTACACTAAAATATCAAACTTTGGTGAACGAGATCTAAAAAGTAAATCAATAAAGTGAATTGCTTGACATTTTATCTTTTGAAGACTTCTCTCTGTATGAGACAAAGGGCCTTTTATAAATGACCCATATATTTGTTGCTGTAGGAACCTCTCAATTTTGGAGTTATGTGTCTGAAAAGTTGAGTTTGGCATTTAAAACACAGAGAAAACTCCTAAATTATCCTTATTCAAACAGATTGTTAAATGACCAACATTAAAGAGTTGTTCACAAACAACTCAAATAATGTAGGGAAAGCAAGTTTACACTATAATAGCCATAAAATATTGGGCTATACCTGTATACCTGTACCAAAATACATGTTATTATATTGGCTTTCTTTAAAATGAAAGTCTATAAACCGAACGTCGTTCGGTTTATAGACTTTCGGCTTATAGAATACATGTAAATCTATTGGCTTTCTATAAACCGAACTAGAGTCCCCATTCATAAGAAATTCTTATGAATAGGGACTCTAGTTCGGTTTATAGAAAGCCAATAGTATTACATGTATTCTATAAGCCGAAAGTCTATAAACCGAAAGACATTCTGTTTATAGACTTTCTTTTTATAGAATAGCAATAGCATTACATCTATTCTATAAAACGAAAGTCTATAAACCAAATGTCTTTCGGTTTATAGACTTTTGGTTTATGGAATACATGTAATGCTATTGTTATTCTATAAACCGAAATAGAGTCCCCATTCATAAGAATAGGTCAATTGACCTATTCTTATGAATGGGGACTCTATTTCGGTTTATAGAAAGCCAATAGCATTACATGGCTATTGGGTTTCTATAAACCGAAATAGAGTCCATATTCATACGAATAGGTAATTTGACCTATTCGTATGAATGGGGACACTCACTCACATGTTACTTAATTTTTCAGCCCTCTAGCCCTTTCCAGGACTTTTTTAGAGGCATTTTAGTGGCCAAAAGTTTGAGTCCCCATTGACTTTTTTTTGACTTTTTTCCGAAGTTTGGCTGAACCCGCCGAACCCGCCGAACCCGCGAACCCAAACATCCAGGTGTCTGCTCAACTCTAAATGTAATTAATTCATGCTGTTGTAAAAGCAATTTTGGTTTAGAATTTTAAACTTTATGGTCAGTTCACCACTATTCACAGTTTATTGAATACACTTTTGACTCAAATATTTTATTATCCTGTTTCGGTTTTCTTGGTGCTGTAATCCTAGATCTTTTAGGATCTACAGGGTTTAATAAAACTCAGGTATACCTTTATAAATGACACTGCTGGCTTCTCCCATTTTTAAATATTTTCCATGATCCTCTATTTTACACACACCCTAAACTGCCAGGGGAAGATTTTTGTTTATACCATTCAATTAATTGTAAAATGTGATGCTGTGGGGTGATGAGGTGCTTTACCTAGGTACACAAGCTGTAGCTGTCTGGCAAAAAACCCACAATTGTCTATATATACACACACACAAAAAAAAACATAACAAAGTGACAGTGTGCTTCTGTGCAGAAAATTATGCAAAGTATACAACCTATCTTGTGTTTTTTCCATGGAAAGATTTTCAAGTATCTTGTACAAATAAAAAACAGGAACAATAATACACAGAGTATGTAGTATAGTACGTTTTGATAATATGTGGAGAGTATGATGTAGCTCCAATTTTGCACTCACACTTCCTCCAAAGGTAAACAGCATATAAAAATATATTTTTCCTTATGGTGAAATGTCTTTCAGTAATAGAAATACAATAGGTGTAAGTATAAATTACCTTTGCCGACACTGGATGGACCTAGTCCGTCCTGCGGTTAAAGGAATGACTAGGTCATATGATGGTACTTTAATGCCTTGATGCAGAGGCATTAAGCATCACCACAATTATGTGCCATGGGGAGCAGCATGCTTCTCTAATATGACTAGTGCCTCTTATTGGAAGAGTGTGGGAAGTGATGCATTTCCACTTCCGTCGCTCTGATGCTGTTGCTAGACTGCCCTTAGAGGCTAAATTAGCTTTACATCTAATTTTATGGTTAGAATAATGGTTAGAGTTACGGTGAAAGTAGGGTTAGCATAAGGGTTAGGTTTACAATTAAATTAAAGTTAGAATAAATTAAGGGTTAGCATAAGGGTTAGAGTTAGGGTTAAATTTAGGGTTTGGGTCAAAAGGTCACTGTAGGTAAAATTGGTTAGAAAAAAACAAACACATTTTGGTAATTGCCCTATAACTCACAACAACGAAGAAAAACATGGAACCAAGCATATTTCTAAACTTAGGACCACATTTATAAACTATTTGTGTGGGTACAGCAGGGGCGGGCTGGGCCGGGGGGCAGGGTGGCAATTGCCCCCCAGGCCGCCCTAAACTATGTAAAACACGGCCGCTGGGCCAGTGTTTTTAAAAAAAAAAAACGCGCTTGCAGGCAGAGACTGAGAAGGGATCGGAAGATCCCCTCTCACCTCCGCTCTGCCTGCAAAGCTGCACGGGGAGCCGAACAGGCAGCACAGAGAAACCTCCGTGCTGCCTGTTCGGCTCCCTGTGCAGTCTGACACGGAAGTGCCGACAGTCACGTGATCGGCGCTCTGACGTCAGACGCGCGCCGATCACGTGACCTGTCGGCACAACCGCCGGGAGGCCGAACAGGCAGCATGGAGGGACCATGCTGCCTGCCACCAGGTAAGTCCTCCAGCCACTGGCCACCAGGGAAGTCCTGCCTCTAGCCACCAGGGAAGTCCTGCCACTAGCCACCAGGGAAAAAGGTAAGGGGGGGGGGGGGGCAAAAAACACTGGCATATTATTGGGCAAATTGGCTGGGGAATATTACATGGCAAATAAGACTGGCATATTATTGGGCAAATTGGCTGGGGCATATTACATGGCAATTAACACTGGCATATTATTGGGCAAATTGGCTGGGGAATATTACATGGCAAATAAGACTGGCATATTATTGGGCAAATTGGCTGGGGCATATTACATGGCAAATAAGACTGGCATATTATTGGGCAAATTGGCTGGGGCATATTACATGGCAAATAAGACTGGCATATTATTGGGCAAATTGGCTGGGGCATATTACATGGCAATTAACACTGGCATATTATTGGGCAAATTGGCTGGGGAATATTACATGGCAAATAAGACTGGCATATTATTGGGCAAATTGGATGGGGAATATTACATGGCAAATAACACTGGCATATTATTGGGCAAATTGGCTGGGGAATATTACATGGCAAATAAGACTGGCATATTATTGGGCAAATTGGCTGGGGAATATTACATGGCAAATAACACTGGCATATTATTGGGCAAATTGGCTGGGGAATATTACATGGCAAATAAGACTGGCATATTATTGGGCAAATTGGCTGGGGAATATTACATGGCAAATAAGACTGGCATATTATTGGGCAAATTGGCTGGGGCATATTACATGGCAAATAACACTGGCATATTATTGGGCAAATTGGCTGGGGAATATAACATGGCAAATAAGACTGGCATATTATTGGGCAAATTGGCTGGGGCATATTACATGGCAAATAACACTGGCATATTATTGGGCAAATTGGCTGGGGCATATTACATGGCAAATAAGACTGGCATATTATTGGGCAAATTGGCTGGGGAATATAACATGGCAAATAAGACTGGCATATTATTGGGCAAATTGGCTGGGGCATATTACATGGCAAATAAGACTGGCATATTATTGGGCAAATTGGCTGGGGAATATTACATGGCAAATAAGACTGGCATATTATTGGGCAAATTGGCTGGGGAATATTACATGGCAAATAAGACTGGCATATTATTGGGCAAATTGGCTGGGGCATATTACATGGCAAATAAGACTGGCATATTATTGGGCAAATTGGCTGGGGCATATTACATGGCAAATAAGACTGGCATATTATTGGGCAAATTGGCTGGGGCATATTACATGGCAAATAAGACTGGCATATTATTGGGCAAATTGGCTGGGGCATATTACATGGCAAATAAGACTAGAATATTATTGGGAAAATTGGCTGGGGCATATTACATGGCAAATAAGACTGGCATATTATTGGGCAAATTGGCTGGGGAATATTACATGGCAAATAAGACTGGCATATTATTGGGCAAATTGGCTGGGGAATATTAAATGGCAGAATAACACTGGCATATTATTGGACAAATCGTATGGGAAATATTAAATGGCAGAATAAGACTGGCATATTATTGGGCAAAATGGCTGGGGAATATTAAATGGCAATTAACACTGGCATATTGGGCAAATTAGCAGGGGCATATTAAATTTCAGATAACCTTGGAATATTATTGGGCAAATTTACTGAGTTATATTAAATTGCAGAATAACACTGGCATATTATGGGACAAATTGGCTGGGGAATATTAATGGCAAATAATATTGGAAATGTGTATGTAATGGGGTGATGGAGGCATGTAAATGTGGTGATGGGGCATGTCCTGGTGTGCAACGTGGGTTATGGGTCATGTCGTAGGTGTGCAACGTGGGTAGGGGGGGTGCCCAAATTTTGGGATATTGGGTGTCTAAATCCTGGCATGTTGAGGGGCATAATCCTGGCATATTGAGGGGAAAATCCTGGCATATTGAGGGGGCATCATCTTGGCATATTGAGGGGAAAATCCTGGCATATTGGGTGTCTAAATCCTGGCATATTGAGGGGCATAATCCTGGCATATTGAGGGGCATAATCCTGGCATATTGAGGGGCATAATCCTGGAATTTTGAGGGGCATAATCCTGGCATATTTAGGGGAAAATCCTGGCATATTGAGGGGGCATCATCTTGGCATATTGAGGAGAAAATCCTGGCATATTGGGTGTCTAAATCCTGGCATATTGAGGGGCATAATCCTGGCATACTGAGGGGCATAATCCTGGCATTTTGTAAGGGAAAATTCTAGCATATTAAATGGCAAATCCTGGCATATTGTGGGGGAAAATCCTGGCAATATTCGTTATAAAACAAGGAAAAGATGGCCGTGGATGGGGAGGCGATTCGATGGTGCAATGGGCCACTTGACTGGATTTGCCCCCCAGGCCTAAGGCTGCCAGCCCTCCCCTGGGGTACAGTAAACTAAAAAAAGGAAAATTACAGCTAACACAAACTAAAACATACACACTACAAATGTCAAAACAGCTCATGTCACTAAGGGGTTAATCCAGACTTGTAAATGAAATAGAATGATCTTAGAAAGAGCAAAACGTATAATAAAATAATACATTTTAAATTTACTCCTTTCATTTCTGTCCTGCATACGGATGAAAACCAGGAACAATTGTATGGCTGTCTACTGAAACTTACTGATTTTACACAATGTAAAATTGTAACTATACATTTCTTAATTTGAAATAGTATTTTAATAAGAGACAGTGACCAGAGTATGTAAATAAATTGCAAGTCTTCCAAGAATTTCCTGCCACTTGAAAAATTCAGTATGTGTGAATATTTTAAGATAAACTATAGATAATTCCCTCTTATCTTTGATGTTCTTAGCTACTATCTTCTATCACATTTTTCCTACAATAATATAAATCACTTGTTGGCTAAAATACATGCACCATATTTTTAACCTGTAACCAATGGAATGAATAAACACTTATAACGCCCCAGTAAATGCAAAACAACCCTTTATTGTCTGGTCTGTCACTTATCCATATATTGCCTTCAAATCTGCTTTACAGTGAGTAATGCCCCAGAGTTGAAGACAGTAGATATGCACATAAATGTATTTTACCTCTATCTATCCTGCATCTTGCAAAAAATAAATCATTGAAGTACCAGTATACAAAGAAAGCCCAAAATAACAACAGTAATGATAAAACAAAATCCCTGAATTTTTCATAAACATAGCTGGAGGAAGCTTTCCACATTTTCTTTTATTTTTATTTATGAAAAACCGCACTAGACAGATAAGCCTATTATATTGCATGTTGGGGAAGCCGATATCTGTTTAAACACATCTATGTGCAATGTAAATTTGCTGTACAAACATCCCTCATTAATATTGGAGTACTGCCTGTGCTGAAGGCAAATCAAAATAATAAAGTAACAAAGCAATTTATTTGTAGGAACATTATTCAAAGTGTATTGCTAAATTTAAAATTACTGGCATGTGTAGAGATATTTGTACAAGTAACAACACATTAACAAAAATATTGAAGTGCAGCAGTTAGATGTCCTCAGTAATGTTTCTGTCATTAGTGTTGCATACTTTTTAAAAATAATTTTTCTTGGATAATATTAAATATATATGAATTGATTAAGAATATTTCATTTCCTGTGATTAAATTATATTAAATCTAGTTTTTCTTTGTAAAATACCATTAGACAAAAAAAAAGAAAGAAATGGGAGTCACATCTCACCCTGCTAAAATAGCCGGCCCTAAGATATAAACTACTCGGGAGGGGCATTAATGTATCTTTGCTTGCTTGCACCATTACGGAGAAGACCGCTCCATTAGCATATCAGACTGGGCATACCTTGATAACTCACTGAGAAAAAACAATTAAATGGGAGCCACCAGTGGCGTCCCGAGGGGGGGGCGGGGGGGGGGGGGGCGGACCGCACCGGGTGACACCCGTGCTGCCGGCACCACCCCCCGCATCGCGGTACTTCACTTTTTTTCTTTTTTCTGGCAGCCGCATCCACTGGACGCGGCCGTCGGAAAAAAAAATAAAAAATCCCAGCAACCGGATGTGACTGTGTTTCACTCCTCCGTGCAGGAGGGAAGACTGCATGGAGGAGGCGTCCGTCCGGGAGCACAGAGAAGCAGCGATTCGGTAAGTGATGGGGAAGGGGGGGAGGAGGGTGGTTTAAAACGAGCAGTTTATTACTGGGCATCTGACTGGCACAGTATTACTGGGCTCTGGCTGGCACTATATTACTGGGCTCAGACTGGCACTATATTACTGGGCTCTGGCTGGCATAATATTCCTGGGCTCTGAGTGGCACTATATTACTGGGCATCTGGCTGGCACTATATTACTGGGCTCTGGCTGGCACTATATTACTGGGCTCTGACTGGCACACTATTACTGGGCTCTGGCTGGCACTATATTACTGGGCATCTGGCTGGCACTATATTACTGGGCATCTGGCTGGCACTATATTACTGGGCTCTGGCTGGCACTATATTACTGGGCATCTAGCTGGCACTATATTACTGGGCATCTAGCTGGCACTATATTACTGGGCATCTGTCTGGCATAATATTCCTGGGCTCTGAGTGGCACTTTATTACTGGGCTCTGGCTGGCACTATATTACTTGGCATCTGGCTGGCACTTTATTACTGAGCATCTGGCTGGCACTATATTAATGGGCTCTGGCTGGCACTATATTACTGGGCTCTGGCTGGCACTGTATTACTGGGCTCTGGCTGGCACTATATTACTGGGCTCTGGCTGGCACTATATTACTGGTCTCTGACTGGCATACTATTCCTGGGCTCTGAGTTTCACTATATTACTGGGCATCTAGCTGGCACTATATTACTGGGCATCTGGCTGGCACTATATTACTGGTATCTGACTGGCATAATATTACTGGGCTCTGACTGGCATAATGTTCCTGGGCTCTGGCTGGCACTATATTACTGGGCATCTGGCTGGCACTCTATTACTGGGCTCTGGCTGGCCCTATATTACTGGGCTCTGGCTGGCACTATATTACTGGGCTCTGACTGGCATAATATTCCTGGGCTCTGACTGGCATAATATTCCTGGTTTCTGACTGGCATAATATTCCTGGGCTCTGACTGGCATAATATTCCTGGGCTCTGACTGGCACACTATTACTGGGCTCTGACTGGCATAATATTACTGGGCTCTGATTGGCACACTATTACTGGGCTCTGACTGGCACTATATTACTGGGCTCTGACTGGCACTATATTACTGGTATCTGACTGGCATAATATTACTGGGCTCTGACTGGCATAATATTACTGGGCTATGACTGGCACTATATTACTTGTATCTTTCTGGCACAATATTCCTGGTATCTGACTGGCACAATATTCCTGGGTTCTGACTGGCACAATATTCCTGGGTTCTGACTGGCACAATATTACTGGGCTCTGACTGGCACACTATTACTGGGCTCTGACTGGCACACTATAACAGGGCTCTGACTGGCACTATATTCCTGGTATCTGACTGGCATAATATTCCTGGGCTCTGACTGGCACAATATTACTGGGCTCTGAGTGGGACAATACTACTGGGCTCTGAATGGCACAATATTCCTGGTATCTGACTGGCACACTATTACTGGGCTCTGACTGGCATAATATTACTGGGCTCTGATTGGCACACTATTACTGGGCTCTGACTGGCACTATATTACTGGGCTCTGACTGGCACTATATTACTGGTATCTGACTGGCATAATATTACTGGGCTCTGACTGGCATAATATTACTGGGCTCTGACTGGCATAATATTACTGGGCTATGACTGGCACTATATTACTGGTATCTTTCTGGCACAATATTCCTGGGCTCTGAGTGGCACAATATTCCTGGTATCTGACTGGCACAATATTCCTGGGTTCTGACTGGCACAATATTCCTGGGTTCTGACTGGCACAATATTACTGGGCTCTGACTGGCACACTATTACTGGGCTCTGACTGGCACACTATAACAGGGCTCTGACTGGCACTATATTCCTGGTATCTGACTGGCATAATATTCCTGGGCTCTGACTGGCACAATATTACTGGGCTCTGAGTGGGACAATACTACTGGGCTCTGAATGGCACAATATTCCTGGTATCTGACTGGCACACTATTACTGGGTTCTGAGTGGCACAATATTACTGGGATCTGAATGGCACAATATTACAAGTATCTATAATTGTAAGATTGTCACCTTGTGGGGCTCCTGTGTGTTGCATAATTAATGGCGGTCCCATGTGTGCATAATTATGGGGCACTTGTGTGTGGCATATTTATTGGGCCCCATGTGTGGCATAATTAAGGGGCACCTGTGTGTGTGGCATAATTAATTGGGCAGAGGTGAGGCATAAATAGTGGGGTTCTGGTGTGGCATAATTTATGGGGCTCTGGTGCTGCATAAGTTATGGGGCTCTGGTGTTGCATAAGTTATGGGGCTCTGGTGTTGCATAAGTTATGGGGTTCCTGTGTGTGGCATAGTTATGGGGCTCCTGTGTGTGGCATAGATAATAGGCCATCTAACTGGCATTACTAAGGAATCTGTTTGGCATTGTATGGAGGAAATCCAGGGGGGTGACACCATGAGTTTCTGCACCAGGTGACACCAACCCTAGTGACGCCCCTGGGAGCCACATAACCCCGATAATGGACAGTGCTAAAATAGTTGGCCCTATAGCATGTGACCTATCCAAGGGGGACACAAGCCATACGATACTGACAAAACCAATGTAGGGTGAAACTTACATCAGTGGTTGCTGTGTTCATGTACAGATGATGCATGCCAGGCAATTTGGGTCTGGACTGTTATTATGCGTGGGATCAGTCTGATATGCTGACTGTGAAGTATCCTCTGTAAGTTAGCAAAAAAAAAGATATGTTACAAGTAGTGTTGAACCGAAATAGAGTCCCCATTCATACGAATATGTCAATTGACCTATTCGTATGAATGGGGACTCTATTTCGGTTTGTAGAATAGCCAATAGCATTACATTTATTCTATAAACCGAAAGTCTATAAACAGAATGTCGTTCGGTTTATAGACTTTCGGTTTATAGAATACATGTAATTCTATGCTATTCTATAAACCGAAAGTCTATAAAAAGAATGTCGTTCGGTTTATAGACTTTCGTTTTATAGAATACATTTAATGCTATTGCTATTCTATAAAAAGAAAGTCTATAAACATGTCATACTATTGGCTTTCTATAAACCGAAATAGAGTCCCCATTCATAAGAATTTCTTATAAATGGGGACTCTAGTTCGGTTTATAGATAGCCAATAGCATTACATGTATTCTATAAGCAGAAAGTCTATAAACCGAACGACGTTCGGTTTATAGACTTTCAGTTTATAGAATAGCATAGAATTACATGTATTCTATAAACCGAAAGTCTATAAATCGAACGTCGTTTGGTTTATAGACTTTCGGCTTATAGAATACATGTAATACTATTGGCTTTCTATAAACCGAACTAGAGTCCCCATTCATAAGAATTTCTTATGAATGGGGACTCTATTTCGGTTTATAGAAAGCCAATAGTATGACATGTTTATAGACTTTCTTTTTATAGAATAGCAATAGCATTAAATGTATTCTATAAAACGAAAGTCTATAAACCGAATGTCTTTCGGTTTATAGACTTTCAGTTTATGGAATACATGTAATGCTATTGCTATTCTATAAACCGAAATAGAGTCACCATTCAGAAGAATAGGTCAATTGACCTATTGTTATGAATGGGGACTCTATTTCGATTACGGACCTGGACTTTTTTCCGAAGTTCATCGAACCTCTCGAACCCGAACATCCAGGTGTCCGCTCAACTCTAGTTACAAGTATGTTACATCCTATATGGTCAGCTATTTTGCTACTGTGAATTCTCAGTGAGATGTAGCTCCCATTTCTTTATTTTTTTGCCTCTAAAATACAATTTCCAAACTTTCTATACAAAATTGCAGAAATCATAATGTTAATAAATGTTAGTATATAGGCACAAGGTAAACCAAGGTTGTCAGTAATCAGTAAAATATCTGATTTCATCAATTGATTAAACATATAAAAAGTGAAAATTGTGTAAGGGGTAAACAACAAAAGGGTCATATTTGCCATTGTGGCCAAAATTATTGTAACAGAACGGCTACTGAAGACCAGTAGGACCTCTGCCCATTGTAGAAAATTGCCTCCTTAGCCCCCGATTAAAGCTCAGCATCCACCCAGCAAGTCTTCCCTTGAACCTTGCACTTTGTACCCAATTAGCAGACAAGACCACTATCAGTTAGGTACAGCAAGAATGAACAACTGTTATTTGTCAAACAGCAGACTTATATACACACAAATATGGCATCAACTAGGGGAGAGGCACAGGGGGCACTAATTATATCATGGTTAGCCTCAAACAATAGAAAACCTTATCTGAAACAGGGAATTAAACAATGGATGGCTCACAGGACAGGAAACAATTGTTGATTTGATACCTACACATTTCAACACTAACAAATAATCACACTGCACACACTACTTGGAATAGCTTTGGCTGGGCACCTTGTGTTGAATTCCTTGCTGCATTGAATGGGTGCCTCAGGTCACTGCCATGGTGTGCACAGGGCAAAGACCCTGGGTACTGACAGTCTATTGGGGCTTTGGGAACAGAGAGTACAAAATGGGGCGCCATAGTGATAGTCGATAATAGATCTAGGGGACAGGTAACAAGGAGCAAGAGGGATAGTGATTTGTTCTTTGGGATGCTATAACCTCTTCCAGTGCCAGGGCAATCTAGAGCACGCAGGCATATGTGACACATGGCTCCTTCGGGGAAGGGTAGTCCTTTACCCTATGAGGGTCCATAGTCCACAGGGAGGTGTTTTGCCCTGAGGGTGCTCCAGGAGCCCCAGTCACTCAGGCTGTCAGGATTCACTTCGTGACACATATGATAGTAGTACAAACAAATTACACAAATTAAGTATAAGAATAATAATAATTAACATCCTAAACATAACTCACCAGAAAAATGACCATTTAGCAAAGCATAGATACCAGTGCCACAGAAATATCCGCAAGGTTTCGGCGTGAAATTAGTATTAACTCCCATAATGATATCGCCAGACACCCTGTTTACAACTGCGATGAACATTTCCTCATCTCTTTCCATTCCCCTTTGAGGTTAAGGAAAATTATTGTTGCTAGTCAGACACTGAACAGATCCTCCGAGTCTATACATTCCTCTAAAATGCTAGTAAGCAAAAAGAGAAACTATACTCCAATGTGATATGAATCTATGTGTACTGTTACTGTGCAAACACCCCTTATTATTATTGGAGTACTGATGATCTGTTGCCATGGGCACTGAGTTCCACTGAAGTGAAAAATGAATTGCATTGTAGAGATAGTAGAGACAAGGCGAATATACTAGAAACGTTTTAACTGTTTTCCATGCCAGGGCAGACTAAAGAGCATGCACCAGTAAAGGAGAGAGACAATAATCATGGCAGAGTACAGTTATGTAGACATTCCTGCACCAGTGGAGTCCTATGTTCTGACTGATTTCCCTCCAGTTGTTGCACACCTCAGTATTCCCACTAGCGTTCTAGAATATCATGGAATTATGATAGTTGAAGTAGAGTGTGTATCACTTTCTAATTGTTTTGTTTTTCTTGCAAAATCTATACCTTATCTGTCAGCAAATCTGTCCTGCATGTCTATTTGTGTCTGTCTTTAATGACAAACTGATGGGCTGGTAAAATTGCAAAATGGGGCACTAAATATGTTTTGGTCCCTTGGCCAAAAGTTGTCTTCCTCTGATTTACATGCATATATTTTGTTTTGAGGCAAAAGTCACAGTGACACTGTAGTTCCTTACTCACTAAGCTGTTTATCCTTTCCATGCAAATGGAAAAATAGGTAGTAGGGAGAAATGGAGAAGGTGTCCAGAATATTTTTTTTTCTCTTTACAGTGAGTTTTATTTACACTAATTACTTATGAATTTCTTATGAATGGGGACTCTAGTTCGGTTTATAGAAAGCCAATAGTATTACATGTATTCTATAAGCCGAAAGTCTATAAACCGAAGGTCGTTTGGTTTATAGACTTTCGGTTTATAGAATACATAGAATTTCTTATGAATGGGTCTCTCATTTGGTTTATAGAAAGGCAATAGTACTACACGTATTCTATAAGACGAACTAATAAAACAAAACGAAAATAATGAACGAATTTCGTCTTAAACGAATGCAGTAATGAACAAAATTCGTTTTAGACGAAATAAAATGAAAATTTTAGTTTTGCACATGTCTAGTCCATAGATCATCATTAATTGTCTTTCACCAAGTTCAGTAAATGTCCACAATGAGCAATGTTGGTACCTGGACCTGGTCTATAGGCACTACAAATAGTGCATTTAATGCAATTTCAGCTGTTCAACAGTTCAACTTTTATTCGTGTTCCTTTTTTTATTTTGCAGAGCCATCAGAATCTAAATTACAACAATATTTTAGACAAACTTTTTCCATACTTAAATGATGCGTTTCGTAAGATATCATAGTTATCATGAAAAATTATGTCCTACTTATTTCGTTCATTTTCAGCAGGTTCTCCTATTTTTCAATTTTGAATGAATCATTATGTCTGTCTGTCCAAACGGTATTTCTATGATGCAACCATAAATTGAATTCCCCAATCCTGGTAGATATTCTGCTTTTTGTAAATTGCTTCTTTAATAAATATCTAGCACTTATCATAAGATGATGTTTTCCTTTAATGTTTCCTACTGTAATATAAAGATGATCATCATTTGATTTTTGTACTAACTGGAAACATCAGTGACGTAATGTTCTGGTAAAGATACTTGGTTGTCCCTCCTGTCACTGGAGTTAGTTGATTATTTGCCAGCAGCACTTTTAACTTCATCTCACACGTCCTTTCATGCATCATCACAACATCTGCTAAAATAAGCAATGAAATAACCAATAACAGTGGACATTCTAATGTATTTTATTATTATTAAATAAACCTTTTTTTTACGATAATATTCAAACTGAGTGGCCTGATGTCAATTATGTCAATTTATTGCACATACCTTTGTAGTATATATGCGCATGCATGGAATTCTTAAATTGATTTCAGTAAATTAAAATACAGCGCTACAATTTAAAATGATTAGTGGACTGTTTGCATTTGTTAACCCCTTTGGACTGAAAGGACATTCTATGCCATCCTAATTTACAGTGCCCAAAATTCTGTTGGATGCCATAGAATATTCTGTAGGATGCCATAGAATATTTGGACTATGACAGCTCATTGCGGTCTTTCGAACCTGCAGCTGGAATCCTTCTGTCGGGTGAGGCCACTTTGAGCATCAGCTACGTTTTACATGTAACCCTGAGGAAAAACGTAAATAAAACTACATATGAGAACTATTGTTCTTATTGTTATTATCATCTAACAATCAATGGGTAAAACAAGGAATTTACAAGTTGTGGATCCTTATCGTGCATAGTTGCATCGGTTTATAAAGTTGTGTCTTGCACTCAAAGACCAAATCCAGTGGAACATGAAGAGTCATTGGAGAATACTGTGATGCAGCTGGCTCTGCTCAACTGAAAACAGCCAATAAGCACTTCTTAAATAGCTCACTGATGATCCAAGCAGTTTAATGTCATTCATGTCATAGCAAATGCCAGCAAGCGCATTTATTTGTTGCACACCAAAACATTTTGTATGTCTATTTTTTTTTTTATATTGTGTTTTTACTTTACCTAGAAAAAAAGGACTGTAAATAAAATGTGACACATTTACAATATTAGATCAGATTCAGTAATGCTGAAAGCTGCAAACGTTCTTTTGTGCGATGTGTGATTTATATTTTGTTTGCCATGATCTTTTACATTTTCACAAGAAAAAAACAACAAAACATTTAAATGGTATGGATTTTTAAATGTGATATTCTTTGATAATGGAAAATGTGTCTTTAACAACATGCCTCCCATGGTGTAAAATAGTTATGTTGAGCGAGGGATTATTATCTTTAGATATAGCAGAGAACACATAATACAGAAATAATAGGAGTCAGCTTTTCTTTCTATAAGTCACACAGATGCCTGTAATACTATTCAAAGTTATGTGTTTTTCAGACATATCACAGCATCACTTATTAGAATACAATTTTTTTTTGTTAAAATAAAAGTGTCGTAATTTAATGTTTCTCGACTGCCCTTTGCATTCTGCCTGCTCATTAAATTACAAAGTATTACATGATTTCTACAGAAGGCTTACTGTGGATACTCACTATTAGACAAATTAGCTACAGACTTCTGTATAGCTGATTGTAAAATATGATTAGAAGTTTAGAAATATAACAATATAAGAAAAAAGATATGACAAATAATGTTTTTTATGAGAGATTATCAAGAATATAACTGCACTGAAGCAACCAGTGATTGATTTGATTGCCCAAATCTCCTTTTTGTTTGACTTTGGTACTTAATTCTACTCATTCTTGATAAGATGTTGAGGATCCCAAAATGCAGGGTCTATTGAGAGAACATAGATATACACCTATCAGTTATAACATTATGACCACTGGCAGGTGACACAAATAACACTGATGATCTCTTTATCATGGCACCTGTCAGTGGGTGGGATATATTAGACAACACGTGCACATTTTTACTTTAAAATTGATGTGTTAGAAGCAGGAAAAATGGGCAAGCATAAGGATCTGAGCGACTTTGACAAGGGCCAAATTGTGATGGCTAGACGATTGGGTCAGAGCATCTCCAAAACTGCAGCTCTTGTGAGGAGTTCCTGGTCTGCAGTGGTCCTAAGAAGAAAAAGTGGTGAACCGGTTACAGGGTTGTTGGTTGCTAAGGCTCAATGAGGCACGTGGGGAGCGAAGGTTGGCCTGTTTGGTCCAATCCAACAGACGAGCTACTGTAGCTAAAATTGCTGAAGAAGTTAATGCTGGTTCTGATAGAACGGAGTCAGAACACACAGTGCTTCACAGTTCGTTGCATATGGTAGCCACAGACTAGTCAGGGGACACATGCTGGCAGCCAAAATAAAAACATAACATTATAGAAAAAAATCACTGGTCATTATGAAATACAATTTTTGTCATTTTGGATAACACTGAAGTACATTTCTTTTTTGCATTCTCTTGGAGTTTGGAGTCTGGGGTGATTCCTGTCAGATGAATTCTTGGTGGGACCACATTTATAAGGACTACACCACTGGGATATTTGGGTGAGAGTTGAGCCATTTCTTTTTGTGACCATGCTGCCGATTGTCTACAGCTGAAAGTGACTACATTGGGCAAATGGACCTATATATTTAACACTTTGTGTAGTATTTAAGCAGTGCAGAATATTTGTATATCTGAGCTTAAATGTAATTGTTTATCTCACTAGTAATTAATATGGTACTCTACACTTTCATATGGACATGACCAGCATCTGTAACTGAAGCTAGTGCTCTGACATTGGTTATTTCAAATAAAACTACAATTTCTCAAACTTAAAGTTAAATTTTCTAATGTAGTTTAAAAATATAAATCTGTTCTTTAATGAAAGTCCAAATGTAAAACGAATCCTAGTACAACAAGCAAATATTTTCCATGCTTACATTTTGTAAAAGTGAATTATTTAACATAATTTGTCTGACACAACTCGCTTCTCTCCCTATATTATAATTTTATCATGGTATAATTTGGTAAAAGTTCATACCATGATGCTTCTAAGATTCCCAAACCTTTCAAGTTTGTGAGGTTTTAAGTCTTGTTGGTCAATGTACCAAACAAAGCAGCCCTGTCTGATGACATCATGGCACCACTTTTCCTGATCCTGATAGGTACAACCCCTGGAACATCAAGGCTCAGTTCTGGATCTCTTAGAAACCCTGGACCCTGGGCTAAATGACTATCCAGGGAATGTTATGGACAGACACAGTTGGTAGTTATGTATAAATTGGCTCCATGTTAAAGTGTTGTTATATATATATATATATATATATATATATATATATATATATATATATATATATATATATATATATATATATATATATATATATATATACACACATTATAGTTGCTAGTTTTTCTTTTCTTTTCTTTCTTTTTAATATGACAAAGTAAAAGAATTCCAAGAAAAAGAAGCAAAACTGTTAAATTACAACCAGCTGCAATGTGGTTAAAAACAGATGCCAGACAGGTGTTTTAATATGTATTCAACAACAATTGCATTAAATAAAGGATTCAAGTGAGAACTCTTGCAACACCATTTACCCATAATTATGATAACTTACTTTTAGGAAACTGCCGGCTCCCTACGGTAAATTTCTTTAGTGCTGTGATTGTCTTGATCTACTATAAAAAGCAAGCAAGAACAAACAAGGCACATCACAGCACAAGCAAATGATCACTAACAGCTATGCCATATCAGTAGATCATATTCTCGGGATTCAACAACCTAAGTAGACATTTCCCTCCTTCTAACTGAAAGTAAAAATGACTTTGTCCTTGAAAATTCACAAAGGATATAATTAAAATTCTGACACATAATATAAGAACAATAGCAACATTAAGAATGTGAATATAACCTCGAATGCAGTCCAATGCCAGTCCTTTTCTGTTGGGGCATTATCCTTCATTACAGCCATAACCATACAAAAATGACCCTTCTGTATAATAAAGCTGTAATAATTTAGATTTAAGGTAGGAGCAATGTTGTTTCATTATGACAAGTACTTATGCCTGTTCTGCTTTTTTTCTATGAAGTGCTTCTGAGTCTATCACTCTATCTCTCTCTCTCTAATGCAATGTTATGGGGTTGGTATACAATTGGTATACAATTGTTTCAAGGTCTGTTTTTTATTCTCAGTCTGCCCTTTCTATCTATCTAACACAAGACTGCAAACCTTTCTGCCTACAGTCACTACATATTCCTTGCCATCTTATTTACAAGCACTAAACAAACAAATCATGCTGATATTATTTCATGTAACATGTTACCACTGAATACCACAAACAAAGAGAATCTCTGTTCTTCAAAAATGATTACTAATTATTACTGGTTTTATTGTTCTTTACAAACAATACACTAATTACACAATAAGTAAAAATAAAAAAAAAATACTGCTAAGGTTAAACCTTTGCATCCCAAGAGCTAGGAGTGATTTCCCGCTCATTTCTTGGACACCATTGCTTACCCAGAGTTTAATAGTAAAAAATGCTGACATCCAAATAATTAATACATAATGCATGTATAATTAACCCCTTCACGATGTTAGAACATACTATGTTAAGCGAAGCTCTAGGTAGTTTACGAGCCGGTCGGATTATCTCCGCAACTCGGAAGATGGAAACTTCATAAAAAAACAGAAGTGAAAATGTCCATGACGAACGCGTAGGGTGGGAGTTTTCTCCGTTCATTGCGGACATTTTCACTTCCAGTTTTTTCTGAAGTTTCCATCTTCCGAGTTGCGGAGATAATCCGGCCGTCTCGTAAACTACCTAGAGCTCCACTTCAACGGAAATTAAAGCCGGAATTTGAAGTCCGTTTTCTGCCTACATGTATTTGCATCTTTAAGGACTTTATGTTGAGCCAGATCTTCATACATCTTCTTGTAAGTGTATTTATTTGAAGCGCATTAAATCCATTGTAATACAGTACACACTATTTTCGGCTCCCTTTCTTTGTTTTTAGATAAAACCTCCAGAAGAATTTACTGCTTTCAAAACAAGGGATGTTTTGACCACTTGTGTTATATTACCTCAAGAACTATCGCAATTTGTATACTGTAGCTAACGCACCTGTCTGCTTTTTGCTACATTTGTATGTCTGTCTTGCATTGTTTCAAATATCACCTAATTCTTTATACTGCAGCTATTTTATTTTTATTGCTTTTTGTTACATTTACTATCCTTATCTAATTTTTTTTTTCCTACAGCATTTATATCTTACTATTAACCCATTGCTCTTTCCACTTTGGTAGCTTGGGTGTGTATTTATGTTTTTGCTGAGCTAGTCCCTGTTGCTTGCACTATTCTTTCCGCTATACTATATGTGGCATGAAAATGTCAGCAATCACCTACTGGAAACACTGCTGGATAACGGGATAATTAAAATATATTTTAAACAAGCTAACTTTAGATGAATTAACTGTACCAATAATATATGAAAATTACCAATCTTCATTTTAAGAAAATCAATGTCATAAAACAATATTTTAAAACATTTTGTGCTAGCATAACTATTTAATAAAAATAATAAAATAAGCAGTGGAACTATTCTGCCTCCCTAACAAAGCTGTGAGAAGGGTTTTCTGAGACCAGCTGTATTGACCAGTACTTCCATAAAGAAGATTACACAGTCAACTCATTCAAAGTTTTAATCTTCAGATTGACAATTCTTGTACATATGTTCGGAAATGTAGATTAAACTACAGTAGTTCTTGCTAACAAATTACACAAAATGGCTGCTACATGACAGAATAATTAACAGCAGTTGAATGAGCAGGAAAGTAGGGACTTGCTGAATAGAAGCTGTGCAAGGTAGTCCAGGAGGGGCAACAACAAGATACAATAGGCACCTGGAGTAAAACAGCAGATTAAACAACACATATAAAAATACAAAATTAAAACGAGACATGAGAGCAACAGTTTGTATAAATATGTATGCGTTAACAAAAATAATAAAATAAACAGTGCAATTAAACAATTAATTATAATGGAAATGAAAACAATATTTTAAACAATATTGGTTTTAAATATTTTGAAATGATGTATTGACTGATAGTTTGACTTAGAATTCAAATAAAAAATAATTTTGTTTCTGTTTTTAATTATTTCAACGTACATGTGGGTTAAAAACTGACATAATTTAGAAATAGTTTATTTATGTTTTAACCTTCAAAGGTCAAGTCAGTTAAATAGTGCTTTGCATTGCATTAAGTAGTGCATACTAAAGCATTACTATCTGTTATTTTACCCTGTATTTTGTGTTCTTTGTTTGCCTGCTCTTTTCAACTCTATTAAGTAGAATCAATACTTAATTGGCTTGAACTATTTAAAAATATAGATTTTCCCCACATTGATAAATATAATAAATGAAAAATGCAGGTTATCCCTTCGTCCATATCTCTTTTTTCAGTCACTGACTTTATATTACGTAAATGTTTATTTCTTTGTATGTTATAATTTTGTGTTGAGTGTTGCATTGAGCTTCTTGCTTATCATTGCTTTAGGCAAAAGTAATTAAAATATTTATTTTTAATCAAAAATGTTACCATTTTGTTCTGCATTTCTCATAAATGATTACTATTTAATGTAGAAAGATTGTTGCTGCTTCAGGCTGGTTCACTGATTACAAACGTTGATCAATGCAAACTTTTTAAGTAGAAATTGATAACATACATTTCTTTAATATATGCAGATATTTAGCAATTACTAAGATTGTCACTAGATAACCTAATTGATGCTTATATTAAAATTACCCTTCCATTGTTGCCAATTACTAATATTTCTAATAGTTGTAGTTGACATCTGAACAAAGTTGATAAAAGCTAACCTGGATACTATCCAAAACATTATTTTTTTTTTTTTAAATCGCATTACTTCAAGTGAAAGTAAAAATATTTTTTTTTCTATTTAAAGGAACGCTGCATAAAAAGTATTCTGAATCAATGTTTATTAACCCACTAAGGATGCCAGGACGCTCCTTGCCATCATGCATTTTAGTGCATTAATGACCAGTGATGACTTGGAACTTCCTCCTATAAAATGAGTGGGGGGTGGGATAGATGATTGCATCCATCGCTCTGGTGGTGTTGCTATAATGCCTCGATATCAATGCATTAAGCAACACCCACATTTGGCCCCCCGGGGCAAAGAGTTAGCCCTGGAGCCGTCAAGAGTTAGGAAATTCTCAATATCACTTTCATTGCTCTTTACTGTTGCTAGAGTGCCTGTAGCAGTCCTCAACATTATACTGTAAAAACATTTTTTGGCATCTACAGTCACGGTTAACATCTAGGGCTAGAGTTAGATTAGGGTTAGTGCTAGTGTTGTGGTGATTAGGGTTTGGATCACAAGGTCACTGTAGAGAAACAAAGTGTTAGAAAGAAATACCTCTTTGAGTTATTGCCCTATAACTTGCAAAAAACCTGTAAAAACATGCAAACAATGGGTATCTCTAAACTCAGGTCAAATATTAGAATATATTTAGCAGCTTTTTTTATTTGTGTCTGTAAACGTGTAAGACGTTTTTCTGTTAAAAGTTAGAAAAAGTGTTTATACATTTTTTATACTAAATGATATGATGTGATAAAACTAATAGTATCTAAAGATAAAGAAATATATTTATCAATAGTGAATGATAGGTGATGTGCCTTAGTAAATATACATAATGCCTGGGTGCAAGCTTGACCAAAAGTCAATACTGAGAAAAAAGTGACATTCACAGGTCTTAGTTACCAAAAGTAGAAACATTCTTTAGTGTTGACAGAAGTCAATGTTTCAAACTCCTCAATGGAGTCTTCATCATGACTTACTACCAGATCTACTTTTGTTAACATAGACCCATGAGTGACACTTTTTTTTCCAATATATATATATAGATCTATATGTATATACAGATAGATAGATAGATAGATAGATAGATAGATAGATAGATAGATAGATAGACAGGTAGACAGGTAGACCGGTAGACAGGTAGACAGATAGATAGATAGATAGATAGATAGATAGATAGATAGATAGATAGATAGATAGATAGATAGATAGATAGACAGGTAGACCGGTAGACAGGTAGATAGATAGATAGATAGATAGATAGATAGATAGATAGATAGATAGATAGATAGATAGATAGATAGATAGGTAGGTAGGTAGATAGATAGATAGATAGATAGATAGATAGATAGATAGATAGATAGATAGATAGATAGATATATAGATAGATAGATAGATAGATAGATAGATAGATAGATAGATAGATAGATAATTAGTAGTATTATTATTAAATTTAAACTGAACTAAAAGAAGCAGCAATTATACTGTAGGCTGTGGTCAACATGCTACTGTTGCAGTTCTGAAATAAACTAGTTTTTTGTTAGTACTAATAATTGTCGAAATGTCTGTAGGTCACTTTGCAAAATGATGTCTCTAGAACCTGGATATAGAAGGGTTTTGAGTGCATTACTGAAAATGGTATTTATGAGCACCTCAGACCTAGAATAACTGCATGACCTTTATGTAATTTACATATGATACGTTAATGAATGTGACTTACAAACCTTTCATTGGGGTCTTATGGCCCTACTTATATTTATTACCAGCAGTTGTATACTGTGGAAATGCTTTCCCTAGAGGGAAAGAAATCAATGAGAGTGATAATACCTCTATCCCTGTGTATTGAGTTTCAAATACAATCTCATAAATTGAGCTACATCAAATTATATGTTTCATGATAGGGAGCCTGACTGGAAAACAAAGCTACTGATGCTTATTTTTTCCCGTATTTAATTACCTTAAGATACCAAAAATGAATGCATGACAAAGAACAAAAACAAAACAAAACCAAAAAAAAAACACGTTTATTAACACAAACATTTTAAAGTGGCAATTTCATTTAGCTAATTTTGTGAATGTTGTGCAAGTTTAATGTATATAAAATACTATTTTACTATAAAACAGATTACAGTTCACCTATAATTTTAGATTAAAGAAAATGTCCTAAATTCAGTGACATCAGTGAGCCGGTTTGATTTCTTTGCAGTAGTTTTCATCCACGCCTCTGAGGAACTGTCGTTAGCAAATGAATGAGGAATCAGCCTGTTTATGTAGAGGTGCTTGGAATGTGTGAAGGCATTTAGCTGGCACTGTCTGTGATGAAATTTAACGAAAGAAAAATGACTTTGGGGGAGCTGTTGTTTTACCAACCACAACCTATTACACTTATATGTCATTGTTAAGAGCTAGGAAGTGTTGAAGTAGAAGCTAATAAGACATATGGATTTGTTTTTTTTTTTACATTACATGATGCAGTAGTTCAAAAAGGACATTGTAGGCAGGACTGCACCTTTAAATATAAACAGGCATTATGTGTGTCAAAATGGCTGGTCATTGTATCACACATTATGTTTATGTAGTTTTGTGGTGGGTCAATGAGGTGAAAACGTGGTATTATCTTAGTGATGCCTCCTGTACTTGTTGTGCACAGTGGATAGAAAAATTACAAATGTAAAACTAATACTTATTAATTAATTGTGTCTTAACGCTCTATTTGTTTTACCTTAGTCAGTACTTATTTTGTACTACAAAAGTGACCAAAAGTTGTAATGCTCAGCTAGTCTGCATTGATATTAGCAATCAAACTGGCAATGTCAAGGTAACATCTAAGCTCCAAGCAACTCACTAAGCTGATAAAAATAGATAATGTTCAGCACTATTTCTGATGTACTGCACATTGTTCGAGTGATCAGCAGAAAATGTTAGTATTGTTTTCAGATGATTTGAGTCAAATTGATTAAAAGTGCAATTCCTGTAGAAAGTTTCCGATAGAAATCTTCTCCAAACTTGATTCAGTGTACTTTCTGATTTTCTTCTAATGACCTTATTCAATAACAAGAAATGCATTTGGTGAAAGGACAGCAGAAATATCTGTGAGCTGGTGACATGAAAAAAAGAACCTGAGATAATCAAAGTTTAGAAACTTTATTTTAAAAAATGATTATAGAAGTATGAAAGTTTATTGCATGTAAAATAATGCTTTTTTTAAGTGGTTTCTCATGGAGCTGACTTGTACAACAAATGTACCAATCATGTACTATGCTTTTGAGTTCTTGCTATTTCAATATATGATACGATAGTCACATACAGTATGTTTTCACATTAATGTATAGATGTATATTAACTAGAGTAAACTATCAAAAAATGTATTTGTGAAATCAGTTAATATCTACTTCTATGAAAATCTATAATTATTAGGGAATATTTTAAAAAGCAGGCCCCTTTATGTGACTATTTGTTACTGAGATACTAGTAAAACATGTGATTACCAAGTTATATTAAAATAAGTGTGAACAATTTATAATTTTTTTCCACTGGAGTATATCATCAAATAGGACTCCTTGTGTAATCAACAAAGGCTATATGTGTAGAAAAATAATGCTGTGTGCTTAGCCAGTCAGATCTACATGCAAGTTAAGGTCAACAGAAAGATGGTGACCTCTGATTATATATATATATATATATATATATATATATATATATATATATATATGGATCAATTTAGATATTTTTTTTTTTAGATTCCATTTTATTACAATTGTTTTTTGAAACAAGCATGGTGGTCTGTGTCAAACTATAAAAAGTATAGTTTCTGGTTTGGTACACATCAACCATACTCTGACCCTGAATTAACATTTTGCTCTTTAGTTTACTCAAAGTGCTTACTTTGAGTATGTCCAGTGAGTTTATCATTATGTATACAGGTTGAGTATCCCTTATTCAGAAATCCATTATCCAATATGATCCATTATCCAAACATTTTTAGGATCTGTCCACAAGTTGCAAATTGCACACACACCTGTTAGAATGCACACAGCAGTGTATTCAGTGTCTACCCATGATATAGTCGTTCCATGCATGCTCAGATTCCCCCACGCCCACAAACGTTAATACCCTGACACATGTCCTGACGTGCCAACTGTAGGTTCCCAACAATGCCTTACATCACAGTAAAAGTGGTGTATTTGCTCTATACAGTATTTGCATTGGTACTACTGTATTCCATGAATATTGATGAAAATTATCTGTTATTCGAAATGATCTGTTATCCAAAATACTCTGATCCCAAGCATTTTGGAGAAGGGATACTCAATCTATATTTAGGAGCTCTGATATATTTGGCTATATGGATAAAAATAATAGAAAAGTACTCTATGTAGTTATATAGCATTTGTCAAATAAATGAAGAAAAAAAAACCCTACAATGATCTTTGTACAGAAACAGAGAGGAGGAGGACAATCATTATTTAAAACATTCACCAACAAAGTATAGACAAAGCTATTTATTGTCATGTTGATAGTTTAGTTATTTTAATTACTGATTATTTGAAACTAAATAACTTTTTAAATGAGTTGTTACCACCTGGAGCTAATTTCCATTTAAATTCAAACTAATCTTATGCAGCATGCGCAAATAAGTTAACTAAATCATTTAAATTAAAAAGGCATTCATTGAGGCATCAAAAAGAATTAGGGCTTTGTCTCCATTTCAAGAGAAAATAGGGATCACTGAATTGTACTGTATGAAAGCTATGTAAGTAAGTATCAAAGTAGATCATAGTACGCTGATAATTTGTTTGAGCAAGGTTTACCCAAGTCCACACGATACAATTTGATGCCCACAAACATTTTTCAATTCTGCTTTATTCCATCACATGATACAAAGACATCATTTTCTTCTAAATATGGACTTGTGTCAAGCATTCTAGTCCATAGTGTGGCTCATTAAAAAGTGTATTTTTTAATTTTGTTGAGCAATATCAATAGATAAATAATATTCAGTTTCAGTCATACATTAATCTTTTTTCTAGAGAGAAAGAAAGTGTTGCATTATAGGTGTTCATGGCTTGCAGGGCCACTTTATGGCCCTAGAGGCCCAATGACAAAGTCTTGGGCAGTGGGCCTCCTCCTTTACATATTTTTCTAAATATTTGATTAAAAAAACCCATTAAAATACAAAATGTGCTAAAATCAACACACAGATAAATATATAAAAGATACTTATCACACAGTATGTAAAATAGGGGGCAATTCAATCTATATACAAAAAAAACGAGAAAAAGAAAGACATGAATGGGACAATATGGTGTGTTTTTGAGTTAACCAGTCATTGTGCAAGGTGGTATTTAACTTACATCTCCCGGAGCAAAATACTGCTCATTTCATCTGCTTGATCTGGCGACCTTTTAGATGTCTGTATAATTCTCCTCTGCTCCTCAAAATAGTGCTCAGTAATGAAGCAGCGAAAGGTATCTAGTAAAAAGTGTAAAATATTTGTATTTAACTTACATCTCCCAGAGCAGAACACTGCTCATTTCATCTGCTTGATCAGGTGACCTTTTAGATGTCTGTGTAATTCTCCTAGTGCTCAGTAATGAAGCATTGAAAGGTATTTAGTAAAAGTGCACAATATGTAATATAATAAATCATAAAAGTCTTACATTTAAAAAAAGAATGTTCATCACTGTAAGTCCTCTCCTATGAGACTCTGTTTCTGTATAGAGCTGCTGGGTTTCTGTGGTAGATCTTTAGACGTGTTCTTAAGTGGATGAAGTGTAAAGTGCCAAGGGTTCTCCGCCAACAACGCGTTTCGCCAGAGATCTGGCTTCCAAGAGGTGTAAATTAGCACTTACTCATAGGCATGAGTAAGTAAGCACAGAATTACATGTTTATCAATTTGCCGTCGTTCTGTTTTTTGGAGACCAGGTAAAGAGGGAGGTGATGGAGCTATGTGTTGCTTCTTTACCTCTTTCTATGTCCTGGACTTAAAGAAACAGGTCTTTACCACATATTACTAAAATAACAAATGTCCGGGCAAAAGACATGAACAATCTCTATTTCAGGAATTAATGTGCTGCACTGACAAACTACAAAATAAAAGTGAACATTATTTATTTCCTTTTACCATCCATTAAGACCAAATTTTATGTTGTATTTCAGTAAAATTAGACAAAGTTCAGTCATAGGAGGAAACTTTATTAAGATGTACATATAATTTTCAATGACTTCAGTTATAGTGGGCATTTAAAATAATAATTTTGCAAACTAACCATGTTTTTTATATTTAACCATACCATTTAGTAAATAACCCTTACAGATTTACAGTTAAAGAGTGCTGGGAGGGAAACTGTCATGAACAACATGGTATATTAAAATAATTCAATACAGTTCTAACATAAGATGCTTGCATAATTTATCTGCAGTGTTTTGTATTAATTACTTCCGCATACAGTAATCAAACATCCAATCACCATTCATTGCTATTTTTTCACTGAGAGGCGAGTTTAATCTTACAAACTCTGAATGTACACAGTAAAACACTGGATTCTGGTTCTCACTAAAAATGGCAGATGAAATGTAGTAATCTCAATTGTCACCACATTATGCTATATGGCGCTTAATTATAAGTTGAACTAAATTTGGACTAACATGTTCAGTCATATAATATACTTTGCTAATAACACTGTAGTTAAACAAAAATGTGCCTTTTCAAAAAAAATTGAAATTAAAATTATTAAGAGACAACTAAAATAACCAAAACTAAAGCTTGACAAATCAAAAAACACACACACAGAAAACTGGTAAAATACAACCCAATGTAATGTGAAACAGCCTAACATTGGTTTTTATTCAACCATTCAAACCTGAAAATAAAACAGACAAAACATAAAGAATTGATGTGTTGTTGTTTTTTTGTGTGGGTGTGTATATGAATTTAGCTGTTAAGATGTATAAGTAATGTGTAAATGAACCTATTATTTCACTAAACAAATTGTAGAGTCCTCTAAACTGGAAAAATATGGATGAACAAGAAATGTGCATGGTTTGCTAAGTGTTTTATTCTAAATAGACCTGCTGAATGCACAACAAAGTCTCACTAATCATTCTCTATTTTATCAATTACTGTGTAATTATTTAAAACACTGATCTAAATTAAAATGTACTTGGAATAATTATAAAGATTTTTAACAATAGTGCATGTTTTTCTGTTATAAACATACATAGTTTATTACTGTGTGTCGATTAATCTGAAAGTCGTTAACTGTAAATCTACTACATATTTAAACAAACAAAATGAAAAAAAAATATAATACATTTTATATCAAGCTATTCTGTGGTTCACAGCTGCTATCTTGTTCCATAGCATAATGACTCCTGTTGCTTCTGGCTAGTTATTTTCTTCTACTTCCCTTGTTAATGCTACTTTTTAATATGATCCTATAAAACACATAATCTCTCAGATAATGTACATACATCTACATCTCCTGGAGACTTATATTTCCTTGCTGGGAAAACTTTTTGAATGACTGATTAGAGAGTCAATTCTTAAGGAACCTGTATAAAAGTGAAAAGTTGAAGACTTTTGCCTGTTACTGCAGTCAGGAGAAGCTTGGGGGGAATTATTCATGAATCAATTTTGTTTTTTGTAAAGGTAGCAACTGGGCTCAATAACATGAAGATAAACATTTTTGATTTCAAATGGACTGAAGTTTCTCAGAAAACACTTAACCGGCTGCAAGGACTTCAATAAATGGACTGCAAACACACCAGGATAGGCAAATAAAAATCATTTTCAAACAGCACAATATCATCTTTAAGACAAGTCTGTTACTTAATTGAAAAGAAAAGCCAATACGGCTTTCTGGATGGGATGTTCTAGTTAAAATTAAACATAGTTTATTAGGAAATAGGCACAGCTTACAGGATAAAAGACATGTGTTGACTGAGGAAGGTAAATACTAAAAAAGCTTTAATCAGAAAACAAAAAAAAGTAGTCAGTTAATCATGGGAGATAAAAAAAAAAATCTAATCTTGTAAAATCTACAAGAAAGTGAAAATTGACAATATACACCAGCCAGTGAGAAAGATACCACTTTATTTAATAACTATCTGTAATAAAAATGCACAAATTCACTGTAGTGTTTGAATAGTCCAAAATATATTTATGACCTAGTCTTACTCATAATCTGTAGGTCCGTTACTGCATTAATATCAATTTCCCTTGCTCTTCAATGGGAGATTCATTATGGGGATTCTGAAGATTACACAACATCGAGGGGTGGGCTAGGCATGCCACTGGATAAATGGGATTTTTAATGAAATTGAAAGAATCCATCCTTTTCAGAAGGAAAAGTAACACAATTCAGCATGCTTAAATGGGGCCAACTGAACAGTAAGACTAAAGATACCTAAAGAAACCTTTTGAACAGTGTTCCATGATTATTATTTTTTTTTTTGGGCAATATAAAAATCTATAGTTTCATAGGATAACCATTTTCCATTAATCTTTTTTATTTCATATACTGTACATCATTGTTTTGATGGTTACACAGAGGGTACATTTTGTGAAATTGGTTATAATGTGCATTTTTTTTTGTACCATTTTATGTTTCTTAGTCACTATTAGTGATTGTTAAAGTTGCATCAATACAATAAACTTTGGACAATCCAAGGCATGTAAACTTATGGCTGTGAATAATCCTGTCTAACTTAAAAAAAACAAAAAACGAAATAGAGTCTTGTTCCGAGTTCTGAAAAGCCCAGAGGAAGGGATATTTTGCAGACTGCAGGCTTTAAATGGGCATTATCATCTAAACTGTAATTAATATTGTGTATATAAACCATAGTGACTAATTATCCAGTGTTCTAGCAGAAATGCGTGTACCTCTTATAGCCCAAGAGACAAGTTAGCCTTACATTTGAGCAATATTGAAATTTTGCAATGCATGCGCACATATAGAGAAAAAAATATATAGTGTATTGATTGATATTGTCAGAGACAGAAGGAGGGTTGTTTTTAACCCACATTTAAAGATTTAAAGTTGTCAGTCTTCTGTAAATATTATAGCCTTAACCTTACCGCCTTTAGCGACCTTATGACGAGTTAACTCGTCATGTAGTTAGGTTTGCGGTATGCTCCGTACGCACCGCCAGCCAGTCTAAAATGGTTCCAGGACTTTGCCTCGCACCCAATAAATTACATTCTGTAAAAAAATAAAAAATAAAAAAAAAATCAGTTTCCTTCTTACTTTATGGACTGCAGTTTTTTTTTTTTACAAACTTTTTTCATTTTGCATTTTACATTTTATTGTAATATATTAATTGAATTAATATATAACCCTTACATGCACATTCTGCAATTCTTATGGCTCTGATATCGCACTGGTTAGAGGTTTTTTTCTGGGGGGTTTTGTTAGGAGTGTTTGGGTACCTATATTTTTATTTTTTATTAGTTAGTTAATAGTTAGGATAAGTGGGTAATGTTGTACTATATTACATAATAATGTAGCTTATTATAGGGAAAATAATGAGGGAAAACTTTTTTTATGTGTATTTTTTAATACTAAATTATAGATTATTTTTATGTTTAGGGTATCAAAAGAAAGCTCTAACTGTCCTTTAAAAAATAACATATAACTTGTATGGGTGTGTTAAATGACAGAGAGGAAAATTACGATTCAACAAACACATATTAAAAAATAAAAAATCGTTCTGTTCTTTGGCCCAGAAAATCCCTGGTCCTGAAGGAGTTAATGTTGTAAAGAGATAAAATAATAACTTGCATTTAGACGTGCAATAATGTCTAGTTGACTGTAGTTAAAAGACAACAGTAGTCATGAAAAATAAATCTTTCCTTAAATAGCTCAATAGCTGATAAGAACAACAGTGCAGAAAATACTTAATAAAGAGATACATGAAATACCCTTTTTTATTAACTCCTACTCCGCTCATATAGATAGCTGGGTGCATTGTTAGAGCAAAAATGTCCCTGTTTTGTGATGGTTCGCACATGCGCAGCCTCCATTTTGCACTCTGGATGCACTAAGCTATCTGTATGGGTTCATTTTGTTCTCTGTGCAAGCACAAAACAACACCAGCAACAAGTGGGGACATGCATCTCAGACACCCAGCTATCTATATCAAGAGAGGCAGCTAAAAAAAAAGGATGTCATGTTTCCACTCAATAAGCATTTTCAGCACTGTTGTTATTGTCAGTGCTCAAGCTATTTAACCCCTTCCCACTTGTAGGATGTTCAATGCTGTCCTACTTTATAGTGCCTAGAGCCTTGTAGGATGGCATAGAACATCCTGCTTTTAACAGGTCTTCATGGCTCCCCACAATGAGCTGTGTGCGAACCACACTGCAGGAACTTGCAGTTCCCCACTGTCAGATGAGGCTACATTAAGTGGCCTCAGTCTGACACAGAAAATGTAGTTGATGTTCAAAGTGAGCACTGGCTACATTTTGCTAACAAAAACCTGAAGGACAGCATAGACCTCCCCGCGATGAGCTGTGCTGTTTATCCCTTGGTAGAGACTTGCAGTCTGACATACAAAATGTAGCAAAAGCTCGATTTGAGCATCCGCTGCATTTTCGGCATCCCTGCGCGCCAAACTTCCAGGCTCGGGCACACCTCTGCGATGCGTGGCTTCACAAAGTATTGTGGGTTGTTAGCAGGGACCCACAGGGTCTCTGCTTATATGTTCCTGGCCCCCCAGGAGCACAAAGATGCCAGTTTGGTGCTTTGGTTGTTAAGGAACAAAGAACCATGTGGCGTGAAGGGGCTAAAGAAACCTTTTTTTTCACGACTACAGTTGCCCTACAGTAATCCATTTTCAACATTAACATACATGTCAAATGTGGATTGGATGTCCACTTTAAAGACTCTTTACTGAATTTAGAATATATGCTCCCTTCATTTTCTGTGTGTTGTACATTTGTTTAGTACTGTATTAAACATACAAAATTCCATACAATTTACATTTGCACAAACTGGTCTAATCACAATACAATACAGATTAACAGATCCTTAAGGGATTTGGAAGTTGAAAAACAACCAGGAGTATATTGATGAATACGCCTCAAGAAGTGTTATATTATCTTAAATAAATGTTGACTTGAGTGACTTAGATAAATTAAAGCACCAAATCTTTTCCGTGGAAGTTGTTCATTTATACACCCTTGAAGCTGACAAATCTATAGATTTGTTTTCTAAAATCCAACACAGCATTTCAAATTATGAAGAAGAATTACTGTGCTTTAAAAAAGATAAATACAAGCAGGTCAAACAAAACTATAAAGAGCACAGGGTGTATTGCTGTCTCCAGGGGAACTGACTAACATGACCATAAGCTTCTACCGAATAGAATATTTTTTTTCAGATGTATTGATATTGATTTGTTTCCCACCAGCACATTTCAACCCATAGTTATTTGAATTACTCTGTAAGTCAATTTGCCTTCCAGTTTGTGCACAGATTAACATGAACTGTATGTAGTAACCCCAAACACCTCATATTGTTGATCTAGAAACAATTAGGCAAGGGGGGACATATAAGCCAATTGTGAGGAATAGGGTACTGTATAGAGGCCAATATAGGGTTGCCACCTGGCCGGTATTTTACCGGCAGGCCTGTAAAAAAATTGGCATCATGCCAATGTTAAGTCTATGGAGACAGTACCAAGGCCGGTATTTTTCTGAAGAAAAGGTGGCAACCCTAGGCCAATATGCAGATGACAAGGTAACAATAACTAACCTGTCCCGTAAAGTGAGGTAGAACAACGATATGGCTAGAAAATGGAATGTCAGTATGGTAGGAGGAACATGCAGGAATACGACAAGTAGAAATACAGACTAGCAAGGGTAAAATACAGCAAAGTTGTAATCCAGATTTACAAGGGTTAATTGCAGAAAGACACCACAGTTGTAATCCAGGCAGCAAAGTTGTAATCCAGGCTTGCGAGGGTTAAAGGCAGGAACACAGCAAAGTTGTAATCCAGATTTACAAGGGTTAATTGCAGAAAGACACCACAGTTGTAATCCAGGCTTGCGAGGGTTAAAGAGGTATATATCGCCAAGGTCAGGGGAACCAGACAGACTGCAACACGATGAGACAAACCAGGATCAAAGGGGTAACAGAGAGGCAGCAAAACTAAGAGACAGTGCAGGGTCAAGGGCACAGACAAGCAGAAGAGTAGTCGAGTAATCCGAGGTCAGTAACAGGAATCAAAAACAATGTAAACGCTAGGGTTCCGGTAAGCACAAGGTGCACAAGGAGTGCTTGGTGATCCTGCATTTTAAATTCTCCTGCATCTCGCGGGGACGCGACGGGCGTGACGTCATCGGACGCTCGCCTAGTGAATCATCGGTGGCAGTGAGCGTGCTTGCAAGCGCATATGGTGGCTGGACAGGTACGCAAGGATACACAGGGGAACTGCTGCAGGGTAGTTCCTGACACCAATACACAGGGCATAAATGAAGATATGAGTAAGAATAAGATTTCTAAATGTTCACAGAATGGAAAGAATTCATTAAGGAGCAACAGATTAGGTAGATAAAGCAGTATTTTACAAAAGTCATACATAAAAGACCAAATGTAGTCCTTTTTGTATAGTGAAGAAAGTAACATTTTGTTTTAAACAAATTAAGTTATTTTTTCCAAATTAAATTTAAAACTGTCCTATTTACGCAGCACTGTCTCTATTTAGAGTGAACGGCCAGTTTAATAATCCTTAGGTTAGATGTAGCCTGCATGATGTCATTGTACGTAGCACTCTAAGCACTTGCATACTGAAAAGCAATTTGATGCAGCCAAGGCTCTCACTACACAAGTCTAAACTGTGATGGGTTTCTTTACTTGTTTCAGTGAACCAGCTTATAATTTCAGTACTAATTTTTGTAGACACAGTCACTCAATGCTACCTGTCCTGGACCCTCATTTGTATAAATGGGGGTTTAGTCATTTGGGCATCTACCAGCCCAATTTTTGATAGGAGAGTCAGGGCTACTTGCCCTGTTCCCTGGGTGTTACCAGGGGAGCTAGGAACCATTTTGCATTTCTCAGGCCCATTTAATATTAGGGTGTGCCAGGACTACTATTTAATAAATAATAAACAAAATTTGCTTTTTAAAAGATTATTCTTTGTCACAAATGGAACAAGGTCTGTATATGTCAGGACCATTTCAACTATACATGAGAACCCCCCTTTTCCTCAAATAAAAATTAGAATCTAATTTCTTACCTATCATTTAAGACTTAACTGAAAGGACAGAAACAATCAGCTACTGAATACTAAACCTGAAACTCCGTTCAGTGCCCCTAGAGACAGAAATGCATATTGCTTTTATTTGAGGGTTGAATTCTCAGTATTTGAATTATATTCCAGGATTTGCTTGTTTTCAGGTAGGAGAACTTGCAATGGTTTGAGACTTTATGTAAACAACAGTATTCATGCTACATAGTTTGAATAACATGTTATTATTTATCATTTTAAAAGAGCATATTCCACATTTCAAATGTTTCCATTTTTCCAGAAAAAAATAGCTTTGAAAAAAAGGGGAAAGCATTTTCCTCCCTAACTTTTTCATTTTTTCCCCCTGCTGTCCCATGTTACATGCAACATTTCGGGCCCCACTATGTATGTATTTGCTTTTATGCAAACCCTATAATGAACATGGTGAGGTTATTTAGAACATTGATGAATCAAATCTCTGCTGATAACATTGTTGAAGTTGTATTTTCTTGTTTGTTAAACAATTGTATTATCTATTATGACAGTGGTAAGTTGATTTGTGATAAACATCTTCTGTAAATCCAGCACTTGACAGGAACCCATTACACCTGGGAAAAGAATGAATCCTGCATCGCAGATGTATTATCAATGAACGTATTTACCTTTACGTGATGGAAGTGCAAAGCTGTAGTTAGGGGCTCCAAAATGATGTTTCTTAGTACTCATCTCACTAGAATATAGAGCTCACTATTATCCGATAAATGTCAAGTGAGCTCAGTGAAGTGTCAACTTGAGCGGTACACTGCTCTTGAAGGCAAAATTCATTGTTGCTATAAAGCATGCAATATAATATATACTTATTTTAGCAGACATGAACATGTAATTGACAGTGGTTCTTAAAAGGTTCTTGAGGGAACCTTAAGTTTGACATGTGTCACAAAAAGATTTCTTTCTTAAACCAGCTCTAGTTTAATAACTCTTGTTATATACTAGACTGAATAAATCATTAGGCAAAGGTTTGTGGCAGATCTCAGTAAAAACTGGAGCTAATCTAGCAACTGGGCAGTACAAGATGAACATTTAGTAAGACTATTTAAACCAGGGGTCCTCAAACTTTTTAAACAGGGGGCCAGTTCACTGTCCCTCAGACCGTTGAAGGGCCGGACTATAGTAAAAATAAAAACTATGAAGAAATTCCTATGCACACTGCATATATCTTATTTTGAACAAAACGAGAACAAATACAATATTTAAAGTAAAGTTAAATCAACAAACTTACCAGTATTTCAATGGGAATAGTGTGACAGTCAGAGCCCAGGAATATTATGCCAGTCAGTTGGCCAGGAATATTATGCCATTCAGAAGCCCAGGAATATTATGCCATTCAGATGCCCATGAATATTATGCCAGTCAGTTGGCCAGGAATATTATGCCATTCAGAAGCCCAGGAATATTATGCCATTCAGATGCCCATGAATATTATGCCAGTCAGATGCCCAGGAATATGATGCCACTCAGATGGCCAGGAATATTATGCCATTCAGATGCCCAGGAATATTATGCCATTCAGATGCCCAGGAATATTATGCCAGTCAGATGCCCAGGAATATGATGCCATTCAGATGGCCAGGAATATGATGCCAGTCAGATGGCCAGGAATATTATGCCATTCAGATGCCCAGGAATATTATGCCAGTCAGATGCCCAGGAATAATATGCCAGTCAGATGCCCAGGAATATTATGCCAGTCAGATGGCCAGGAATATTATGCCATTCAGATGCCCAGGAATATTATGCCATTCAGATGCCCAGGAATATTATGCCAGTCAGATGCCCAGGAATATTATGCAATTCAGATGCCCAGGAATATGATGCCAGTCAGATGGCCAGGAATATTATGCCATTCAGATGCCCAGGAATATTATGCCATTCAGATGCCCAGAAATATGATGCCAGTCAGATGGCCAGGAATATTATGCCATTCAGATGCCCAGGAATATGATGCCATTCAGATGCCCAGGAATATTATGCCATTCAGATGCCCAGGAATATTATGCCAGTCAGATGCCCAGGAATATTATGCCAGTCAGATGCCCAGGAATATGATGCCAGTCAGATGCCCAGGAATATGATGCCAGTCAGATGCCCAGGAATATTATGCCATTCAGATGCCCAGGAATATGATGCCAGTCAGATGCCCAGGAATATGATGCCAGTCAGATGCCCAGGAATATTATGCCATTCAGAAGCCCAGGAATATTTTGCCATTCAGATGCCCAGGAATATGATGCCAGTCAGATGCCCAGGAATATGATGCCAGTCAGATGCCCAGGAATATTATGCCATTCAGACGCCCAGGAATATTTTGCCATTCAGATGGCCAGGAATATTTTGCCATTCAGATGCCCAGGAATATTTTGCCATTCAGATGCCCAGGAATAATATGCCCGTCAGATGCCCAGGAATATTTTGCCATTCAGATGCCCAGGAATATTTTGCCAGTCAGATGCCCAGGAATATTATGCCAGTCAGATGCCCAGGAATATTATGCCAGTCAGAGGCCAGGAATAGTGCTCGTTATCCCTCCCTCCTCCCCCGCTTCCCCATCACTTACCTCCAGCTGCTGTGTCCCCGGACGTCTCGCGCGGTGTCCTCTTGTGGAGGAGGGAAACAGTTTCCGGATCAGGATGTGACGTAACGTCACATCCGGTCACGGTGAATTATTTTTTTTTTTTTCTTCCTGCAGCTGCATCCTTTGCGGCTGCCAGAAAGAAAAAAAAAGTAAACGGGGTGGGTGCCGGCAGCACCCCCCGCGGGCCACATAAATGTCCTCGGCGGGCCGCATGTGGCCCGCGGGCCGTAGTTTGAGGACCCCTGATTTAAACAATGGTCTATGTCCGATTGTTAATTTAGTATTCAGATATACATTAAAATAATTGGAAGCTCCTAGAACTATCCTGGTTATGCCGATTGAACATTATAAAATCATATATAATTCCAAAAGTGCTATATCTGTTAAGAGCTATTCCCTTTAGAGTCCCAGCTGATACTCTGAGAGAATTTGAAGGGGACTTCTTGAGGTTTGTATGGAAACTAAGTTCCATCAATCCCCGGATGACCAGTGCTGGAGGTGTCGTAGCGGTCAAGGTCCCAGATCCACATATGGTGGGAATGCGGCGGGTTAAGGGAGCTGAAGAGGAAGTTGAGTCACAGGTGTCAGGAAATCTTTTGCTCGCCTCTTCAGTTGCTCGCCTCTTCATTTGGCTAAAGTTGAAAAAGGAATGGTTCAGCGAGCATGAGACATCATGTTCACACATGGATTGGCCACCACAGAGTCCAGATCTTAACCCCATTGAGAATCTTTGGGATGTGCTGGAGAAGGCTTTGCTTTACAAGACCTTGGTGAAAAATGAATGCAACACTGGACGGAAATAAATCTTGTGACATTGCAGAAGCTTATCGAAACAATACCACAGCGAATGCATGCCATAATCAAAGGTAAAGGCAGTCCGATTAGCACTAAACGAGCATGTTTGCATTGTCAAGCACCTAGTGTTTGTACAGATTCAGATAAAAGACAAATATTCTAGTTTTCATTCTCATTTTAAGATGAATTGCAAACAGAAAAGCTTAGCATATCCAGATTTGAATGGATTCATTTTTCCTGTTTCCAGGTGTGAAAAATGCTTTGTAAATAGTGACAAATCTGCAAACAATAAAAAGTCAATGGAAAACAAGGCAATTTGTTCTCTACGAAAATAGTCAATCTAATTCCTTATGTGATAAATGCATTAAATATAGCTGTCTGACAAAACTTTGTATACCCATCTGTTACTTGTTATGGCATGAAGCTTTTTTGGAAAAAAAAAAAAGTATTTATAAATATTTATAACTGTTAAAGCAAGTATTTTTTTTATTAATTCATGATTTGTAAATGCATGTTTCTGATATTTATATAGGCCAGATTTCAACAAAAATGGGGTTGTATTATATATTTATATGTTATCCATGTTCTTTTCTAAAAAGTGAAGACTAGAAATGTAAGAACATCAGTTGTGTTACTTAAGTGCACTTATATTATGTGGGGTTAGAGAAATCAAAAATTGTCTCCTTTAGCTGATTGTGGAATTCAAGAGAGGTCAAAAATGTAGGCAAACAACACAAAAAACAAAAGCAAGAAAAACATGATAGTGTGATCCCTTTAATAAATGGTGTGGTGAAATTAAAAGAGCAGTAAACTCTTTTAAAATGTTATGTTTACTTCACCTTTTAGTTCTATTCATTTTTATATTAACCAGATCTAACAAATATATCTGTTTTAATTCAGAACGTGGATGTCCTTGTCTTTGTGATCTCTTTAATTCAGTACTTATGAGTGGGAATAGCTAATGAAACCTCTAGTATATGCAATGAAAATATTTCAGCTTACTAAAGTAGGCAAACAACACAAAAAACAACAACAAGAAAAACATGATAGTGGGATCCATTTAATGAATGGTGTGGTGAAATTGAAAGAGCAATAAACTCTTTTAAAATGTTACGTTTACTTCACCTTTTAGCTCTATTCATTTATATATTAACCAGAACAAATATATCTGTTTCATTCAGAATGTGGATGTCCTTGTCTTTGTGATCCCTTTAATTCAGTGCTTATGAGTGGGAATAGCTAATGGAACCTCTAGTATATGCAGTGAAAATATGGTGGCAGCACCATAAAAATGTAGCTATGATAAATTGCCTATAATTATAAAATAGTTCTGCTGTACATTTAATGTGACATTTTTTTTCTTGTTGCCCTAACTGGTGTACTTCTAGGAATACAACGACAAGGGGTATTAAGGTTAATAGATTCCTCTGCAGCCAATACTTCCATGTTGCAGACTAAACAGTTATTTCACTATATTCCTTCAGATTCATAAATTAACCTGTGGAAAGCTGCAATGAGGAGATAACTTTGTTAAATAAATATCAAGAAATTCATATGGCTGTAATGTTGATGTGTGGCAAATCGTATTCCATGCAAACATAATGTGGCTCTGTAATTAATTGGAAAAGGTTATTTCTTTCTTTATGGTAATGAGCAGGGGTCAGCTTATTTGCAGATGCTGGGCATTTTCCTTTGGCATATTTTAATATTAATATTTCACACATCAAGCCTGTTGAATAACTTTTTAATAGGACTCTGAACAGAATCAGTCTATTAATTGATAAAGCCACATAGCCAAAACTACATTTCTAAAAAAAAAAAAAAAAATCAGAGAAGGAGTATTTTTATATTATGTGTTTTAAAATAAATATTAAACACATGGAGGTTCTAGAAGCAGAATGCTTCAAAACTCCTCTATTTGTGGTAGCACTGTGTTTTTGTTGTTTCCTAAGTGAGACTCCAATACCAACAGAAAACACAAAATATAGAGACTGAGAATGTTACTGTGCTCAGAATTACTTTCATTTAGTTTATGATGATTATCTTAATATAATGATCAATTGATATATAATTCTGCCATTTTGTCAAGATGTCCATTTTTTAACTCTTGAAATTGGATTTCACTATTGATACACCGGCAACAAAGGTTTGGGGGGTGGGCAGGTCTCATTTTGTTCATGTTCTGCCTGTTAACGTAGATTCACACCGACTAGGACATACCTAATATGGGTTTATTTTGTTATGTCTTGCTGCAGCTTTAGTTTCTCTATCCATAGGTACCTGGAGTCTTGATGAATTACTAGATGCATACAATCATTTTTAAAATATGATTCTAGCATATGAGATTTTATGTCACTAGCACTATTATTGAACATTTGTTGGTCAGATATTAAATCTGGTATGGCAATGTACAATGTAATGCTTTAGTATTTCATAAAGGATAAATTAATAGATACCATATAGTGGTTTGGGCTGAGGTAGAGAAATTAAGATTGCAGGAAGAAACCAAATATTCATAGGCTGCATTGGATAAGAGAAGGATATTTATTACACAAATTTAATTTAATTAATATTTCAAAAATTATTTAGCTTATGTTTTTTCCAACGTTCACAGTGTCTATGATGTACATAATAAAATGCACAAAAATAGCCTGAAAAAAGAAATTGAGGAAAACTATCGGTCATTGAAACAAATTGAAACAGGCAGATTATAAGATCAACCAACCTAGGCAGCTGTGGCAAAAGTGGAACATCATTTTCAAAAGTTATCACAGTCTACCTATAGTCCATGTTTTCTGTCAGATTTATCAAGATCAGTTGTGTTATATTTTTAGTACGTTTGTTTTTAACAGCTTTGTTGTTGGAGTTAGTATATGAGTTTAACGCTTCCCTAATTCATGAAAGAGAGAATTGCAGAGATTCAGAAGAACATTTCAAACTTAAGGCCAAAGTAGGTGACTTTGAAATTACTTTCTCAAAAGCCTTCAATTTCCTCATTCATGAATAAAGCCAGAAGGGTTTTGTAAACATTACCCTAAAGCTACACAGCTGTTGATGATAGTAAGAGTATAATGCACCACAGTTCTAGCGCTCACTAGTGTTTGCAGTGTAACAGAGTATTCATGAAGGACCATATGCCCGTTAAACTGTCAAAATCATTTAAGACATCTTATTAAACCAGATGTTGAACCCAATGCAAACACAGACTGCTAACATCTAACAAAAGTATAATTAACATTCATTTTAGTCATGTAGTGTGATTATCACATATGTAGGTTGCATTCCACACTATTTGACATAGACTGCAAAAATTCTAAAATGTGTTATTGTCTGTCAACACCCTTTGTAGTGTCTAGATTTTCAATCTCCTTTTGTAGCACAAGAATATGTTGTAGCAAAAGACAAACACTTTTTTTGAGATGACATATAAATACATTTGTTGGTAGAAATCTAATTGACATCTTCCAAGGTATGCGTAACAAAATCTATCCTGAACAAGGTTTCCTACTATAGTATGGTATCAGCTTTGTTAAGCTTTATTAATCATTTAATATCTTCAAATATAGGTTACCTATACAATGATATTAGTAAATTGCACATTTGAGGTAATTATTTTCTCCTGTAAAATGTTTCTTTCAAGTCCTGGTGTGGTGCTTTGGTACTTAAGGATCAAAGCGACAAAATGCCAATTTTTTTGTTTCTGGACCTAAACACAGAATGATCAGGAGCAAGCAACACATAGACAGAGACCCAATCAGTATGACATGTTTAGGTTAAATATAACCAGCACTTGGGAATGGAGAACGCAATCCACTTCTAAAGAGACCCCCTTCTGTAACATTTGTCACTGTGGCAGCCAATCACCGTGACAAGATGTGTTTAGCTGACTTTTACAGCTTTAGTCTCTCCCTGCCACATGCCACTAGTGGGGCAGGAAAACAATAATTACAGTATGGACGGTCTGCCTCTGTACCAAAAGCATCCCTCAAAAAAAGTTGGTCATAGGTTTAGGACTAGATTTAGGACTATGGCTAGGGTTAAGGCTGGGGTTAGGTCTACAATGTCACTGTAGGTAGTTTTGAAACAAAATGCACTTTTACTTATTGCCTTATAAGTTGTAAACATAAAAACATGGGGTACTTCCAGTTGTACGACAAATATTACAATCTTTTTAGCAAGTTTTTTCATTAGCTTTTGTAGATCATTTGTGTGGGTGCATAAGTGAGAAATGGTAAAATTACAGGTAACAAAAACTCTGCAAAAATGTTAAAACATTCATTATCCACCAAGACCAAATAATTTCAAAAAGTCCAGTCGCAAAGAGGGTTAATGAGATGAAAATTCTTGTTTTATCTTATAAACATTAGTATTTTGATTGGATTTTTCACAATACCTTTTTACAGAGAAATTGGATATCACTTGCATTTGTGTAGTTTGTATTTCATATAGCTTAAGAGAGGATATTCATGTTCTTTTTCTATTTTGATACAAATGTTACCAAATCATGTAACCAAAAAAACGTGTACCAATAGACTACAAGGTTCTCTATGGCAGATACATCAAAACAATTAATGTTCCAGCCTATAGACTACATCAGTAAAATAAATTGATAAGTAGAGAGAAGAAATTGTGTATTTATAGTCTATTGTTGTGATACTCTTGATTTTATTGACTTTATCATTAGAATATCTGGAAAACCTGAGGCATCATATTGTGAATTATACCTGCATTTTGTTATGTAAGATAATAATGTTTACAAAAGGTTGTTTTTTTTTAATAAAAGGTCTGTTCTATAAAAAAGACTGGTTGCTCTTCTAGACTTGAGAAACAGTTTGACACAATTTCATTGTGATTTTACATAAGGAGCTTCCTGCACAACTTGGATCTTTAAGACACAGACAATTAGCTTAAAGGTAATTTGCTTGAAACTCTCTTGATACATATAATTTAATTTGAGACATGGATATAACATTTTTAAATGGTAAATCTAACAAATTGGATGGAATTAATGAACGGGGGGAAAAAGGTGTTGATTACTCTAGTTAGAATATATGCCCCATGATAGGAATAGTTAACCTGGCAATAATTATAAAATAATATGACAGATAAAATGACATGCATGTTATATTGAATAGTAAGCTAATTAAAATGCTGAGAGGTAGGGATTCAAAATACTGGACTTTAATCATTGTGAGCTAGTGAAATATTATTAGTCTATTAGTCAAATATTGAAATAAACTTAATTACAACTGAACAGTTTTGTCTGTTTACCAAAATGAGCTAACAATGTATAATTGACTATATTTAACATTATACTTTATTTACAAAGTAATTAACTAAACTTAGAATTATAACGTAATTTACTAGGAAGGATACATTGCGATTTCTCTCATTTTCAAGTGTGTCCTGGGTCCATGAGCATAGCATTGCTACAATAGATTACAAAATGATAGTAAATAGAAATATTTAACTTACAGTATACAGTATGGGAAACAACTATTACACATTAGGAAAACACTTTCAAGAAAACAAAAAGTCAGCATTTGAATTGGGAACTAGCAAATGCTAGTCTATGAGTCTATTCACTAAAGATTGAGTTTGGTTGTTGAGAGTGCTCAGATTTAAAAAAAAAAAAAAAAAAAAAACACTTTTGCATCTATTTACATAGGACTTTGTCAAGTTGAGATGTGGTGAAGCAGGCGAGATGGAGGTTGAGCGAGGTATGCTGAGGAGGTTGAGTTTGGAGGTCTAGTCTCTAAACTCACACCTGAGAGGTTGTCTCTTTATTTCTTTCCGCTATTGGCATGAATGACCTCTGCTACTTAACGAGTGTGGTAAAATTATTATCACACCCACTGAACTGGAAGGTAATTACTGCACAGTCCATTGGAACCCTCAAATTAAATACCAAAGCCAAGGGCTGGGCAAGATGCTCTTGACTCTCTAATATATACTGGGTTAAGGGACAGAGCAAAATGTCTCCAGCACCCATATAAGTGATGTGAATGAGGGCTGCCCTCACCAAGTCTCAAAATATAATTATATTAAACTATAATATCAATATAGTAAGAAGAACAATACGATAGAGGTAAGGAAAATTAAAGAAAAAGAGATGTACTACTGATAGAAAGAGTTAACAGAAACAAATGAAAAGAAAACATATTTTTTCAATATAGCATTAAAGGGACAGCAAAATCATCAAGCAAACATCTAAACAAAAATAATGCATAATAGGATAATAAAAAGTGATTTAAACTACATATGTTATTATTGCGAAAGCTTTGTTTTCTTAATAAACAGTGTTTGAAAGACGCAAAGGAGGAAGTTTACCACCTCAAACTTTTGAAGTTTGTTCTTTGAAACAGGAGAGATGTCCCAGGCACTCAGGAAGGAAGTTACATCACAAATGCATCAACATTCACCCTTACAGTGATTAATATGTTATCCATTCATCCAGCACTATTGATTTTAAAAAACACACTGTTGCAGTAGTGGCCTGCAGTATGCTAAATGATACTGATAATTATAAATAAAATAATTAACCCCTTAAGGACAGAGCCTTTGAAACATTTTTGTCCTTTCTGGACAATGCCTATTTTAACATTTCTGTGCTGTTTGTGTTTAGCAGTAATTTTCTTCTTTGTCATTTGCTGTACCCACACATATTATATATTGTTTTTATCGGGACAAGAAGGGCTTTCTATGGATGCCATCTTATTGATCATATCTTATCATATTATTAAAAAAAATAATAAAATATGGTAAAAAAAAAAAAATACACAAATTTCTTTGTTTTTATTTGAAACAACTTCTCCTCATCGACAATAGCGAACGAAAAAACATGCTAAATAGATTCTACTATTTCTCCTGAGTACAGGGATACCACCCATGCATAGGTTTGTTGGGTTGTTTGGGGGCTAAAATGCCAAATTTGTGAGGTGCAGTTTTTTGTTTTCCAACTTGAAATTTTTACATGCAGACAGCCTGCACCCATGTCCCATTTGGGACATATTTGAAGCCAGCTAGTGTATTTTACCCCATCAACCCATATATTTTTTAAAAGAAGACACCTTAGGATATCTCAAATGGTGGTATTTTTACACTTTCCATGCACTAATTCTACCACCAGCCTTTGTCAAACTTTGTGGTAGTAATTTTTTTGTGTTTTTTTTCACAAACCTTGTACTTCAGACATGAATTCACAGATTTTGGTATGTGCCACTGCCAAATAACACCCTAATAAGTGTTCAGCAACATCTCTTGAGTACAGGGATACCACCCATGCATAGGTTTGTTGGGTTGTTTGGGGGGTAAAAGGCCAAATTTGGTAGGTGCAGTTTTTGGTTTTCCAAATTAAAATTTTGACATGCAGACCGCCTGCACTCATGTCCCATTTGGGACATATTTGAAACCAGCCAGTGTATTTTACCCCATCAACCCATATATTTTTTAAAAGAAGACACCTTAGGCTATCTCAAATGGTGGTATTTTTACACTTTCCATGCACTAATTCTACCACTAGCCTTTGTCAAACTTTGTGGTAGTAATTTTTTTGTGGTTTTTTTTCACAAACCTTGTACTTCAGACATGAATTCACAGATTTTGGTATGTGTCACTGCCAAATAACACCCCAATAAGTGTTCAGCAACATCTCTTGAGTACAGGGATACCACCCATGCATAGGTTTGTTGGGTTGTTTGGGGAGTAAAAGGCCAAATTTGGTAGGTGCAGTTTTTGGTTTTCCAAATTAAAATTTTGACATGCAGACCGCCTGCACCCATGTCCCATTTGGGACATATTTGAAACCAGCCAGTGTATTTTACCCCATCAACCCATATATTTTTTAAAAGTAGACACCCTACGCTATTTCAAATGGTGGTATTTTAACACTTTCCATGCACTAATTCTACCACCAGCCTTTGTCAAAGTTTGTGGTAGTAATTTTTGTGTGGTTTTTTTTCACAAATATTGTATTTTAGACATAAATTCACAGATTTTGGTATGTGTCACTGCCAAACAATAACCCAATATGTGTTCAACAACATATCCTGAGTACAGGGATACCACCCATGCATAGGTTTGTTGGGTTGTTTGGGGGCTAAAGGGCCACATTGTGAAGGTGCGCATTTTCAACTTGGAATATTGACGTGTAGTCAGCCTGAGCCCATCTTTCATTTGGGACTTTTTTTTAAGTAGGACAGTGTATTTTACCCCAAAAAGTATATATTTTGTAAAAGTAGACACCCTAGGCTATTTTAAATGGTGTTATTTTAACACTTTCCATGCACCAATTCTACCACCAGCCTTTGTCAAAGTTTGTGGTAGTCATTTTATTGTGTATTTTTTCCCACATACATTGCACTTTAGACACAAATTCACATATTTCGGTATGTGTCACTGACAAACAATACCACAATATATGTTCAGCAACATCTCCCGAGCACAGGGATACCACCCATGCATAGCTTTGTCAGCTTTGTTAGGGGTTGAAAGGCTACATTTGAGAGGTGCGCTTTTTGATTTTCAAACTTGGAATTTGAACATGTAGAGCAAGGAAGGGGTTAATAGCTCTTATAAGAGCCTTTGTAGTACTGTACAAAAAAATTAACCCCTAAAAATGCACAGACAAGAAAAAAATTTCTTCTGTGCAGTGATTAGTGGCAGGGAAGGAGTTAATACACTACACTATACAAAAGGTATGGCTTTTATAAAAGCCCTTGGGACTCACAATTTATTAACATTTTATTTAATTTATTACAATTTAAAAATTATGTTATACAGATCTGTCTCTTTCCCTCACTAAAACTCAAGTGAGGAGAGGGAGGCAGATCCATATGGGTCAGAACAATATTTACGAACCAGACGAATGGTGATGCTCATCTGAGAAATCACCAAACCACCTTTGCCACTGATCGGCTGTTACTGATCGCTATACACACGTTCAGACAGCTTCAAAAGGAATACACGTAATCCCCTAGTGGGTATAAATAACCCCTAGTGAGTCTGACAAAAAAAATGCTGATAGCAAAAAAAAATCCTTCGGCGACTAGATTGCTCCATATGCGCTGCTTAGGCAGTGACCATATGCACTGCTTAGGCAGTGACCATATGTGCTGCTTAGGAAGTGATATACGGCAAGGAAGGGGTTAATAGCTCTTAAAAGAGCCTTTGATATACTGTAATAAATCAAAGTAAAAAAAAAATAACCCCTAAAAAAATGCACAGACAGCAAAAAATGTGCTGCTGTGTAAGATCACTGCGTACACAGCGATCAATTGCAGGGAAGGGGTTAAATACTGGAAACGGCTTTTATAAAAGCCTTTGGGTCTCAATTCTATTAAATATATTATAATTAAAAACTTACATTATACAGCTCTGTCTCCCTCACTAAAACTCAAGTGAGAGGGAGGCAGATCTACACGGGTCAGATCAAATATTTACACATATTGATCTAACCAGACGAATGGTGATGCTCATCTGAGCAAACGCCAACCCGCCATTGTCACTTATCAGCTGTTACTGATCGCTATACATGCGCTCAGACAGCTAAAAAATTTTTTTTACGTTAAACGTAGTCCCCTAGCGGGTATAATTAACACGTGACGGGTGTAATAAAAAAGTTTTAAAAAAATTAAAAATGCTTCTGCAGCAAGATTGCTGCATTTGCGTCAGATCGCTGATAAGGCAGTGATCTACGGCAAGAAAGGGGTTAATCTCTTTTAAAAGAGCCTTTTTTTATCCTCTAATGAATTACAGTAAAACAAAATAACCCCTAAAAAATGCACAGACAGCAAAAAATGTGCTGCTGTGTATGATCACTGCGTACACAGCGATCAATGGCAGGGAAGGGGTTAAATGGCTTTTATAAAAGCCCTTGATGTTTAAAATTTTATTAAATATTTTTTTTATTATTTTATTTTATTTTTTTACTTGATCTGATCTGTCCCTCTCCCTAAAAGTAGTAAGGTGAGGGAGGCAGATCAATACTTGTCAAAGGCAATATTTAGTAATATTGCCTTTGACAGTATGGTAAGTGCTCATCAGAGCACTTACCATACATGCCTGCACACAGATCACATAGATCTGCTGTGCCGGCATCGATTGGCTCCCCCTAGAGCATCGGAAGTGAAATACTTTCACTTCCGATGCTCTTGCCATTAGAAGGGAAATGCTGCCTGTACAGGCAGCGTTCCCTTCTACTGAGCCGATGGGGTCGCTCAGGAGAGCGACCACCATCGGCTCTGGGGAGCAGAACGGTGTTGTTAAGTGCCTCGCTGGCGAGGCACTTTAACAACACCGGAGATGCTTAGAAAGCGAACGATCGTTCGCTTTCTAAGCACACGTGTGCAGCGGGCGCAGCCATTTTTAAATGGCTGCTACGATCACTCCGTGGAGTGATCGTAGCGCGCCCCTGCACATTTGGGGGGTGTTGCACAATGCCTCTACCTAGAGGCATTGTAGCAACACCGTTAGAGTAAAGAAAGCGACCGCTGGTCGCTTTCTTTACTCCATTTAGTGCATGACGTGCCAGGCTCGTCACCTGTCGGCAAGTCCTCGATTTGCCGTGACGTGCCTGGCACGTCACCTGTCGTTAAGGGGTTAATATTTATTTAGACAAACAAGACTAACAGTACAAGAATACATTTCTTTGATTTGACAATACAGCAAAGATGATGTAAAGATGAATACCAAGAGACGTTCTGATTTAATGATACACTTTTTTTTATACCTACATAAACATACAACTGTTATATTCTATATAGCATTGTATTCATTAGATAACATGTGTACTTAACTTCAGAGAGTTTCAAAAAAGCACATGGCTGTATCCAGGTTGATAAGGATGGTTTTGAAAGAGGTCCTGCAGTTTTCTACTTTTAGTAACAGTACTAGGCATTAAACTAAACCTTAGCTTCTTGGATCTAGCTTCTTGGCACTTAAACTAACCCCAAAATGAAAGCCCAGCTTCTGATCTTTTACTTTTAGTTAGCAAAACTTTTCAGAGCTCTCCATTCCTCCAAGCCACCCTGCTTCCTGCAAGTGAACAAAAGGTCATCACTCACTCTCTAGTAACCTCTGTTGGTAGGAGTAATGCACTTATTACAATGCTACATAGAACACCAGGTATCAAATGGATTACAAATTTAAAGGGAGCGGCTTATCCAAAGGGAGGTACTTTATATCATTAAGCAACACATTGCTGCTGTGACGTAAATCATTAATAAATGACTACGCAAGCCGTATCCAATACACACACAATGCAGAATCTCCTCCCCAATAAATCAATAAACCAAGAATCATATTCATGCATAAAAAAACAATTCTCCTTCCCCCCCAAAAGCAACTTAAGCAGACTCTCAGCAGTCAGACCAGTGTGCTGCCGCTTTTGCTATACGCTCAGTTGTTGTTTAAGAATTACAAATAAAGAATCTTTTGTTTACTGCCGATTCTTCTGTATTCGTGTTTGTTTTCAGCATCAGTGTTTGGCTTCATCTCTGTGGTGAGGCGATAAAGTGTGACATTGTAAATTTCTCGGCATGGAGCCTCAAACAAGCAGGTTACGCTGTTCAGCTACATTAAGAGTTTGCTCCTATTATGTGTGGACACAGTCATCGTTCTTTTGTTTAAAGAGAAGAACTCCTGCTTCTGCATGCAGAATGACATTTAGTCATGACAAGAAGGACCAACTGTCACTTTGCTGTCCACCCAATCACAGTCTAATGTTCAAAATCACAGTGGGCACTTAAGTGCCCCTTTGATTTTTTGCTGAGAACAGTACCTGGCAGGAGCTAGTTCTTCAAACAATGAATGTAATTTTGAAGGGAAATATTCATGCAAATGATATTACAAGCAACCAATTTGTGATGCTATTGGATGCATTAAAGTGCATTTGAAGTTTCCCTTTTTGCATGGTACAGAGCACTGTACAGTTACAATACGATTAAACTGCTGCACCTTGTGTTGGCTCATAGTCTATTTTATTTTAAATCATAAAAAAACAGCAGGCCATTTTACAAGGTGGGTACAGAGGTACTCCAGTAAGGGTTTCTGTGTCAATAAGATCTTACTTTCCTGTACCTCTTCTTGCAGAGTTTGTAGACCTCCCCTAACAAGACTATGTTGTGCACCATAGATAGAAAGGAAGAGGCAGGGCCAGTGCCCTCATAAAGCTGCCTAGGCAGCCGTCCTAGGGTACCATGGAGGGGGTGCCATTGCCAGCAGAGAGACCCCACTTACTGAGCTCTGTGTGGGTTTAACACATGGAGCTTGTCCGGCCCACTTGAGGAAAAGACAAAAGGGGAGGGATGAGAACAGAGATGGGGAGAAAGGGGAGAGAACAATGAGGGGAGAGAACAGAGATGGGGTAGAAGGGGAGAGAACAGAAAAGGGGAGAGAGAACAGAGATAGGGTTAAGAGGGGGAGAGAACAGAGATGGGGTAGGAGGGGGACAGAACAGAGATGGGGTAGGAGGGGGAGAGAACAGAGATGGGGAGAGAACAGAGGAGGAGGGGTGAGAACAGATGTATGGGGCGGGGTAGGAGGGAAAGATGAGGGGAAGGAGGGAAAGATATGGGGTAGGAAAGATAAGAGATATGGGGAGAGGGAGAGTCATGGGATTGTTGGGTAGAGGGGGGCACCAAATGCACCTTTGCCTATGTAGAACAAAATCCTTCCACTGGTCCTGGGAAGAGGTATGTGTTCTCCAGTTACATATACCTCGGTCCCTGCTTCTGTGTACTGATGCATCTCTCAGGTGTCAGATAGCCAGAAATCAAGTGATATTTCACTTAGAATCAGGAGTTAGTAAACCTAGTGTCCAATCAATTAAATTGAATTGAAGGTGTAATAATTGAAGGTATTCACAAAAATACATGTTTGGAGCTTGAGATGAGAGCTCATCTCAAACTTCAGACTTGGACAAATTCAGCATCTAAACAAATGCCCCCATCTCGACCTCATTTTTGCGAGTTTGAAATGTGGTGAAGGCAGTTGAAATGGAGGGAAGCAAGATTAGAATCACCTCCCATGCATTTCAATGGAGGAAGAAAAAGAAATGTCCAACTGTTAGTTATTATTAGTTAAGATCTAGGTTGTTTTTTCCTTTGTAGTGTCTGTGAACTTATGGTTGTCTTTTAAACCAAATACTCACAAGGCTGCTCCAGTTTTTCAACTATATTAAATGTGCCACAATCATAATTGGGTAATAACCTTGGTGGTGATGTGTAAATTGGATCTATAAAACATCTATGAATCTTGAAGGCCAACAAATATGTACATAGTCTTGACTTTTTACATCACAGTTCACTTATTACTTTAATTATCAAATGATCTGTTTATCATTTTATTTAAATAAATAGAAGGGACTAACACCATGAGTGAAATAATATTTAAAAACACTGTTGTCAATCTGGAATATTGTAAAAAAAAAATGGATTCAGTAATATTCAATAGATTTTATAAAGACAAAGTTATTGTTTCCAACTCCCTATTTTTATTGTATTCTTAATTATTTATAAATATAAGTAGAGAAACCTGTCGATCTATATAATATTGTTGTTAAAATATATTTGTATGGTTAGCACTGCTAAATTCTAAGCAATCAAGACATTATAGATGGAGATAGGGTACCACAGCGGTTACAATGTTACTCTAATTATTTTTCAAATAGATACATTCTTTAGATAATATATTATCATTTAACCTCTATTTTTAAAATGCATGTATCCCACCGCACTTAAAAGTTGAAAAATGTATTAAAGACAAATATAATTTTGTCTGCATAGTTATTGACAATCTAGCTACTATACAGATGTAACTTTACAGACCGTTATTAAAACTTCCACTTTTAATAGTTTCTATTACACATTGCATAAAGTGCCTGATAATTGAATAACTGCTAAAAAAATATTTTCACATTTCCAGTATTTTTAAGAATAACTAATAATATGCAATGAATCAGTAAAAAGATCTCACCTAATGTCTTTTTTTTTAAACAAGGCTCATTTGCGTTTGTTACATATTCCGGATACAATCTACAGCAACTGAGATATTAAATGACCAGTTTTTCGACGATTGGAGGAACATTTTAAAGGGGCATTTTTTTTTTTTGGTACTACTAATTAGGGGCCATTTAAAAAAAAAAAATCTTTAAAAGTTTGGAAAGACAAAGCTACTAAAAATAATTTCAAATAGCCTAATGTATTAAACTAATGTATAAATATTCACAGATGTTATCAGATGATCCTCGAGGTCATAAAGAATAGGACAGGGGAGGAAGGAGATATATCTTCAGTAAAACTTTCTTTAATAATGCAGAATACAATACATTGTGTGTGGCAGAGGAGCATTCTACTAGAACTTCATGCACCTTACAAGTCTGGAACTACATGCACTTTGCAGCTGTTTGCTGTTTGCTTTTATGTAAGATTTTATATTTTTGTATTCTGCATTATTAAAGAAAGTTTTACTGAAGATATATCTCCTTCCTCCCCTGTCCTATTCTTTATGACCTCGAGGATCATCTGATAACATCTGTGAATTCAAGACCCCTAGAGGGGCTCCCAAATACCTATGACACTGAGCAGGGTACTGCTCAGGAAGATGTGAGTGGAACCCTCATATACTATATGTCTTTTGGTTCACTTAGTCTTAATATACTACACTATATTATTTTATTTTGTGTTTGGTTTTATTCCCCTTACATTATACACGGAGAATATTGCCTCCTATAAGGGTAAATCACAGTGTTTAGTGTTTTGGGAAGCGCACAATTTCACTTATTTGTTTTGTGTGTATTTTATGTACCAGGAGTGAAGCACTGGTTGTGTTTTTGTGCTGCTACTCCCTTCACAGTTAAAGGCACAGTGTACTCTATTTTAGTTTAATGTATAAATATTATCTTAGCATGAAAAATGTAAAAGTTTTTAATTATGCATGTAACCAATGATAATGGCAATAATACTACAGTATGCAATTGTATTGATGGTGTTTAACATTATTCCATTCTGCATTAATTAATCTTGAACACTTATTAGTCTTCATTGTTTGTTAGCTGTTCCCGAATTGAACATATATTCGCTATACCCCAATGAATATGACAGTTGCTCTTCAAATTATTCCTAGTAAAAAAAATTGGGGGGGGGGGGGGGGGAATTATTCCTAATAATCACTGTAAAAAATTAATTATTGGAAGAATAATGGAACTGCAATCTGTAAGTGCCCAAACACACAGAGGATGAAGACAGTTAGTTTATAAGGTCGCTCTCTTAGAGAAAAATGCCAAAATTTAAATATTTGCATATAGCCCAATATAATGAAGGAAAAACAGAACAGATTTCTCTTTAATGAACAATCTGTTCATGCTAATAGTGAACAAATACATCGCATGGAAGTGTTGTACCTTGTGTTGACACATTGTACTAACCCACATAAATGTTGGACTTTGTTTTTTAATTTCTTTTGGTTTTGTGTTTTTCTTATTTCATTGAATTAATAAAATGTGTATTAATTCACCTTATATTTTCATTTTAAACATTTAGAATCACATTATTGGAAATGCAATTAACAGCAGTTTAGTATTAATTATATTCTGGCACATCTTCAATAACTTCCAGTCTGCTGTTTATCTGTTATGGGGCAGAATATCATATTTGCCAAGTCCCAGTGCTTCAGATGCTTGCTTGCTTATCACCATCACTATTTGAATAAGTCTAATAGATTTCATTCACTTCACATAAACAAGCATGACTTTAATTCAAACTGTCATAAATTAAAGGAACACAGTATTTGCGTACAACTCTGGCTCGAATGAATGATTATCCTATTTGTGTCATCCTCAACCTAGTTACGAGACGTCAATACACAGAAGGGCAAATTATATTAGCCTTGTTGCCCAGAGATCCTTGTATTTAGAGTAAAGACATCATACCTGATTTATATTTGTAAAAATAGAGAAGATAAATATATATCAGAGCAGAGAATACTTTCCCTGATAATTAACATCACCCAATAGACATCAATAAAAGTCATATAAATTAATATTTGAATATAGCCATCAAATATGGTAATAGTAATGTTCATTTTAGTCCTATTTGGTTCCTATGTATAAATGTAAGATATCACAAGGCCTACATTAATAGATTTGTATTCTATATTCATTTCACCTATACATTAATTTTTACCACTTAGATTATGCAATTCAGTACCATACCTGTAAACATTCTGCTTATTAACTCATTACCTGTCAGACTAGGTAATTAGACTTAACTGCATGTATGGATGGTTGCTCCTCCTCAGGGTCAAATAACACAACACACCCACAGACTTCTGCAGACTTGAAAACTCTCCACCCCCCCACATCTATTTCCGAGACACCAGGCGGTTGAGCTAAAAAGGAGGTGGAGCTAAGTGATACCGTCTAACAACACTAAACATTGTGTGACCACAGGAGATTAAGCTTTATCCTCCCTGGTACCAATAATAGGTGTTTAGACCAGTGCCACTTTAAGGCAAAGCTGTCACTCTCAATCACACCCACATTTAGAAAAATATCAGTGCTTTATAAAAAGCAACTCTCAAGTGAAGAAACACAAGCTTATCCCTCCTTGTTTTTACTCCCTCTAGTTTCCTCTAAATGGAACACAGAGCATCTGTACACTTCATCCTGCCTATTTCTAAGACAAATGCCCACTGGTTAAAGCGGCCCTGCTCTGGAGCTCTCTTGGACATACATTGCTTCAATGCAGTGCCATGCACTGTTAATGCTGGCCAAATGCGTTACTGTCGGCGACCACATCCTTGGACTCTTATTGGTGGGCCTTTGTGCACTTTAATCTCCACTGAGGCCTCCTTCAGTAAACAAACATGTCATGCAAACATAACTTTTAAAATATAAAAAAAATTAAATGTGTGCTTCATGCAGACCTTTGTATACAGGAACTAAATATATTGACAACTTTATGCAAGAATACATAGAATATCAGTATATCTTCTTCTCCTTCTTCTTTTTTTTTGTCCATAACAAATCTTTACAGTGATGAATAACCAGCCTTGCATGACTGTTCTATGAAAAAGTTACGCCACTGAGTTTCCCACAGACAAACATCTACTAATTTCCCTTCTTTCGCTACCCAGGGTTCAGTTGTAATCACAATGATAAGTACAGTATCCCAACATATAAACATTTGTATTCTCTCAGCACGCCAGTTCTTGCCAATAGAAAAATATAAATAATGCACTAAAGATTTACTGTCAGCTAACCATCTTGACAACAGCAGGAAGGCATCTTTCTGCAGTTTCATGCCTTGTGTTTGCCTTGATAAATGAATGTATATTTTTATGTATATTATTATATAAAGTGCAGTGTTTCAGCAATCTATAAAACATCTATCCAAGTCCTACTATTTTACAGCAGACTGCTAGCTTGACTTCTCTAGCATGCTTTCATTAGCCTGTTTCTGTATTCGTATTTTTACAGCATGCCTAGTTTAGCATGCTAGGTCTCAGGTGGAGGCATTTCACTAAGTTGAATAGCTCTCTGGAGTATTATCTTGTCATGGCAATTGTAATTTTCTGAGATGTGTGTCATTAACTTCTTTTTCTTTTTTAAAGCACAATGGCAGATCTCTGCTGTTTTCTTCAATAATGAGATGTTTCAGTGCTGCAAATGAAAAGTGTATTCATCTTTAATGAGAATAAAACAGAACACGACTTAAAACAATCTTAAAAAATGAACTCCAAAGAATGAGCTTTGCATAGTTTGAAACAATATTTGCTTACTTCACACAAATCCACAAAAGAAAGTTAATCACTGACCACATGCTGTCCCAGCTGCTTATTATTACACATTCTCCACACCTTAACTGTTACTGAACATCTGCATGGCTATGCTCAATCATATAAAAAATGTTTATTAGGAAAAAATAATGTCAAACTACTTCATTGTAATTGCTGACTAGACATTTTCAATATGACACCCCAAACATCATAATATACTATATTACATCTATTTTTGTTGAATAATCTAAACGAAACAAAATTAGCAGGCATTTGAGATTCAAATCCCACCACTAACACAGTTAATGGGTGTGGTAAATCATTACCACACCCATTAAAAAAAATGCTAATTGAATACTTTACTATGTGGTAATTACTGGACAAACAGAGATTCAATGAGAAGCAGTAACCATTAATGGGAAAAAAATAGATACATTTTAGGTGATTCTTTTTTACCACCTCAAAAACAGCAACTTAAATGTGCACTGGCTTTATAATACAGCTGATTTTTTCACATTAACCCTTTCAGTTCTGTAGGGAACATAAACAGTTCTCCCTACAGCACAGAAAGGGTTAACCCTATATTGGACACAATTACTAGGAAAGCCACAGGTGCTCATCCTATGCCACCTTCCTTCAAACTGTACGCAGGGACTTCCAAAATGTTAATTGGACTCCCCCTTACAAATACCAGGGCCAGGTACCATTTCACAAGCCCCTGGCCCTGGTATTCTATAAATGTTATTTAAAAGAAGAAAAACTACCACAACTAGAGGACATAGTCTTAAATTAGAGGGGCAACGATTTAAAAGTAATATCAGGAAGTATTACTTTACTGAGAGGGTAGTGGATATATGGAATAGCCTGCCAGCAGAAGTGGTAGAGGTAAACACAGTCATGGATTTTAAACATGTGTGTGATAGACACAAGGCTATCCTAGCTATAAGACCGGGAACGGGGGACTAATAAAAGTACTCAAAAAAAAAATTGGGGCAGACTAGATGGACCGAATGGTTCTTATCTGCCGACACATTCTATGTTTCTATGTTTCTATGTGACTGGGGCTGGGCATGTTGCAGGACCCCTTAATTAGACCTGGGGCCAGGCATGTGGCCCCCAGTCCTCTATTAATTTGTGGAACCAGAGGTTGCCCAATATTATCCTGCCCCACCTAGTTAAAATTTTAATTTTCTACTTTAATAAAAAAATGGGGCCAGGAGCTGGCAAAATTCTCCTAGCCCCCCTAAAATAAATAATACACAGGGACAAGGGATTGCTAAATGTCAAGGCATTAAGCAACCCCCAAATGTTCTGCCAAATTCACCCGTGGCTGCTACATGGAGTGAACCTGGGCTTCAGATTGGAGATCAGAATGCTATTCCAATATGGCACTGTCCATGTGTGGACAAGAGCCTTAGACTGCACCTAGTGGCAGTCAATAACTTGTACTACAAAAAAGGGCTAAACTAGGCTTAGATTTAGGGTTAGGTGTTAGTATAAGGGTTAGGGTTGGCAGTTTAAAATTAAGTTTAGTGTTAGGATTAGAGTCACATTAGAGTTAATGCTAAGGTTAGGGTTTGATTTAAGTATAGGGACAAAAGGTCACTATAGGAGTAAATGGTTAAGAAACAAAAAAAAAATACTTTTGGTTATCGTTATTAAAAGAAAAGAATCTAAATTGCTAAACTCGGGATTTGCATATATTTAGGATATTTTCTTATTAGATGTGAAAAAGATGTTTCATGAAAAAGTTAGATTTTTCATTTTTCATTTTTTTACTAGTAAATGATATGATATGATGAAATTAATGGTACTTCAAGAAAGCCCATATTATGTTGATAAAAACAATATATAGTTTGTATAGGTACAGTGAATGAAAAAGAAGAAAATTACAGCTAAACGCAAACACTGCAGAAAGAAAGCCCATGTCACTAAGGGTAAGACACAGCCAAAAAGTTAAGTCACTAAGGGGTTAAAGAATATGAAAGCATTATTTGAGGCATAAAGTACCACACTATGTACTTTACTATATAATTTACATGCTTTTACAGCCTTTTTTTTAAATAAACATACAACCTTTTGATTGATGATGTACTTAATGGTCTTCTTTCTGTTTGTAAAGATTTTATCATTACTGTATGTGGATTTGTGTAAGTAAGATAACCTACATGTGTATTAAAAACCCATAAAAATTACCAGAAATAAAATATAAAAACAGTGGGTAGACTATTCTGCAAGTAACTGTGAAATACACTTAATAATATTTTATCTGTTGTTAAAAGTTTATTTTATTACATTAGATAAATAGCTGTGAGTTAGAATACATTAAGACCAACACTCATAACCAGTTGATAAACCAAAAGTAAAAAGTATACGAAACACATTTTCTATAAATATAAGATGGACAGTTCTACTAGAAAACATACACGTTGGAGAAGTAAGCTATACTTAATGAATATTTCATATAGCTGGGGGGCTTGAGTGTTTTGTTCATCTTTCACAGCTGGGGTGTTTTGCAACTATTCATGAAATATACATGTATTTCCTTTGAAAAATGTTTCATTTTTCATTGTAAAACTACAACAGGAATACTGCAAGTTACATGTCACATACAATGTTTTTAAAATCTAAACTGTTATGGGTATGATGATAAAGAAATGTATGTATTGTTATTATTATATATATATATATATATATATTGTATTGTGTTATTATATTTATTATTATTAATCATAATATATGATAACATTGTATTGTTAATAATTATATTTAAAATATTGTTAAAAAATATATAGTATTACTGATATTATATAACATTGTTTATTATATTTAAATATGTATTGTACTAATATCAACCTGAAATTATAAGATAAAATACAAAATATATAATGTAACTTATAAGTTAAAAATGTAAATAAAAAGATTTTGAAAAAAAAAAGAAAGGGACATTAGATTTATTTTTCACAAACTCCAACCTAATTAATTATAATTCATATCGTTGCTACCACACAAATAAAAATACAATCATGGACACGTTATTTTTTTTACATTTTTATAGATGTATATCATCTCAATGAGGTCTATTGCCTAACTAGTGACCTTTATTGAATGAACTAATAGCTGGAATGTTAAATTAGGAGGGTTGGATCATTTTTCCAACTTGGTCTGATTTTTGTAAGAATCCTGTCAGTCCGCCACAGTTTACAGTCTTGTGAACAGACCATAGTGCTTTAGATTGATAGAGAAGATAGACTATGAATATACTATTACCATTTACAGAATGCTCTATTGTGTGTTTCGTTCTTTTTTATTTTATTTTAATGTACTCTAGTAAAAACTGAATGAAAGTTGTTTGGAATCATTGAAATCAATTAGTATTCATTGTGCATTTATATCCCTTATGACTTCTATACGCTGAAAGTTCATAAAACGTGTGAAAGCATCACAACATTTAATAGCAGGTTACAATACCATGTGTTAATTTTCACAAAAGCTACTTACATGAACATGCAAAAAGACAACTATTCTGTTACACCTATTTAATACAAACTGATTTTATTGTAATCACACAAGCAGTCAATTAACACTGTTTTTTAAATGTCCCCTTGTTCAACCAATACATCACTGTAGAGACTGAAAACAGAGCATATCTACAGCCTTGTTAAAGTAACCTTTTCTATCATTTGTAAAGGAAAAGCTCTCAGACGGTTATGTTTTCCAAAATATTGTTCTTTCACATTCCCACACAGTCGCCCACGATCTGACTTCAGCGACGTTAGGTGTGCCCTTTGTTTTAGATCTTCTTTTTGTGGTATAGTGATGCAATGAGCCACCTGAGTCAAACAAGGACTTGATTTTCTTATCTTTCCTTCAAGTGACTTCACCTGCAAGACAGAAAGGGCAAACCGTTATATATAACAATCAATTTCTAGTATGATACATGACAGTATTGTAAGTTAAGAGTGCGTTTAACTGTAATTATTTTATTAAAATTAACGACTTTAATTGTCCTTCTTTTTTCTTTAAAAGGATATTAATGTTTAATATCTTTAGCCTGGTCAGAGATTTTAAATGCAATGAATTATTCTTTACACTCAATTCAAATTTTGAGCTGAAAGTCAATGTAGTAAAAAGCAGATTGATTTAAGGGAGTTACAGACCAATTACATTCTAATGCACTAGTTAATAACCTTGTTAATATAACTCACCTCTAGAGCTTGTCCACATCAGTTATGCTTCTTGTTTGAACCAGTCAAGCTTTTTCAAAATGATAAAAAAAAATCCATTAAACTAAGTAATAAAAAAATCAAGTCTTTACAGAGGAAAATGCAATCTGTGGAAAATGGGTGGGAAAATATGTTGTGAAAATCTTGTTTTTTTGTTAGAATTTTCTCTCTTGCTTTAATTATGTTAAATGCATGTGGGGATTTATTAACTCTGGTTCAAAAAGTCTACAACCAAATTATACCTATCAATTCACACAGATTTGCTCAATTAATTTTGGCAATTTTACATACTATTAACTATTTGCATTTAAAAGGGATCACTGCCAAACTGTGTCAAAATGTCAGCAAAGTTAAATGCCAAATATGTAGATTTTGACGGTTAAATGCACCTCGGGAGACATTTTGGTAGAACAAAACCTACACATTCAACATAATATTTAGTGAAAACTGTTCTCCACAGATTTTACAACATGATTTTAGTAAACAGACAAAATCAAAAAGCCCTTAATGAAAAATAGCAAAAGCTTTAATTCAAGTCCCAATTCTGTATGTAAATGATTCAATTCAGGGGAGATGTCGGCCAAGTAAAGCTATTGACTACTGATATTCAACTCTGGTTTTGATGGGCTTGGTTATATGGTCAATATAATTCCCACACTTCCTATTGAATGAGATGGCCCCTTTAACCTGCCTAGGTGCTAAACAGGGCCACTTGCCATTTAAATTAACAAAATAAATCAATTAGATTCTCTAACTTCCACTCCTACCACTAATTATGTTCAAAATGGTGTTTTTTCTCCCTTTAGCAAGACCTAAAGGGAGAAAATGCCCTCCAGGCCATGAGACTCAATGATTAGTCACAGAGAAAATGTAATTTAAGGTGAGACCATAAAAATAAGAAATAGCTATTAAGAAAATAGATATACCTGATGCAGAAGGCCCATGACATCACTGGGGCACTCTTTTTTTAAGCAAACAAGCCATTAATAATGCAGTCTGCAACTTCCATAGACTCAAGTAATATGAATACATTAAGTAGTCATGTGGTGATGAATAAAGGAATGAAGCTATTTCTAAGTGAACTAACATTTTTTTTTTTTGACCTGAATATAACTCAGCGTGGTAATGTAATGTAACTAAATTACATGAATGTGCATCTACATATGATTATCTGAATGGCTGAATGATACCATCTAGCATTGTTCTGCACACTCTGACCCTTTAAATATGAACCGTCTTTATATATGTACCAACAAAAAAAATACAAGGAAATTTGGCAATGCTGGGAAGACATATCTAAAAATAATATCCTTTAGTGTCTGACTCATAATGATATAGTCATTTTTGAAGGTATTATCAATGCATATGACAGAGCATATTAATAATAATGTTCTAGGTTGGACAGCATGGTCAGTGAATAATTATAGTAATGGTAAATAAATAATGGAATTCTCATTTAGCATATGTTAGGTAATCACTGTCTGTCTTTCTATTTATCTCTATGATATTATTGATGTATTTCTGTATAGATAATCTAATTTTCTTATTTATATGTTCCTACATAAATTCATGTGATTGCACTAGATTTTTATTCTAGCCTTGTTCAATGTTTTATCTATATGCGAGTGTAAATACATATTCTGAAGGGTCTACTCAATCAAAAGAGAATGAGATCTGAATTTGACATTTTTTTCTTAAATGCAGCTGAATTGGAGAATTTGGCCATCTCAATTCCTTGCAATTCTTTCTGTATTAGGTACACACTTGTATACATGTATTATGATAAAAATTAATATCATGGCATTTTTTATTGAAATAAACTTTTATTGGAAGTTCCTCCTTAAAAAAATAAATTTTTTCTGGACAACTCACATTACCAGCTCATTACTTACACTGCATAAAACATTTGTTATATTAGTTTTCTTGATAAAAATCCTCAGGCAGGAGTGAAACGTCGATTTATGTTGTACCACATATAAAATTATTTTTAAAGTATATATAGATATATCTTAACTAGAAAAAAAAATGTCTGCTTGTTTGTCTAAAGCGATAAAACTTGAGAATGCTGAACTCAGAATCATTAGATTTGCACAGCCAATTCATGCTGTAATTTCTAGGCCAATGTGACTATTTTCAGTTGTACCTATCCTGAGTTATGAGTTAATAAGGTTTTGAGGTGTACTGTATGGACATTGTGGATGGGCAACAGGAGATGACATCACTTGTGATGTAGAACAATGACCCATCACAACAGAAAGTTTTCATCACAGCAATTGCAAGATGTCTAAAATGTCTAAGATAATTGGCCCAAAGTTTTATGAAGTTACAAAACTGTTGAAAAAACAGAGGTGAGAACAACGATTGTGAACTGATACAAGACAGAGCAACGAAACCATAAGATTTCTTAACAGCACTTGCAAGATTTCTAATCTATTTTGCCCACAGTTTTCAGGGTATATCGGGGACATAGCGCAAACCAAATTTCGAGCTACACAATATGTATCCCCAGATAGCCTTGCAATTCAACCATCATGGTCAAATGCTTTCAAAACCATAGTAAGCATAGTGTGTCACTATCACAAACTGACCAATCGGAAGAGAAAATTCATGAAAGCATCATTTTTTTAGAGTTTAATATAAGGAAATATAAGGTAGTATGACATTTATGTATACAAGGATCTAAATCCTAGGCGAAGATTGGAGGTAAAGCTAGTATAGATATAGCATATATATATATATATATATATATATATATATATATATATATATATATATATATATATATATATATATATATATATATGAAAATAATATCAATATATATTGTGTAAGGAAATGTATCAAGACGTATTTATGCTTCATCAAAAATAAACCCATCTGGTCCTTTCAAATAGACACATGCCTCACATATAGATCGACATGCTGAGACATTAAACCAAGTAACATTTAGTATAATTGACAAAGTTAAAACAGAAGGACAGTGTCACTGACATGTTGCGTGTAAACCCTAACCACTGATGCTCATGTACCAGCTGCACAAGAGCAGAGCATCTGGCAGATTCAGTAATGTGGAGCTTATTTTTTTCTACTTTAGAATTTTTAGAATGCTCAAAGAAAAACTCTGACTTGAAAATGAAGTTTTTCATATATCTTGAAAGTTAAATTATTTCTAAAAATGTTTCATTTAATCACAGATAACAGGTTAACAGCTTCTACAGACCCTCTCTTCCAGCTCTGAAAATGTGACTGTGTGGTAGAAAAAAAAGCAAAATGTTAAAGTGTTTTAAAAAAAAAAAGTAGAGCATCCCAAAAAGATAACTATACTTGCTATTTGTTTCTTACATATCTATATATTTTTTACACCAATTGTATAGCTAGTTGCCTAACTTTTTCCTCTGTGAATGCATGTATATCCACTTAGCTAACTAATCATTAATCACCTTGATTAATTAATTGATTTCCCTCTGAACACATATGAATTATACATTCTACAGGGCAGTATGTAAACAATATATGTGTTCCTCAATAAAAATGCATAGTATCAGAAGCAGGAGGAGTTAAGGTGCAATATGTATTTAAGTTAATAGCAATAAAACTATAGCAATGCATAAAATACGATTGAGAGGAACAAGTACAAGAAATAAAATAGTTTGTTTTTTATTGCCGTAGGCAATAAACTACAGTTGCAATAACCACTTTAAATCAATGAGGCAATGGGGCACTAGAGGTTATGGGTATAGTGGGCAATAAAAAACAGAGATTGAAAAAAAAGAGAAGATGGGGATGAAAAAAGGAAGAGGTTATTTTAATAATTGTACTCTCTGCTTTGGGAAAACGATTTTAAATGTTTGCAATCGAAGCCATACGTAATAGATTTCACAGGTTTCAAGTGAATAGCTAGTGTTTAAAATATCTTAAACATTGCTTAATTGTTTGAAAAAGAAGTAATGCAACTGACAGGCATGTTTAACGGTATTTTAATGTTACCAGTATGCTTTAAGAATATTGAACACAGGTGAGTCAGTCGTACTAGCATCTTATCGAAGCTTGTATTTGTGTAGGAGTATCTTTTAAGCCCAGTTGAACGTTGATCCTCTGATAAAACCACAATGACGACTTAGATGTGATTATACTGCAATTTGTTCTCTTTCCTCTACAGCAACACATCAAATCACATTGACAAATAGCATGTAAATTGTACATCCATGAATCTGTGATTTCCTTTTGACATTAATATAAACCTACTACCTCTGCAATTTGCTTGTACTGCTGCAAAATTACAGAATGATGTCTCTCAAAACGTCCAGCACCCATCTGCGTTATTGTATCCAACATAATGTCCAGCATTTCTTTTACCACGATGGCATGTTTAGACTGTGAGATCTCATTATGGTTTACTTTGTGCAGCATTCACAGGGCTTTAAGTTGTATCTTACTCTATTATATTATAAAGTATGATGGAGTTTGTTGACACTTAATATAAAATATAATACAACAAGTGATGACAAAGGTCATGTTGGCCCATGTATAATTCAGAGAGGTAACGATGGTGAGGCGACTGATGAATTGAATCAGTCTCAAGTGCACACAATTGAGGAGGTACAATAATGATATCTAAATAACTAGACTGATGTCTTCTCATGCAATGGTGCTACATGCATCTGATGCTAAAAATATTTACACCACTTACTTATACAGATATGTATATATTGTTGTTAAATGTTGAAATGCGTGTAACATTGTACAGACGTGGCCCAGAGGACAAGCTTGTAAACAGAGAAATCTGAAAGTATTCTTCTGGTTATAACATTTTATACATAAATTAATAAATGGATCATAAGGTACTCTATGCAAAAAGGAAACATTTTCAGCAATTATTACAACTTTGTTTATCATTCCTCACATGCACTGAACAAAATTATAAACGCAACACTTTTGTTTTTTCCCCCATTTTTCATGAGCTGAGCTCAAAGATCCAAGACTTTTTCTATGTACACAAAAGGCCTATTTCTCTCAAATAGTGTTCAAAAATCTGTCTAAATATGTGTTAATTAGCACTTCTCCTTTGCCAAGATAATCCATCCACCTCACAGATGTGGCATATTCAGATGCTGATTAGACTGCATGATTATTGCAAAGATGTGCCTTGGGCTGGCCACAATAAAAGGCCACTCTAAAGTGTGCAGTTTTACTGTATTGGGGTGGCCTGGGGGGGTCCTGGGGGGTCCTGGGGGGTCCAAAAACCAGTCAGTATCTGGTGTGACCAACATGTGCCTCACGCAGTCCAACACATCTCCTTCGCATAGAGTTGATCAGGTTGTTGATTGTAGCCTGTGGGATGTTGGTCCACTCCTCTATAATAGCTGTGCAACGCTTCTGGATATTGGCAGGCCCTGGAACACGCTGTCGTATACGCCGATCCAGAGCATCCAAAACATGCTCAATGGTTGACATGACCGGTGAGTATGTTGGCCATGCAAGAACTGGGATGTTTTCAGATTCCAGGAATTGTATACAGATCCTTGCAACATGGGGCTGTGCATTATCATGCTGCAAACTGAGGTGATGGTCGTGGATAAATGGTACACCAATGGGCCTCAGGACCTTGTCACGGTATCTCTGTGCATTCAAAATGCCATCAATAAAATGCACCTGTGTTCATTGTCCATAACATAGGCCTGCCCATATCATAACTCCACCACAACCATGAGCCACTTGATCCAACACATTGATAACAGCAAACCGCTCACCCGCATGACACTATACATGCTGTCTGCCATATGCCCTGTGCAGTGAAAACCAGGATTCATCCATGAAGAGAACACCTCTATGAAGTGCTAGATGCATTTGCCCACTCAAGTCGGTTACGACAATGAACTGCAGTCAGGTCAAGACCCCGATGAGGTCTGACAGTTTGTGCAGAAAATCTTTAGTTATGCAAACCTATTGTTGCAGCAGCTGTCCGGGTGGTTGGTCTCAGACGATCTTGGAGGTGAAGATGCTGGATATGGCTGTCCTGGGTGGGTATGGTTACACGTGGTCTGCGGTTGTGAGGCCGGTTGGAGAAATGAACATTCAATTCATGGGCAACAGCTCTGGTGGACATTCCTGCAGTCAGCATGCCAATTGCACGCTCCCTCAAAACTTGCGACATCTGTGGCATTGTGCTTTGTGATAAAACTGCACATTTTAGAGTCGCCTTTTATTTTGGTCAGCCTAAGGCACACCTTTGCAAGAATCATGCTGTTTAATCAGCATCTTGATATCTCACACCTGTGAAGTGGTTGGATTTTCTCGGCAAAGAAGTGCTCACTAACACAGATTTAGACAGATTTGTGAACACTATTTGAGAGAAAGAGGCCTTTTGTGTACATAGAAAAAGTCTTAGATCGTTGAGTCAAGCTCATGAAAAATGGGGGCAAAAACAAAAGTGTTGACTTTATAATTTTGTTCAGTGTAAATTGTGTTTTCTGTTAATTAACATCTTGCTAATTCCACCTAGCTCTTGCTATCCTCATGCAATGTTCTGTTAGGATCAGGTAGCTTACAACTTATCCAGTTAGAACACACACAAGTAATCTCTGGGCAAACCCACCTAGTGCCAACCATCCACATTAATATTACTACCTCTACCTTCCCTTTGACCTCTTCACTCCCTTATGTGTTTCATGTATCCAATCCCTCTACATTGTAATTTGTCTAACTTAGTATGTAGTTTCCTTCTATGCTCTGTACCTAGAGCTACGTAAATTGTTGGCGCTGTATCAGTAAATGTCAATGTAATGTTGCAGTGAATTTTGAGGGAAGATATGCATTCTAACATAGTGAACTCAAAACCACATATACAAATATGCATATATATGGGTGATACACAGTTTGCATTAGGTCTTTTGACTCACCTTTATGACATCATGACATCATATGCTAATGAACTATTCTCCTGGTAGGACAATGACTATAGTGCTCCTTAATTAGCAATTGTCATAGTTTAGAAATGATAAGCAATCTCCATTGATTGTATGGAGATTTTTCTTTAGTTGGCACAGAAAGGTATAGATATGAGTGGCATATAGATCTATAGTTATAGATGTACCTGCACAGCACATTTTTGTAATGTTCCACAGTACATTCAATCATTTTGCACTTGTTGCCATTACAAAAATGTAAAATATGAAATGACAGGATATTTCATTAATTAAAGTCAATAAATGGAATGAGTCTCTATGTATTTCATGTGTCTTTGTTATTTATGAATAAGACCCACTGGATTTATTAGCAAACCTTCCTGGGATTTCTAACGCTTTCCTATTGATTTTTTTTGCATATGCTGCTGTGCAAAATGAATAAATAGAACTCTAGCAAGACTTATCACCAACAAAACCATTAAAATTCAAGAGAACCATGTCAATGTATAATGTGAATCAATTCCTTGCTATTAGAGTCTTGTGCAGACCCCTGAGACCTTCACCCCACACAACCCAGTGACAGTTCTTTAAGACCTGGTGCAAGATAATTTGCAGAAAATGTTGATACACACCAATTTATATTGAAATTTGCTTGGTGCAGTAGTATCTATATCACTAATGTATTGTGTATCAAAAACCATGCAAGTTTCTAAATTCCATGAAGATAGAAGACAACTAACAAAATTAAGGATAAGGTGAATGCACATTTGCAATATAAAAAAATAAATAATAATAACAAATGACGTTCTTAGGCAAATGCTGCTACAGTGATATTTAGTAAATAAAAAAAATGTATTGCAACAATAGTTTCATAAATTAGCTCACAAAAAAGTTCAAAATATTAAGTTACCACAACCAAAAAAAAAGGTATGGCCAAATTTCACATGTGCATATGCAAAATATATTTTTTTTGTCCTAGGAGAAATAAAAAAAGAGAGACACAGGACTGCCTAGGTCTCCATATCTCTTAACAACAACAAAAATAGACTCTGAGAAAATACTTACAGGTTTTCTGCTGTTTTTTTTTTCTCTTTGTTTCAGATCACCAGTCTGTTGGATTCTGATTGGACTTTATTATTATTGCTACTGAATTAGGATTCATTTAAGATTATTATTTTAGTGCAGATGTAATTTTCTATTTTTGTAATACTTACCTATCCACTCTCACTGGTGATTTTTTTTTGTCACACAGTGCATCTGATATATATATATGTGTTGTTGTTATTGTTACTGTTTTCATTTTTTTTTTTTTTTTTTATGGCTGTATCATTAATATTTACTAGCCTTTATTCTGATTGGATTTAATTATTATCACTATTGAATTGAGATTAGTTTCATATTATTATTTTTATCATTATTATTATTGTACATATTTATTATTTTTTTAAGGTTTTCTCTCTATTAGTAGTATTTATGATTAAATGGGGTTTTTTGGGGCTTTTACATTTGTGTTTTTTTTTTTTTTTCAAATATAGCGCAGGTGATATTTTCCACTTTTATTATGAGAAAATACTTCCTTGCAAAACTTAGACTTATATTTGGTATAGCAAGCGAACATTTTGTGTGTAAGAACAACCAAATATGTAAGCTCTCACATAATGCAGATAACTTAACATACATCTAATACTGTATTTTGATTCTATGCTGCCCTAGGCTCGTGTAAATTCTGGTATCCCCTCCATTCACCCACATTGCACACCCAGGACATGCTCCTGTCAGAGATAAGTGGAGTTATGAAAGATTAGATACCACTAAAGATGGCCAATAACCATTAATAAAAACAGTATCTCCCAAGTTCGTTTTACAAGGCGATAATATGACATATACTTAAACTACTATTTATGAAATAATGCACACTGTAACAAAATATGAAAATTTATTAACACACATTAATATAGAAATAACACACAAAAATAACAATACAATGATTTAGCCCAAAACGCCAATAAACAACAACCTATTGCTAGTCAGTACAAACAAATCAGTTATTGGCCTAAGAACTCTATAGGTTGTAAAACAAAGACAGTTACTGAGTAAACAAACAGACCATACACACACAATCTATCAATGGAAACTTTACTGTGAGCAATGTAGTGAATTCTATCCACACAATCCTAGTGTATCAGAGTAACCAGCACTAATGCAGAACCAGAATGTACTAACACCCAGTATTACACTATTGTATCTAACCTTACTTAAAGACCATACATATCAGTAAAATTGTATACATAGACTACTAAGATATTTCTTTCAGTATTTTAGCATATAATGAGTAAAACCACATTTGATGAATCAAATATTCTAACGTATATTGGAAATTGGAAGACTGTTATTTCCTATATTACAACTGCAGTTGATTATAGGAAGTCACAGCAAACTAAGTCTAATGGCTTAGAACTGAAATCAATATAGAATTTGATTTACCAAAAAAGAAATTAAAATATAATATTCAAAGTAGACTATATTTACCAAGGTGCAACCCAAACATTTTGGAGCTGTTCCCTCTGGAATAATATTCAGTCAGTATGGCCTTTTTGGATCAAGATTCTTCCCCAGCATAGATTTTCAAGACTTGATCCCTCTGCTCCCCACTAGCCTAATTTTTATCCCAATTTTCCATCGCCAGACCACACGCCAGACCACACCCATTGAAGGGGTGTCAGATATATATGTTTTTATCTGATTGGTTCTCTGAAAACACTCCTCTATTATTATTTGTTGAGAGGATAATAATATTATCCAAAAGGTGGCGCTTTTAGCTCACAAATCTGACCATGATAAAATCACAAATGTTCTAGTTACCTGAATCCCACCTGAAAAAAGTTTAATATATATGCCCTGTAAGAATTAAGTCTATGGGAAATACATTTCCTAAATGTAAGAAAACCCCACAAAGAATTATACCTATTTTTGTTCATAGGCATTTGAATATATAGATTGAATAACTTCATTAAACTAATATAAACACTCCTAACTTACTCTATGACATATCATGTAATATGTGATCACTTCTAATACTCCACATGTACTAAATATATTGTTCTATGGTTATATTTGGTTACAACATTCATGAATAAGGCATAGTAACTTAATATGAATTAAATAGATATAAGCCAAAGTGTGTAAATTATCAATTAAATAAAGAATAACATACCGTATTTGCTCGATTATAAGACAAGGTTTTTTTCAGAAAATGTTTTCTGAAAAATACCCCTCGTCTTATAATCGAGGTCGTCTTATAATCTGACCTCTCTAACAGCAGGGGAATGTCTGCGTGATGAGCGCAGACTCCCCCTGCTGCTGCCTGGCACGACCGCCGGGACTTCTATGATGAAGCCGGGTACTTCCGGCTTCGTCATAAAAGTCCCGGCGGTCGTGCCGGGCGGCAGCAGGCATCCTCCACTCATCGCGCAGACATCCTCCACTGCCCCACTAGCCACCAGGGAGAATTGGGCAGCTGGGGGATGTCTGCACGATAGTGCAGACATCCTCCATGCTGCCATGACACTGCCGTCTATTATGACGGACCTGCTGTCCGTCATAATAGACGGAGGTGTCGGGCAGCATGGAGCGTGCAGACATCCCCCGGCTGCCCCCACTAGCCACCAGGAAGTGAGTTACAGGTGAGGGGGAGGGAGGGGGCAGAGAGACAGGGGGAGGGGGGGGACAGAGCAACAAGGTGAGGGAGGGGGGCAGAGAGAAACAAGGGGAGGGGGGGCAGAGAGAAACAAGGGGGGGAAGAGACAGGCTAGGGGGGAGTCAGCATTGACACATTAAAGGAAATAAAAACTAGAAATGCATTTTTTATATCATTTTTTATTAAAAAAGCCTGCTTAAATATATGGGAGACCTATTACAGAATGTTGAACTACTGGTACCTTGTCCCAAGCAGACTCAATAAAATGTTCCCTTTGACACCAGCAAGAAAAAGGGGATTACTTACATATATGGATGGGATGCAGGCAGATTAAATTAATGTGGGAAGAAGTGATAAAGAAAATAAGACTGAGCACGGGAGTACAATTAAAAAATTCACCGGAAAGTATCCTAATTCATCTAGAGTGGCCTAATATGGATCGGGACCAAACCCAAATAATAATTCACATCCTCCTGAGTACAATTCTGATAATCGCCAGGAACTGGAAAACAAGAGATACCCCAACCTCGCAAGATATAAAAACCCAAACAATTAACCAGCTAAGAATGGAATTAGGGAGAATCAGAGCAATAGGGAAAGTAAAACAAAGAATAAGAGGCTTGGAGAATCGGATTAAGATAATAGAAAACACCCAATAGCTAAAGTATAAGAATATCAGGAGGAGAAAAGGGCCCTACCCAACATAGAACATACCTCATCTCACATGAATAAATAAACATAAAGTAGAATATGGAACCTTGACCAGTACTTGTCTTTATGTGTGTCTTGTCCATCGTATTTCGTCTTGTTTATGTACAGTACATGTCTATGTAAACAGGAATCTGATGATAAAGATTGTATTTTGTACTGTTTATTGAGATAATCAGAGCGAATTAATAAAATGTAACTTTTGTACTTTTCTAATAAAAAAAAAAAAGCAATTTACATTTGAATATATACAAGTTGAACTTTTTTCCTATAGGGTATTCTTATATTCAGGCTTTTAGTTTTTTTCCTAATGGAATATCCAAAGTTTGGGGAGTCGTCTTATAATCAGGGTCGTCTTATAATCTAGCAAATACGGGATATCTATGCATTCATACAACCATACATGTATCAATACATCTGCACTTACATATGGATATAAATAAATATGTATAAATACATACATTTATTTACATATTAGTTACCATGTGTTAAACAGGCAAAATCTTAATTCATTCAGCTTTTCACATTTAATGTCAAACATGAATCCAAACTTTCAAAGATTTTTCTAGTTATATATCTCAGGTTTTTATTTGAACACCTGGTATGTCCACTTCTCACACAGAGCTCTTTCAGGATGACCAGGTATCTATTTGAGATTGCCATCATAAAATAGACCTATGCTTACCAAAATAGCTAACTTAAGCTAACTGACCCATTGTCTTACCTAAACATCCCTTGAGGAATTTAGTAATTAGGCAGAAGACTGAGAAACAGGGTCATTTAGAGTTTCTTCTTAATATCAGAATATGAGTCCATTTTGTCCCCCATAGTATGAAATGTATTAAAATATCATGGCACTCCAGAACCCACATTGAAGAACCAGGACTTACCTCATCACATGCCCCTTCACCTACATTTCACACCAAGGACTTACCCCAGCACCCATATTGGACACCCAGGGCATGCACCATCCCCCACATTGCACACCCAGTACTTACCCCAATACATCAGGAAATGCCCCATTCACCACATTGCAGACCTAATACTTACCCCAGCAAATGCGCCATCACCCACATTGCCAACATAGGACTTATCCCAGAGCCTCAGGTTCATGCGCCATAACCCACATTGCCAACCAAGGACTCACCCCAGCACACACATCTCCCTGGTATCTAGCGGCAGGCAGCTTGGTGCCGGTGTGCTGTCCATGTGTGTCTGAAGGTTGAGCACTGACAGGTCATATGTGGTAGGGTGTCTGTGGGCCTTGGCAGTGCATATGCACCATGCTGCCTGCTTTTTTTGTCTTTTTAAAGGGGCAGCATTTTTAGCAGTTCAACCTCCCCCCCCCCCCCCACCCCAATCAAGGGCCACACTAGGCATTTGCCTTGTATGCCTTTCGCTGAACACAGCGCTGCACACATGTATAACACACAAGGTTCCTGAAATGTCCACACAAAGTTCCCTTCAAACTCTTACTAGTAAGAGGAAAAAAACACCCTTTGCATCTTGACAAAGGTCCATGCATTATAATTAGTGGGTTAACTTTATTGGAAGTAGAGAATCACTTTTTTTTTCTTATGTTTTAGTTCATCTGTATGGCTTATAAAGATAATAATTACTGTTGGATTACTGCCAATTTTTGTGTTAAAGTACCATGTAACATATTTTAAAAATGAAACCCTTAGGTGCCACTGAGTTTTACATTTGAATCATCATCAAAAAGTGACGTTTTTCTGGTAAAAAAAAACTGTCATATTATGAAATACAGCATTCATAGATGCAGAGAGCTAAATTTTGAATGGAGACTTTGTCTCCGTGTACTTACATTAGCCGACAGCCTATAATCCGAACGTTCGGTTTATAGGCTGTTGGCTAATGTAATACATGTAATCCTATTGCTATTCTATAAAACAGCATGCTGGTCTGTTTGCTTAGAGGCTGAAGAAGTTCCCCGAACGAAACGCGTCCCTCTTGTTAAAGTGAAGTTACCTGGCCAGGTTCTCAATTCTTCCTTCTTTACTGACCAGCACGTTTCTATATCCATGTACTATTCATGGCATTTTGCTAACCCAATCAGCAAGTGAGTAATTTGACACTCTGCCTGTGGTTACCTTTGTATCTGTGTCTGTTGATTTGTATTTAAAGGCACATATCATTGTTTCTTGTTTTTAACAATTTGTCATTTTTTTTTGTTACATTTGTGTATATTTTTTCTATATGTATTTATATATTGCTTTTGTTTTTATATATTATTAAATTTATATATTTTATATTAATTTACTATCTTTGTTTTTTTATATTGATTGACACTTACTCTGTTTAACTGCCAAGCGCTGTCTACTCACCTTCCCATTCTATTCTATAAAACGTTCGGTTTATAGAATAGCAATAGGATTACATGTATTCCACAAGCCGAAAGTCTATAAACCGAACGTTCGGTTTATAGACTTTCGGCTTATAGAAAACATGTAGTACTATTGCCTTTCTATGAACCGAACGAGAGCCCCATTCATAAGAATTTCTTATGAATGGGGCTCTCGTTCGGTTTATAGAAAGCCAATAGTATTACACGTATTCTATAAAACGAACGAATACAACTAAACGAAACGAAAATAATGAACGAATTTCGTCCGAAACGAATGCAGTAATGAACGAAATTCGTTTTAGACGAAATAAATAACATTTTCAAAACGAAAATTTTAGTTTTGCACATGTCTAGTAAATAGCCAGAGGACATTAGATCAGTCTTTGGCCCCATTGTTAATAGGAGGGTTAATGGGCATTAAGCCTGGTCCTAATTATAAACAGGGGGCTGAAAACATTATGCCTAGCCTTGGGCCCCAGAGATCATTATATGAATGAAACACATGCATATAGCAGAGACTACAAATGCTGTCCCTTGCTGCATTTGATAAGTACATAATTGATAATTTGATAAAATATAGTTGAAATCTCTTTGTGTGTTATTGCTAACACACGTGATAATACCCCTATTTTCCATGATCACTATGTTCAACAGATTTAGAAAATAACCCCCTAGGTGAGATGTTTATATTACTAGTAGGTATGGATATGCACCATATGACGTCACAAAGTATAATAATATGTTATTCAGAAACATGAATTCAGAAAACCACTAAATGCACAGATACGTTTCCCTGCAGAAGCCAATTTTTAGAATTTGCTTCTTATAAATAATCAGTGAGGATTGAAATCCTTAAGAATTGTAGATGACCTTCCAAGGTAAATCGTTCCAATTTTGATTTGTTTATAAACTTATACCCCAGAGCTTTGAATTGATCAATTAAGCGCAATACATGAACCTTAGCTCTTGCCTGCTTTGTAGCTGCTTTAGCTATTCACGGGTCATACGTCAAAATCAAATGCTTTTTCATACTATTTTGCTGTAGTTATTTGAATGCGGCTGGAAAGATAACATGTTCAGTAAACAAATATTTAGCAAAAATAAAGTTCTTTTTTATGCTATGATATTCTTATACTCTTTCAACTGCCTCTACTTTGCTAGCAAGTAGAAGTGCGTGATGCAGGCTGTCTTGTTCTCTCTGATATATTTCTTTTTTATTGATATTCTTTATGTCTTTCAAAATTGCTTTTATATTTCACCTCAATATCACTTCATCTCTCATGGGAACATGTTAGGATGCATTATGTTGTCTAAATAAGTTGTTTTTTGTTGGTTTTTTTTGTCAGTCACAAACACCACTATATCTTTTCTGACCTTTAGAAGATGTTTCTGGAATGTGACCATTCTTTAGTCATAATGCCACAGTGATATTTCAATATCCTATCATTTGCAACTCGACGATGCAAAGTACTAAGATAGGATAATTGTATCATATTTTACACTCACGGGTCTACTCAATATAGACTGATTTGTTCCGATTTGGGTTCGCATTGAACATAATGGCAGAATCTAATGATTTTGTAAACATGATTTTGTGTCCGATTTTGTCAACTAAACATTGTTTGTACTGCTAATGAAAAAACATGATCAATGTATTATCTATATGTTGCGTTAGTAGAATAAGAAGCAACTGCATGAATTAAGAGAAAAGTATTGTTTAAATGTGACTGTGCTGTCTTTATACCATTACGTTGTGGTTTGACATGCAAATTACACATTTCTCAGTAAAAGCAGTTAAGTTGCACATCACCTACAGGTGATGTCATAAATTAAGATATCATTTTTTTTGTGCCACTATCATATTCCTTGCACAAGTGGCACAGACTGTGGCTAAAACATCTGCATTTGCAATGTGTACACAATAAATATTGAGTGCCTCAATTTTCATTATTTTGCTAAATATATATTTCATGTGGACATTTTCTGCGTATCCACCAGCATGAGCACCTCACATTTTTTTCCTTATCAAAATGGTTGCTGATTATAGGTGTGCATGACTTCATCGCTGCATTGATAATTAACAGACAACATATACCCATTTCTCCTAATATAGGCAAATAGAGAAAAGATGTGCACTCCACTCTTCGTAGTCAGTAAATTATTAAAGTGCTTTAATGAATATACAGCAGATCATAAAAGGGATAACAGACTGAAGAAAGGTTCAAGGGGGACCACACCGTATGCGTTTCGCGTGTTGTAACGCTTAATCATAGCGTTACAACACTCGAAACGCGTAAGGTGTTGTCCCCCTTGAACCTTTCTTCAGTCTGTTATCCCTTTTATGATCTGCTGTATATTCATTAAAGCACTTTAATTATTTACCGACTACAAAGAGTGGAGTGCACATCTTTTCTCTATTTTCCAACTTCCCACGTCTGATCAACGCGGTGGAGCAAACACTCCCGTGGCAGTGGTGAGTGGAGCCGACTCAAAACAATAATTGTTTTTTTCTCTCTTTCTCCTAATATAGGCATTTGCATGCAATTCAGTTAACATAACATACGAATATTGTTGATCATATGTTATTCTTGTTTGCTTACCAAGTGAGCAACTATTTACTTACATGTGATACAGTGCACCACATTTTAGAAGTCAAAGTGTTAATCATAGGACATCTTTTTTTAATGCCCATGATATTTAACAAGAAAAACAAAATTAACTCAAATTAGGTTATAAGAAGAAATAAAGATTACAGTGTTATTCAGTTAGAAATAGTGTGAAACAAAACAGTCTATTTTTAATTAATAATTAATATAATTTTTTACTAAATGATCAGTCAATAGATCATCATCTCTGAACTAAGAGTTACTTTGTAGCACAATATTCCTAGTAATAATGTGTCCCTCTGCACATCATTTAAAGTGCTTCAAAACTCGTAATTTAATTGTTAATCAATATACTAAACCAAAACTAGAAACCATTTACACTCTGCAGTCATTACCATACCTTGCCTTTGTATAGACTTCAATAAATAAAGAATATGACTGATAGACATATTTTTCATTTTCAAGAAACTTGGAATGTTGACCAAGCCTAGGAGCTAACCGTGTCTGCTCTTTATTGTTTCCTCATCCCAGGAGCTCGGCATGGACTCATTATACCCATTCATCACAAAGCATATATTCAAGAGCCTGACTACTTCTGGGTACCAGCTGATTTGTAATTTATATATTTTTTTCCATATGGGTTGCTTTTTATTTGGCATATCTTTTTAAAGAAAGGATTGTTCATCTTCTTGTCAACAGATCTTTGTCTCAGGTAGATGGGGGGCTGCTTTAGGGTATCTATGTATTTCAGATCCAAATTGTCTTCATATATCAATTTTAAAAGGGAATTTTTATGAATAATGTATCTTGCACAACTGCTTTGTAGGAATGTCATGACAAAAGAAATCTGTTAAGTTACCTCTCTCTGCTGGACATTGGTCATTGCTATGTAAATGTGTTTTGGATTGTTTTTTATTTTCCAATATTCATGATGTGTTTTTATACTAGGTAATTCATACTGTATTAGCATATGTGTATAGTGACTGATATATAGTATTATTATTATTATGAAATATAGTATTATTTTAAAAAATTGTTAATGATAATTTGTCTAAATATATTCTGTAAAATGCAAACTGATTGTTACTGCAGAAATCTAAATGCATGCTCCTGTAGTCAATACAAGTGCTTTCCTGTAGTCAATACAAGTGGTGTTTTCAAACTCACCGGGTGGGAGCACTGCTTTGCATGAGAGCTGTTGACATGCTGGAATAAACGAAGTCTACAGCCTGTTCTGTGTTCGGCATCTTCATTTACATCCTCCGTTGAGCCACCGCTGATTTATCCTCCAGACCGTCTCTATTACTTAATACTAGTGCTTTATCTAGTGGTCAATGTGGGCATATGTTCAGGGAATGAGAGCAACATGGAAAATGGATTTGGGTGAAGAGATAGGAAAAGGTATTACAGGAAGTGGGTTGTGGGACAAAACAAAGGGCTGAGGATACAGGTTGAAGGGATGGTGAGAAAGGATTTTCCTCAGCTGCAGTACCAACTTATTCACCACTAGTTTGGCATGTTAAAGGAATAGCAAATAGAGCAACTTGCAAGGGCTCCAGTCAGTGAGAAATGTGCGGGATTAGTTCATTTTTTTTATTATTCTTCTAGGAATGGTGTGCACTACCATTTGATATTTTTCTAAACACAAGTGAAAGGAGATGGACATACTAGTAAAACGTTTCTTTTCTTCAGTTATATAATTCCTTATTCTTGTGTACACAAACCCTCAAAGTACATTATTACAGTGTCCAGAACATTGCGATAACATGTTTATTTTGGTGTAGAACTGATGGGTTTTGATCAGAGCACAGTCCTGAATTTTCTGTATGGTGTATAATTTTATCTTGTCATTTCAAGACTGAAAAAAAAGAAACAAGTTATGCTTTCTAAGTGTGTTTTGAATTATGCACTAAATAGTATTTGGCATAATATTTTGACGCAAAGTACTTCATTATAGTTACGTAATCAAAATGCTAAGTGGCTTAAACAACTATCTGAGTATTCATTTATTTACATTTTGTAAAAGATCAGCCCTAACAATATCTGCTGTACAAAATATGACAATTTTGGAGATCCTAATTCTAAAATCTGTGCAGCTGTTGCTATGATAAAAATAAATGGTACAATGTATGAAACCTTCAGGGTTTTAAATTAAAATTTATAGACATGAATGATTGGGAAATTTACCTAGATTTAAGCTAGGATTGGCCAGTTTACAGCAATGCAAGTACCTTTTTCAGATGGTGAAGGTCCAACTACAGATGCAGAGCATGTTTGATCCATAATCGTGTTGGGCTAAATAGTTTCTAATATTTGTCCTGAGTTCAGAAATAGACCATGTTGTATATTTTTGTGCTTTTTTTATTCATGTTACAGGGCCAGAACTATAAGTAGTGCAAAGCTATTTCAAAATCTTTTTTTTTTTTTTCAAAATTAGCGATAGGGATATTGTAACACTGATATCTGTAATAAATCCATGAATGACCGCCACATGTACATATATTTGAAAACTAGACAACTCAGGGCATTTAACTTGGGGTATTTTGACACATTTCATGTAGCAATTTTACCACCAACCTTTGCCAAAGTTTGCAGCAAAATATATTTTTTTAAATTTTTTACATAGATTCCAATTTAGGTAATCATTACATGAAAATGTGAAGAGGTATTTCCAAACAACACCTCAATATGTGTTCAGCAACATCTCATGAGTACAGGGATACCACCCATGTATAGGTTGGTTAGGTTATTTGGGGGTAAAATGGCCACATTTGAGAAGTGCGCTTTTTGGTTTTCCAACTTGGAATTTTGACATGCAGAAAACCTGCGCCCATGTTCCATTTGGGACATTTTTGAAGCCATAATGTGTATTTTACCCCACAAAACCATACATTTTTGAAAACTAGACACCCTAGGGTACTTAATATGGTAGTATTTTAACACTTTCCATGCACTAATTCTACCACCAGCCTTTGTCAAATTTTAGGTTAGTAATTTTTTAATGTTTTGTTTCCACATACATTGTACTTCGGGCATGAATTTACAGCTCCTGTTATGTGTCAGTGCCAAACAACACCTCAATATGTTTTCAGCAACATATCCCAAGAACAGGGATACCATGCATGCATAGGTTTGTTTGGTTGTTTGGGGACAAAAAGGCCCCATTTAGGTGGTGTGCATTTCCAACTTGGAATTTTGACATGTAGTCAGCCTGCGCCCATGTTCCATTTGGGACACTTTTGAAGCCTGTCAAAGTATTTTACCCCATCAAAACATATATTTTTGGAAAAAAGACATCCTAAGGTATTTCCAATGGTGATATTTTAATACTGAATATGTACTAATTCTACCACCAGCCTTTGTCAAAGTTTGTGGTAGTAAATCTTTGGAGTTTTGTTTCCACATACATTGCACTTCAGACGTGAATTCACAGATTCTGATATATGTCACTGCCAAACAACACCCCGATTTTGGTTTAGCAACATCTTACGGGTACAGCGATACCATCCATGTATAGGTTTGTTTGGTTGCTTGGGTGGTAAAAGGCAACATTTGTGAGGTGCGCATCTCAAAATTCCAACTTGGAATTTTGACATGTAGTCAACCTGCGTCCATGTCCTATATGGGATATATCCTTAAAGTCAGCCAATTTAATTTACCCCCACCAAACCATATATTTTTTAAAAGTAGACACCCATGACTCCTTGTGGCAAGGGCTCAGCAGCCACCAATACATCACTAGATGATGTATCAGAAAGCTGACCAGGGTCAAAATCAAACCCTGAGTCAACGACCTCAGAATCAGTGTCTAAGCAGTGATCTACAGCAAAGAAGGGGTTAATATCTCTTAGAAGAGCCTATTTAATACTGTAATACATTACAGTACAAAGAAATTAATCCATAAAAAAGTGCAGACAGCAAAACATACTGTTGCTGTGCAAGATTACTGCTTATACAGTGATGAATGGAAGGTAAGGGGTTAATACACAGGGAATGGCCTTTATATAACCTGACAATTTTATAAAATTTTATTTTATATCACTAATACTGATCTGTCTCTTTCCCTCACAAAAATGTAAGTGAGGAGAGGGAGGCAGATCAAAATTGGTTGGATCAATATTCACAAATATTGGTCTGACCAGGCGAATGGTGATGCTCATCAGAGCAATCACCAAACCACCTTTGCCACTAATTCACTGTTACTGATCACTATGCACTCAGACAGCTAAAAAAAATCAAAAATATTTTTACTTTACACGTAACCCCCTAGCAGGTGTGTGTAAAAAATGTTGTTTTTTTTTAAAACTATGCAGATAGATAAAAATTGCTTTGGCGTTGTCATTGCATAAGCCTTGATCGATGGTAAGGAAGGGGTTAATAACTCTTAGAAGAGCCTTTGTAGTACTGTAATAAATTACAGTCAAAAGAATTAACCCCTAAAAAATGCACAAACAGCAAAAATAAATGCGCTGATGTGCAAGATCACTGCTTATGCAAGATCAATGGCAGGGAAGGGGTTAAATGCAGGGAATTGCTTTTATAAAATGTTTTTATTGTTTTATTATTCGTGTATTGTGTATTTATTATTTTATTGTACTTAAACTTACTTTTATTACTTTGATCTGTCTCTAAGTGGTTACATCAGTATAGGGTTAATATTGATCTGACCAGGCAGTGGGGGTGCTCATCAGAGTATCCCCACTGCTTGTCAGTCCGCCTGCAGTCACAGATTGCCTCTATGATGAGGCAATCATGTGACTGCTTGAAGAGCACAGGAAACAGCTACTTCCTGCCTTCTGTGCTCTTGCCCTTAGAAGGACAGCACCATCTTGGTCACACAGTGTTGCTGATTGCCTCGACTTGCGAGGCAAGTCAGCAACACTTACAGAGCATAGGAAGCGATTACATTCGCCTATGCTTGTTTTTCATGCCCGTCATTTTAAAGGCACTGTGCCTTTAAAACCGGCATTTCCATCACTCTCCGGAGCAATCGAAATGCCGACAGCATTGGAATATGGAAGCATCGTTTCAATACGTTGGAGCACTGAAAGTGGAAAAAAATCCGGAAACTAGGTCCGTCCTGTGTCACTAACGTCTTGCCACACAGGACGGACCTAGCACGTCCTGTGTCTGCAAGGGGTTAATCCAGTGGTAAATTCTTTAACCCGGAGTGGACTTCTTGGGGGTCATGTATAAACGTGGCGCACACCAGATAGCGGAAAATAATTGTGCTTTCTGTGTGCGCGCCTATGTACAAAGCAGACAACAGTCAAATTTCTGAACTGTCCACTGCGTCCACCAGTTACGTACTTTTTGGTTGTGCCAGCACTCATTGTACATTAGCAAGAGACACCACAGACATACATAGTAAGGTTTTTAAATACATTTTTTTTTCTTTAAACTATGCATTTGCTTGCAATTCTTCTAACAAAACTTATAGATGATTTATAACAATGTTTAGGTCTCTTTACAGAATCCAGTGATTGGACATCACTGCTGTCAAATATTTATTTGCATATTTCAAAGCAAAATATATTTTGCCTTAAGGTCTTTCTATAGCCAAGGCAATTAAAGTATATCAATATTTTGTGGTAATACCAGCATGTTTTATTTTGCCTTTGGTTTTGAAAACATTTGGCATGTATTCTTGCCACTCCGTCTTGTGAACACCATGCATTCTGCACTCTCATCCTGGAAAACATTTGATGTTTAGCATATACTTGATTTTAACATCACTGGTGATTTAGAATAATGACCCATCAGTTTGGCAGCTCATGTGGTGTCTAATCACCTCAAAACATAATTAATTTGTAATGGAAAGGAAAAGCAAGTGCTGTGAAGAAATCTTTTTTCTGTAAAGAAATCTTGGAGTTTCGTTGAGCCGTCTTGTAGCAGTTCGCAATCATTGTTCTGCAAGCCGCGTCTCTGTTTTCTCAACAGTTTCATTGCTGAGTCAAACTTTGGCCCAATTAGCTAAAAAATCATGCAAGTGCTGTGAAGAAATCTATCTTCTGTGATGGGACATTGTTCCACATTACTCATGATGTCATACTCTCCTTTTGCCCATCCCCAATGTCCATAGGGTTCACCTCACTTAATTAACTCAAACCTTTGGAAATGAAAAACATAGAGAGCTGAAAATAGTTGAGTTGACCTAGAAATTCAAGCATGTATAAACTGTGCAAATTTCATGAATCCAGAGTTCATCATTCAAGTGTTTTTCTTGCCTCAGGCAAACAGACACAAGGGTGTTCTGTTTTATATATAAGATATTTAAAACCCTAGAATTGAAGGAGGATATATTTTCCTGTTTTGCATTACTGTATGTGGAGTCCCCAAACGTGTATGTTTAGTGTTCCATTTTAATGATGTCATCAGAAGACTCATAATTGCAAATCATACCTCAGAAGGTCCTTTTTTTAAATAATTAATAAAAATATGTTTTACCCATTTTACTCATATGTTTAATGGGTAACATTACTAATTGAGTTACATATTACAAGATAAAATCCAAGCAATGGAAAGAAAATTCTTAATTTATTATGTATTTATTTAAACATATAAATGTAAATTTTTATTTTTGTATGTAGATTTCCAACTCTTCCCTTGTTTTTATTGTGTTTATTTAACACAAGTAATAATTAGGAGCATCTTACTGTGATCTTAAGGGAACTGGTGATTACAGTGACTGTGTTCTATTGCAGGAATACTCACTTTAGAGATGAATTTGAATTTGCTTGGAAGCTGAGGGAATTTCTATTTTCTAATTAGTTTCTCCTTTCATTTTGAAAAAGAAGGCTGTGCTCATCAGCTTAAGAGGAGAAATACGCCTCAACAATTACCATTTTCATTAAGATTGCATCCTTGAAACATTCTTCTCCAAAGGTTACTTCTCTTAATTTCTATTTTGAATCTTGAAAAGGTCTTCTGCGAGCTGTTTTAATTTGAGAAACTATATTGTGAATTTCACTAAGTAAAATGTTCATTTGTAGTAGTTAGTCATAATAACTAAGGGACTACATTTTAGAAATTAAATATAGCCTGTTGCTCCACATATATGGAAAGTTTGTACTGAATCTGATATTATAACGTGTTGTTCTTCACATGACGCCAGGAGTGACAAGGCCTTAAACGAGGACAACATTAAAAAAAATTTTTTTTTTTTTTTGCATTGTCTATGTTACATGGGTATATCATATGTGAAATTAAGGAAGCAGTGGTGGTGCTTTTGGTAGGAGGCCCCCACCTCACGTACATAGAAGCTCCACCACCTTGAATGCAAAGCATCTACTGTCTACACCACCACATAGAATAGGTGCTGCCTTCATCTTTCATTTGGCATTTTTCCTACCTCTCCACACTCTTATGGGTCTATTCACTAACATTTGAGACTGGCTCGAGGATGTAGACTTTCATTTTGAGAGTAAGTTGGCAAAATTGGCAGTCGAGTTTGACTTAGAAAAAAAAAACAGGTTTGAATCTTCCCCATTCAAGTCAAATTCGGTACCCAAGTTTCAGTAATTTAGCCTCGTATTACTTTTGATGGTGAAGCTTTGAAACTGGGTACTTATTTCTAAGTCAAACTTGGGGGCCGAATTTGACTCAAAATGAAAATCATCCACAGTTAGTGGAATTGTCCTCTACAATGCATTACCATGCTACAGCTATATCATTTTTTTTGCAAACAAGACAGCAATTTAAACTATTGTAAAGGTGAATCCACACATCCATATTACTGCACACCTCCATTACAGAATGGAGCAAAACTGTGTGCAGATACGGGTGAGATGTGAACAAGTTATAAGGAATTCCACTGCAATGACCATACAGCTTTTAACACTATGTGGCATATGATTTTACACTATGTTAACTGTTGAGCATTCAGTTGAAAGGATTTATAGAGGCCACATAGTCCTCAGTCTGATTTTTGCATTGAATATAGTAATGTTAACTTGCATGTGATTAACATTTAAAGAAAAAAAAATATTTCAGAATACAAACAAATGTCAACGTATGTGATAATGGAATTTGCCCATTTTATCTTTATTCTGAACTTCTTGTGTCTATGACATAAAATAATATCCGTTTATTTGTGAGATGCTATAGAAAAGCAAATGTCATGTACTTTACAGGACCTTTAAGCTACACTTATCTCTAGCTTGCTGGTTCCTTTGTAGACATGGCTCTAGTATTGCATCAACAATTAAAGATATAGATAAATATTATTTATAAGGATAGATAGAAGAATCAGCAGATTGCTAAAGGTTGAAGCAATCCAAGGCAAGATGAAGAGCTTGAAATTATACTGTGACACAAAGGTTTATTTTACATATCATGTTGCACACAGCTTTGAAGTGGAAGGTCGGGATGGGGGTATAAACATCAGGAAACTAAAGTGGTCCCTGTAAAAATAAACTAATGGACAACATTTCAACAGGAAGCTTTGGCAATTAACAGCCAGTCTTTGAGCATGTGGCCTCATAGAAACATAGAAACATAGAATGTGTCGGCAGATAAGAACCATTCGGTCCATCTAGTCTGCCCAATTTTTTTGAGTACTTATAGAAACATAGAATGTTCATGATAATAAACAGGAAGTTGTAAATGCATGCCACTTCTATACGTATATAGTTTGTCAGACAATATAATAAAATATCATCATAAACGGCCAAACAGTTGTATGCCAACTATGTGGTACAATTTTCATGTACACATTATATGCAACAATAGCTACAATGACTTAAGTTCAATTGGGTATAAATATAAGTCTCTAAATCTGCTCCACACACCTCACTCAAAATGGCATACCATTCAAGCTTGATGCTCACTACAGAATGGAACATAAACACAAATGTATAGTTTTTACTCCTTACTATTTTAGAGAGTTAATCCTTTCATGATGCATGGTACTTGCATTCCAGAAGATACCAATCACAAGGTGATGATAGCCTGAGACACAGTGGCAAAGGTCACAGGTCACAGGTCCCTGCTCATGATACCCCTTGAAAGTCATTTCTGGGTTCGGGCATGACGCAACTTAACAAAATGTAGCCGATGCTCAAAGTGCGGGTGGCTGCATTGAGCTATTAAGTTCAGGATGTTTTTTTATGCCATCCTAGCATCTTTTGGAACTTTTAAAATAGGACAGCATAAAACATCCTTGCATCACAAAGGGGTAGACAAAATTGTACCATTATTGCTGAGTGCTTTGAGTGTTGCTTTTTCTGTAGCATGTCATGTCATCATATGTATCTAAAACAACCTTTTCCTCAAAAAATCATATAACTAAGTCAGGCAATACACAGGATAATTTCGAAAAAGGCCCAAAAGATAATTTGTAAATAATCATTTGTGTACGTGACCCAGATGCTGCACAAAAAGGTTTCTGGTAAACAGTCCAAATGCTGAAGATAATCCATCATTTGGTTATCAGTGTAATGGTATTTGACTCTCTGTGAAGTTTTAAAGTATATGTGTAACAGTTTTATAATTGTTGATAATACTTGCTTAGTTGCCTAGAACATGCATCTTATGTTAGAAATTCTAAAGCATATAACATTGGAGAGGGAATCATTCTGTTTCATGAGGCTAAAGGGACATATACACTGTTACTCATTAAAATCAATGGGCACTTGATAGTTTAAGTGAAAGAGATTTGAAAATTCACATTTACTTGAACTGTATATTCATAAAAATGACAATCAATTTACCAAATGAAAAAAGAAAATGTGCACATACTAAAAATGAGTTGAAGCTGAACAGATGCTGCTTCATTATAAGACATCCTTATTAGTGACCAACCAGGAGTCATCAAAAGTTTCTTCACATTAATATAACTGAATATTATGAAATAATATAGTATTATGCGCTATATAAAGAGCTGACATCCTAACACCTGCAGTGGTTTATACTGTTAGTTAGAAATTATGTTTGTCTCTTGACAGAAAGGGAAACTCATCCTTAACTTTGTAGAGATACAATGTTCCTTCTGTCTGGACAACCAGAAAAAAGGGGTGCAAGATCAGCACCCACACTTGATCTCCCTGGAGTCTAGTGGGGGCAGCAATGGAGGATGTCTGTTGTCTGTGCACAGACATTCTCTGATGCTGCCAGTGGCTTCACTAGGGGGACCCATTTGGATGCGTGAGATCACGTGACATCACATGCGCAGAGCTATCCTGCTGTAAGGTAAGTTTAGAAGGGGACAATCCTTAGTGTTATCCTGTAACCACTCTGCTCCCCAGCGTCACCTCTGTCCCCACTCTGCTCTCCATTGTCACCCCTGTCCCCATTCTGCTCCCCAGTAACACCCCTTTTCCCCACTCTGCTGTCCAGTGGCACCCCTGGTCCCACTCTGCTGCCCAGTGACACCCCTGTCCCCACTCGACTTTTCTTGGTGTGCCAAATACATTTGTTACTGTATGCAAAGATCCCTCATGTGATCTGGCCTGAATAACTTTTCCCTGTTGACTAAACTAAGAATAAAACAGCTGATAGGGAAATTTAGAATTTGTCCTAGTTGTATGCAATAATTTACATATAATATTTACATAATTGCCATATTCAAATTGGTATGAAATACATTATGTAAAAGTATATTTTATGGGACCTTATTCTTAGTCCTACATCTGAGATTAGTGCGGTTTTAGATCTTATGTCTTCAGCAGCGTCAATTTTTTTTTTCAAGTTTATACTTCATCCGTATTTTAAGAGGTTTTTGATTTTAAATTGTAGTCAGTGTATTTATAATACAAATCATATGGCTCTGCTACACCAAGCATTCCGAAATATAAATAAAGTTGTTATAATAAGTATCTCGTTAAATACTGGGAAATAGATCTGCTAATTAGATTGTTGGTAATATCCCCAATTCATATTCGAAAAATTATACTAATCACAAGGTTGTATGAAACCTAATTATATGGTGCACCTTTCTGTTGATGTGTAAAATATTTCAGCAGTTCTATAGCATGTGTACATCCCCTGGGTGTTGTGCAAAAGTAACATTCCCAGATTGTACTTGAATGTACCAATGTACTGGTTATGATGCTAGGCATTTATCTGTCCAAGTGTTACATATAGAATATTTAATAATAATATATTTGTAATGAAACAATATCATTACCTTAAATAAGGTGTAGGTAACTGTGATAAAAAAAAGTAGCATTGGTCCTCTTTAGGGAACTTATATTTTTATCACTAGAAAGCAATTAGACTTGAGATGGGACTTGTAAGATGGAAATGAAGAATCCTCTGGACATCTTCAATACAAATTAATAATTGAAACATGGGATGGCTACAGACGTTTAGTGGTGAGTTTAAAGAGGAGACAACATAAATTCCTAAAGTAGAACTGCAGATTTATTAGTAACACAACAGCTAAAGTGCTGGTGTTACTCTGATTGAAGGATTAACGAACTCCACTCCGAACTACATACGGAATTATTCATAGATCTTAGAAAAAACACTGGAGATTTCACTAACACTTTGAGGCTGGTGAAACTCATTAGCAGGTGTGATTTCAATGATTGCCACAGACCTGTTTAAAAAAAACAAGGAAATATCTGTGAGAGAAGATTTCCTTATTTCCCTGATTTTAATTTGTGATTCTTTCTTACCTTCACGCCACCCTTTTATTTAAGATCCAATATCACAGTTTGCCAGCTTAATAATGAAATGGCGATGCCCCATTTGCCTGCTTTACTTCTCTTTTTTATTAAGTCTGGAGATAAATGAACAGTTTATTATATAAATTGAGCACATATTGATGTTCCGAAACATGTGAGTGAGATTCCAATTTACTTTTTCGACACATGCTCATATTTTATGGGTTTCACTGATTTTTTTTCCCATGTGCTTTGTATTTTTGTTAATGGGACAATTAATTATTTAGCAGTATTTTTATAATATCCTTCCCATCACATTGCTATTCTTCCTTTATTATATATATATATATATATATATATATATATATATATATATATATATATATATATATAAAATAACAAAAAACCTACTCCTTCTTAGGAGTCTAACTAAGCTGATATAATATTTCTTCTCTAACTGTACTGGCCAGCTAAACCGGTTCCCAATCACAAAACAAAGGTTTAAAAAGTGCAAAGTTTTCCTTTCTACTCAGGTTCACTTCCACACACAGTGATTTTTATATAAGCTTGCTTATATACCTGCCCTCAGTTAACCTGCCTGCACTGACCCTGTCACAATATATGTATACACATACACACACCCAGACACATACACTTAGAAGTACCACATATCATATTAACATAAATTAATATTTGTCTTACCTTTTTATTTGCACTTAATTAAATATTTAAGTGTCACTGTTACCAGGGATTAGAATCATTCTGACAATGACACTGAGAAAATGACAGTGAATTACCTCTTTGAATGATTTAAAATGCAAACATATTTTATATGTAATTATCATTTAAAATGAAAACAAGTGTCAAGTATGGGTCAATCATAAATATTTACAAGGCATCCATTTTCAAATTCAAGCCAATGTGCTTGTAGCCATGTTGTTTTTCATTAATTGATTCTTTCATTTTTTTTTTTATTACATCTAATATAATTTTAGTGTTGGAATGTTTGTTAAATTCAATAATTTATTCAACTATTTCTCACATAATAGATTTCAGTAGAATGTAACTGGCCATGAGGGATGTAACAGATGCAGGAAAGTCTCTATCCAGTGAAATAAATCACTCATATTTGTATGCTATTTTGTGGAATCCCTGAATAAATGTGTGAAAAGTTACTTCCTTTTACGTAAATAAGATTAATAGAATAAAATAGCACCAGGGAAAAATTTTCCTTAAGCATCACACCTTGGAATAGCTTTCCATTACTAGGTGTGAAGCTACGCTGAACTAAGGGTACAGAATTATAATTTGGTATTGCCTGACATATTGACGCGATCATGCTTTAGTTATTTATTAAAGAACAACTGTAAACTAAAAATGACCTTATGTTTAACTGAAAGATTGCATTGTGTAGATAGTTTTAATAGTACTGCTATAAGGAAACAACAAAAATAAATATCTTGGGCTCTCTTTTTTTGTATAACTCAGGGACATCAGATCAAGGAAGAGTTTTTTAAATCAGTATTTCATACTTCCAAACATTTTAAATGTCCATAAAAGGGTACTTTTATTTTTGTAAGAGTGTCAGAAGATGTGTGTATGTGTGGGGCTTTATGTGAACATTTTCAGTGACTTTATGGCCATGTGTATTTATCTATGTATGTTATTTGATAAGTCAATAGAACAAGTCTTAACCCCTTAGTGACAAGACTTTTTAGCCTTGCCGTTCTGTTGTTCACACCCACACAAATTATACATTGTTTTTTTCCGCATAGGGTAGGGCTTTTAATTTAGGCCATTATTTTGATCATATCATATAATTTTATGTAAAGAAATTAATAACATATGGTGAAAAAAATAAAAATAAAAATTCTGACTTTTATTTAAAAAATCTTATACTTTATTAAAGGGAACATAAAAGGGGAACCCTGCTAAGTAGATTCTAATATTTGTCAGAAATTAATATAAAATCAATTAATGCAGTTTAAACTCATTTAATTGTGAGTTGTATTGCTCTGGAACTCTGTGATACAATTCTAATAACTAAAAATTCCAAGCTACTAGAAAACAGGGACAATGGAGGGTGCAAAATAGTGACTATTCCCAGTGGTGTATCTTGGTTTTGTGCTGCCCTAGGTAGACTAATTTTGGGAACCCCCCTACCCACGTTACACACCAAGGACATGACCCATAACCCACGTTGCACACCAAGGACATGCCCCATCACCCAATGTACATGCCTCCATCACCCCATTACATACACATTGCCAATATTATTTGCCATTAATATCCCCCTGCCAATTTGCCCAATATTATGCCAGTATTTGCCACTGAATATACCCCTGCCTATTTGCCCAATTTATGCCAGTATAATTTGCCATTAATATTCCTCAGCCAATTTGCCCAATAATATACCAGTGTTATTCTGCCATTTAATATGCCCCAGCCAATTTGCCCAATATTAAGCCAGTATTATTTCCCATTTAATATGCCCCTGCCAATTTGCCCAATAATATGCCAGTGTTATTTGCCATTAATAAGCCCCAGCCAATGTGCTCAATAATATGCCAGTGTTATTTGCCATGTAATATGCCCCTGATAATTTGCCCAATAATATGCCAGTGTTATTTGCCTTTTAAATTCCCATATCCAATTTGCCCAATAATATGCCAGTGTTATTTTCCATTTAGTATGCCCCAGTAAATTTGCCATTTAGTATGCGCCAGTAAATGTGCAAATAATATGCCAGTGTTATTTGCCATTTAATATCCCACAGCCAATTTGCCCAATAATATGCCAGTGTTATTTGCCATTTAATATGCCCCTGCTAATATGCCCAATAATATGCCAGTGTTATTTGCCATTTAATATCCCACAGCCAATTTGCCCAATAATATGCCAGTGTTATGTCCCATTAAAGGGGCCAGTTTTTTTTTTCTTAATTTTTTTTTTTAGTGCTGGGGGGCGCTGCCGTGCCCCAAAATTTGCCGCCCTAGGCATCCGCCTAGGATGCCTCGCGGTAAATACAGCACTGACTATTCCTACTAAATAGGGACATTTGGGATGTATGGTATTTCATTACAAGATTGTATTATAGTGTGAAGCTCTACTTGTCATACCTAAACAAGAATGTAAACATCTCAAAGTATTTTATAGAGATTTTAACACGTCACCATCTATTTGCATTACATTATTGTTTATTTGCGTAGCACCAACAATTTACAATGCTTTAGATACAGAGAGCGATTTGATTTGTAGGGATACAAAAGGTGGGTAGAATGCTGCTCACAATCCATGAATGTTTAATTAATAATAATAAAAAGAGATGAAGTGTTATAATAGTTGCCCAGACCTGATTACCAGTAACTATATGTGTAAGCACAGTCTAACAAATTGTAATGTCATTGTATATGTCATACAGGTGGCAAATGGAACATAGACTCTATCTCCACAGTATCTTCTCTTTTTAATACATGCACATGATTCACTCATCCTGACAGATTGTGAGCTTTGTTCCATACATCTCAACAAATATCCCTGGCAATGTGGGACACTATGTACTGTGGCTTGGGAAGGTGTGTGTCAACAAATAATAAACATTGGGCCAGCAAAAATGTCATCTTAAAAAAACATGTTATTCCTTCAGGAATAGCTTATAATGTGTAATTTCTTCATTAATACAATGCAAGGGGACTGGGACTTTAACAGCCAGCCCAGTACCCTAGAGCACGTCCAAAAGAACAATGCTTGCCTGCTGGTTCCAGGAATATAACATGTTAATCCCTAGTGACCGTGGTCCTGCACCAAGCCTGCTGTCACAAAAAATACACAGTCCAGTGTATGTTATTTGGCCCCAAATAAATAAAAAAAATCCCCTCAAGCCCAAATTTGTCCACAAGCCCCAATTTAAAAAATGCCCCCTATCCATTCCAGAGGAAGGCCTACTGCCCCTGCCACAATACATAATAAAATATAATAAATAAATATAATCCCTAGAAATGTGATATACACAGCGCCTATTATGTGAAATCAAAGTGAACCCTTTACCAAAAAAAAAAAAAAAAAAAAAATAATTAAATTTAAATAATTATTATAAATGTATACAAACCCAGCGATCCACTGATTGAGGATATTGACAATGAAATATCTCAGTGGATTGGACAGATGAGTCGCATTGAGAAAATAAGCTGCTAGTCTTTATAAGAAAACAGTGGAGCAAGCCACTGTAAAGGGAAACCGAATGGGAAGGTGAGTAGACAGCGCTTGGCAGTTAAACAGAGTAAGTGTCAATCAATATAAAAAAACCAAAGATAGTGAATTAATATAAAATATATAAATTTAATAATATATAAAAACCAATGCAATATATAAATACATATAGAAAAAATATACACAAATGTAAAAAAAATGACAAATTCTTAAAAACAAGAAACAATGATATGTGCCTTTAAATACAAATCAACAGACACAGATACAAAGGTAACCACAGGCAGAGTGTCAAATTACTCACTTGCTGATTGGGTTAGCAAAATACCATGAATAGTACATGGATATAGAAACGTGCTGGTCAGTAAAGAAGGAAGAATTGAGAACCTGGCCAGGTAACTTCATGCTGGTCTGTTTGCTTAGAGGCTGAAGAAGTTCCCCGAACGAAACGCGTCCCTCTTGTTAAAGTGAAGTTACCTGGCCAGGTTCTCAATTCTTCCTTCTTTACTGACCAGCACGTTTCTATATCCATGTACTATTCATGGTATTTTGCTAACCCAATCAGCAAGTGAGTAATTTGACACTCTGCCTGTGGTTACCTTTGTATCTGTGTCTGTTGATTTGTATTTAAAGGCACATATCATTGTTTCTTGTTTTTAACAATTTGTCATTTTTTTTACATTTGTGTATATTTTTTCTATATGTATTTATATATTGCATTGGTTTTTATATATTATTAAATTTATATATTTTATATTAATTCACTATCTTTGGTTTTTTTATATTGATTGACACTTACTCTGTTTAACTGCCAAGCGCTGTCTACTCACCTTCCCAAATATAATCCCTACCTATCCCCCCACCTTGCCCAGGTAAATAGCTCTCATTCAAAAAAACACCCACTTTGAGAGTCATGAGCGTCGGCAGTAAATAATTATTCAAATGGTGATATCACTGTGCTATACTGTATGTTATAATTTACAATCCACTTCCCGAGTCCCCTCCTCTCTTTAATGGAGCTGACTTCCATATTTTCTAAATGTATAAATCTAGACCTTCAAGATTTTGTGAAACCACTAAAAACTTTGAAAACACTTCCTAAGCCTTATTTTTCTGGAGCAGAATGCACTTTGCTTAATTCTACATGCTAAATAACCTATCTGTTAATTTTGTATTAGTTAACATGTTCATCCCAAAACTTGCAACGGTAAAATAGATTCAATTAACCGAAAGTCTATAAACCGACTCTCTTTCGGTTTATAGACTTTCGGTTTATGGAATGTATGTAATGCTATTGGCTTTCTATAAACCGAAATAGAGTTGAAATAGGTCAATTCCTATGAATGGGGACTCTATTTCGGTTTATAGAATGCCAATAGCATTTACTACATACATTCCATAAACCGAAAGTCGTTCATTATGTCGGTTTATGGAATGTATGTAATGCTATTGGTATTCTATAAACCGACTCTATTTCGGTTTATAGAATGCCAATAGCACGAATGGACGAATGGACAAATGATTTTCGTTTATTAACCATTTGTTCGTTCAGCTTTCGTTAGTTTAGCATTTTCGTTATTCAATTTTCGGACGAATGGACAAAAATGCTATTTTCGGCCGAAAATGCATTCGTCCGAAAACGAATGCACATGTCTACTCCTTAATTGTAAAAAAAATTGTTACGGTGACAGTTTCAAAGTGACAAAACATTATATTAAAGAGAAAATTAGATTCTGGGATATAAAGGTCAGTGTGAGCAGGCAGTCTACTGTTGGAAATAGCTATCAACTGACCCCTGAGTGAACAACATAGTTTATGGTAGGTTTTCAAATTGGTTGTGGTTGAAGTCATACCTTGAAAGACTTGTGTATCCTGATAAAGTGCGATTGACATTTGACCCTTGTCGCCATGATGATATTCTCTGGCAAAGGGTGTTGTACAGTTTCTCCTCTGTAGGTAGAGTTAGACATAACTAAACTAACGTTTGTTGAAAGAGTAGGCTTGTTTTGGGGTATAATAGAATAGAACAGGAAAACTGTGAAAACTACAATTATTCAAAAGTCTTTCACATGAATGTTATTTGGAAGCTCTTCAATTTGTATTATTGACTTGAAGACCTATATGTATATATTTATATTTTACTTGCTTTTACTTGCATTAGCTTTTAAACATTTGTGGTTTAATACAATTATTTTCTCTGGAAAAACATAGAAATATAATATAGGTACATACAATAAATAAACAAAAACCATGTGTGGTTTCTCATATACTCACCCTGTAGGTGCTGGTACTACAAACCTTTTGTTTTATAGCAAACCATAAAATTACACAAAATATACAACAAACACTACCAAAGTAGCAAATTAACTGATATGGAAAGAAGCTAAATATTTCAGCAGGATATGCTCCCTGTGTAGGGAGAGGTAATAGTAGTAGAAAGAGGGCACTCCCACACATTGTACCTGCAGTACAACAGCTACACGACAGGTACTAGATCGGCACTTGTACTGCTGGCGACAGCACTGACCCCTCTAAAGCACAAAGGGGTCAACAAGATAAAGGGGGAGGGGCAGAGGACATTATGCTTTGCATCATAGACTAATGTAATTCAATTTAATAAGCTTCAAGGGCATTAATAAGTTTAATGGAATAGCTGCAGGTGCACACTGAATACAAAAAGAAAATCAGAAGACAGTTATGATAATCAATGTTATCCTCAATAATTCTTCTGTCTATGCATTTTAATGCAAGTGCCGACAACAGGATAGAAGCAGTGTTTTTTTTTAACACAACTTGCATAGATTTGTATTTTTATTAATGTTAATGTATAGTATGTGAATTATTTATTTCATCATAGATTACGGTACTTAGCAAAAAAAAAAGGTAAACGACCTACCAATAACTGTTTATTTAATCATTTGTATAACAAAACAAACATACTACACTGAAATAAGCAATGTTAAATACTACAGGGGATGTTTAAAGGTGATGTATGTTAAAATAGTTCCTAATAGTTTCTAGTGGCTCCATTGCATTTGTGTGCATATGTATAATGCACATTTTTGACAAAAGCCCGGAGGCTACGCTTTGTGCGTCAGGGTTGTGCTGGTGCACTTAGTGCTGACACAACATAAAGTGTCAGAGTCACTGAAATGGTGCCATAGAACTGTAGAAAGGGTATGAAGAAAGGGAATTCCCCTTTATTCAAAAGACAGACATTTTCCTGACCATTTTCTCTGAGCTTCGGTAATGCATTCCCTCTATCTGCTTGGAGCAAAGAGTGGATTGCTTGGGCAGAACTACATGGAACTACAAATTAATGAACTTGGTGAGAACCAGTGGTATGACTCTAGCCTCTAGCTAGAGTGCCTTCTAGGAGAGTCAGCCCCTGATCTCTTATAACTACAGCTCTCCCGGAGTGAGACCTTCAGATATCTTAAGTTCTGCTTATGCACTATGGTGTTATGTATAAAGCTTCATGCACATGAAAGTGTTGGGCAATTGAGAAAAAGGAGCAATCACTCTTTCTCTAACACTAACCAAATGCTGAAAAGGGCTTGATTATATATACCTGAGTATAAATAGTCCCCTATGAATATTTACAAGTAGCAGCACCTCTATAAGTCATTATAGCATAGGAAAGTAACAGAGACTTTGTTCACTAGTAGTAAAATAATATTTCTATTTTCTTAAATAAACCATATTGTGAATGTCACATACAATATATTACAAACATGGCACATAAAATTGTAAAACAACTAAATGGATTAGGTAGTGAATGCCCAGTAGAACACGAATACAAACAGTAGACAAATCATATATAAAATTCTGATGTACCATAAATCAAACCAGTTCTTTTTCATATGTAATATATAACAAAAAAGTGGAGCAACAGTGCAATCCAGCATCCGATATTTGTGCCAGGATAAAGACACCGTTTAAAGAAACACTAATATTCTCTTCTATCATCTGTCAATACACTTTTGAAGCGATCGACCTAGTGGACAGAGAGACAGGGATACCCACTGTCAGTGGTTGCTATAGATCTATTCAAAGGCTTGTTTCAAACCATTTATTACTTTACACAATTGGAGTTTAAGATGTGACCCAGAAGCCTGTCTGTGTTTTCTAATGAACTTGAAGTGATTGACCTTATAACTTCTATCACTTTAACCTTATAATAGCTGCTGACCCCAAAATGTTAACATCCTCTGCACTAAAAAAAAAAAAAAAAAGACTGCAATTCTATCACATTTTTTTTACAATGTGGGTAGATAACAGGATATAAGGCGTGTGAAATAATATCGCTTTAATTTAGAATTTTGAGGATTTATTTTTCACATCTTTCTCTTTCAGTTATCTAATGTTTTATGTGTTATCTCCAATAGCAGCATGTTTGTCTGGCTGAAATATGACACATTGTGAAAGATCACTCTGTGATGCTTTAATCTTCAGATTACAGACTAACTCCCGGGATATTTGACGAGTTGATTCAGTTACAGCTGGGCTCATTTGCTCATGAAGCTAAAAATCATCCGGCTCTATCAGTAATCTCTACAAACTGTCATGGGTCAAGGAAACAGGGGGTGTCAAAATGCACTGATGTTTTGTTAATAAATACTCCCTTGTATTTAACACCTACAAAGAAAATAATGCAATTGATATTTTAATCCATTTACTAATGGAAAGAATACATATTCAGGAATACTGTATACATTTGTAAATTGTACAGTGTTTATTTGTTTTGATGCTTCATATGCATTTCCAACCTGAAATTTTGACACACACTCACACTGCACCAATGTTCCATTTGGGACATATTTAATGCCAGAAAATGTATTTTACACCATCAAAGCATATCTTTTTGGAAATTACACATCCTAAGGTATGGTGGTATTCAAATGGTGGTATTTTAACACTTTACATGTACTAATTCTACCACCAGTCTTTGTCAAAGTCTTGGTTAGTAATTTTTTATGTTTTGTTTTCACATACATTGTACTTCAGGCATGAATTTACAGATGCTGTTATGTGTCACTGCCCACAAAACCATATATTTTTGAAAACTAGATACCTTAGGGTATTTCAAATTTTGGTATTTCAACACTTTCCATGCACTAATTCTACCACCAGCCTTTGTCAAAACTTTGGTTAATATTTTTTTTGAGTTTTGTTTCCATATACACATGAGGCATTAATTCAAAGATTCTGGTAAATGTCACTGCCAAACAACACCACAATATGTGTTCAGCAACATATTCCGAGTACAGCGATACCATCCATGTATCGTTTTTTGGGGTAAAAATCCACATTTGTGAGGTGCGCATCTCAGTGTTCTAACTTAGAATTTTGACATGTAGGCAACCTGCGTCAATGTCCTATTTGGGATATATCTTTGAAGCCAGCCAATGTAATTTACTCTCAACAAACCATATATTTTTTTAAAAGTAGACATCCATGACTCCTTTTTGCAAGGGCTCAGCAGCCACTGATACATCACTAGATGACCAGGGTCAAAATCGAACCTTGAGTCAGCAGCCTCTGAATCAGTTCCTAAGCAGTGATCTGTGGCAAAGAAGGGGTTATTAGCTCTTCAAAGAGCCTATGTAGTACTGTAATACATTACAGTACAAAGAAATGAATCCCTAAAAAATGCAGACAGCAAAAAATATGTGTTGCTGTCCAAGATTAATGCTTATACAGTGATCAATGGCAGGGAAATGGTTAATACACAGGGAATGGCTTTCATAAAACCTGACAATGTTATAACATTTTTAACACTAATAATCTGTCTCTTTCCCCCACAAAAAGTGTAAGTGAGGAGAGGGAGGCAGATCCAAATTAGTCAGATCAATATTCACAAATATTGATCTGACCAGGCGCATGGTGATGCTCATCTGAGCAATCACCAAACTGCCTTTTCTACTAATTCACTGTTACTGATCGCTATACATGCGCTTTGCAGGAAATGGCTTTTATAAAAGCCACTGAGTCTAAAATGTATTTTTATTGTTTTATTTTATTTTAACTTACTTTTACTACTTTGATCTGTCTCTCTCTCTCACTAAAAAAAACTGAGGAGAGGGAGGCAGATCCAAAGTAGTCACAGATTGCCTTTGTGCTGAGGCAATCATGTCACAGGCTCCAGAGGACTTAGAAGGGCAGCGCCATCTTGGTCACGTAGTGTGTTGCTGACTGCCTCAACTTGTGAGGCTGGTGAGCAACACTTGCAGAGACATAGGAAGTGATTAAATTTGCTTCCTATGCTTGTGTTTAATGCCCGTCGTTTTAAAGGCAATGCACCTTTAAAACAGGCTTTTCAATCGCTCTCCGGAGCAATCAAAATGCTGACTGACTGTTTTTTTTTAGTATTGCACAATGCTTCCACAATACAGTTAGTGCACTGAAAGTGAAAAAGATCGCTTACAGTGCTCGTTTTGCTGCAGGACTGACTAGGTCCATCCCGTGTCACTAATGCTTTGCCACATAGGACAGACCTAGTCCATCCTGTGTCGGCAAAGGGGTTAATGAGGGGATTTTCCCAGCACAGCTACTTTTGCCTTAAGTTTCAAATTCCTTTATTAATTCTCTCTTTATTGAGTAGACCATGTTGTGTATGCCAATATATTTTGTATTCATACCATTTAGCCCTGTTTTGTGGCTTTTGTTCACCACTCATCGCTCTTGCCTACCTTTGACTGCTATGTAATGGAAGGATTCTGCACAGGAGAAGAAGAGTAAGAGATATATAGAATATAATACATTTCAATTGAAAGACATACTTTACCTACATTAAATATAGCTGCTGATTTCCCATTTCTTTTATCGTTTATTGTAAGCCCAACTCATATAAAGGCTAAATATTCTTTTGTTTTGTCCTTTGTTAACCTTCTTGTTTTACACCTTTTTTGGATTCCCTTCCCCCAATGACTTACTCTGTTCCCTAGTGTGTGAACTTCATAACATTGTCTTTAATAAGATAGTAAAATATGAAGTTAAAGTTTAGTTTGACAGACTCTCTTCAACAGGCTTTTCAAGCTATGAGCCCTCTCAATAGCATCACATCATTGCTGATGGAATAGCAATTTTGTGGATTAACCGGAGATAGTTAAATATTCCTATAGAGATTTTTTTTCTTGACTATAAAAGAGCATTCACCACAAATTACGTAAAGTGCTCTCTTTTGTGCTCGTAATAACTCATTACCTATTCAACTGACCAACATTGCCAATGGAGTCTGGTCATCCCACATCCAGTATAGTTACAGTCGGAGAAATATTCATCTCTTGCAACAAATAGACTGTACTGCACAGATTGCAGTGGTGACAATCTGATAAGCCATTTAAATAGCTGATCATGATAACAAGTTAAACAAGAAGAAACTCGCTGCTCGTAAATGTATACATTAGAGAAACATAAGCAGAATAACAGTGTGATTAATTTTTATTGCAGCAGTTACCATAAAAGGATACACTTAACTTTTTATTATGTCTAGCATGGTAGGATTAGATATGTAATGATTCGTAAGAGAATTCCGTGTTACAAATGAGGTACAAGCTACTGCTTTACATGTATTATTACTGCAGTCTATATAGTTTGCTTTGTTTCTATGTAAACTAGAATAACCAAAATAATGCAGACTTTTTAAAGGACAATTGTCGGCAGGAAAAAAACAAACTAAAATGTCTACACTTGGTACAATCTATCAGTTAAGCAGAAGTTTTAATATAAATCAATACAAATAAAGTACCTAATTGAAACCTCTTTGCTCTATATAGCTCAATTGGGTGCAGACATCTTTAATCGGATGGATCAGATTTCCTTCATCTGACCTAAGCTCCCTAATAGAGCTATGCAATATGAGAGGGCACAATAAGGTACTTTATCTATATTGTTTAATTAAAACATTTCTATTTTACGTTTTGGTGAAATCTTTCAATTTGGCATAGCATGTCCATACGAAGTAAGTGGCAAAAGGGATTTCTAAAATATTCACACTTTAATAACCACTGGTGACTCATTACAACTGAAATAATGTACTTATTTTTCCACAGTATATTTAATCTTCCTATGCAAAAGTTATGCGCTGATTATTATACTGTGCACTAGTTTTGATCATTGCTTCATTTGTGTTCCAAGTTGAAAATATATATTAAACAAAATGGCTGAAGAGACAGTAATTTATATATGTGTGAAATAAACACATGAACTGTAGTTTTCAATTAAAATGATTACCTCGGGGCATCTAAATTCAATGACAAAAGTATGCTGTCACCTAAGCATTGGTTATACTGTAAATACAGAGAATTAAAAAAAAAACATTGTGCTAGTAGATTTGCAAGCAACTTCATCAGTTTTGGTATTTTTGGTAATTTTTTTACTTTTTGTACATTTTGTACATTCATAGTATAAACAATTTTTAATGGGTTCGATTGAGTAGTCTACTATGTAACCTCAAAAATGATCTTATTTACTATTCAAGATTCAACCCAAGTATTCTCAAATTATAATACTTTGTTATCTTTTATTAACTTCACTGGAGGTGCGTTGCAGGTGTCTATTACTAATTACAGTGACTTTGACGGCGTACCTGCTCATTAACCTTCATTACCTGCGTGATCCCTTCCCTGGTGAGATCCTGCACCAAATTAGGAAGATAGAAAAAGAAACATAGCCTTAGGTTTAATTGCTGAACCTATATAAAAATGTTAATACAACACATTGTGAAGAAATTATTTTGTGCTCTACTGATTAATGTAAAGCTATCTTTAGGTGGCAGGTGCAATTGAATATTAGAAAAACTGTCAACGATGAGAATAATGTTGTGCCACTGTGCAGAATTTAGATATTTTGTGTGTCCAGCATTAAACTATGAAAAAAAATAGAACCTACGGGGGTAGCTAATGTATTGTTAGGAAACATCTTTTGAGAAAAAAGGTGTTGCTGCTCCATACATATGTATGTTTTCACCGAACAGTGGCTTCATTTGAACCATATTATCCGCAGGCAAACATCTGGCTTGGCTCATTAAAATATTCATGATTTCGGCAATAAAGAAGTCTCTAGTTGATCTAACGTGAGGAGGGCTACTTAATAATTTGGATAGTTTGTAGTAATTATGACTGCATGCAAAATTTGTTTTTTTTTTCTGTCTACCTGAGTAAATGTACCGTTTCTAATAATAACAGAAGACCTGTGCTGTCTTGTAAAAATTGGCAAGCAGATGTAGCTGACTGGCAACAATGTAGCTGACTGGTGACTGTCATATGAGAAAGCTTCAATCCTTGTAACTTTATGCAAAATATTGTTGATTATGCTAAATCTACAGATACAGTTTTATTCCATGATATGAGCACAATTTATAACCAGAATCATTATGCATGTTTTCTAATTAGATTAAATTGTATGCTAAGTGGTACAGCTGTTAAATGCTGATGTCTGTCTGTCTATCTATCTATCTATCTATCTATCTATCTATCTATCTATCTATCATCTATCCATCACACCTTGCAGGTACACATATCTTAACAAAAAGACAATGGGTGACTCACATAAGGACAGGAAGACACTGGCTATTCAACACATTTTAACAGTTACATACAATAAGATTCAATAATTCAATGATAACAAAATAATGGCCACTCTCATGCCAGGGCCATAGCATGTGGGGAGGAGGTTTTAGTGTGCTACAAGTATAGATAATATTAACAAAGAACAACAATAATATTTCTTTGCATCCGCTATTTGACTTGTCTTGTACACCTACAAGATACTGTTTCATAGTTCTATATGATATACACATATACATGCATATGTGAACGTTTTTTATTTAATATGTGTATATATGTATATGAAGCTTGACATAGGGTACCAGTGGTGCCCAAAATTGCCACACTCTTATAGTTTGATGAACTTCATGTTTGTTATGCTTTGAATAAAACAACACAGTTGGTGCTTTAAAGAACCATGAGTGTGACATTTTGCTATTGGACTATATTTTATTTGATGGAACAGCAACCTGGCACATGTGAAGATAATTTGGTTGAGTGCTGATCGTGTGTATATATATACAGTATATTGGGAATCAGGACGGTTCTCTATCAGAGCATCTTGTGTCTGAATGAATTACCAGCAACCTGGATAATTTGGTGTGCTGATCATGTGGATTTGTATATATATATATATATATATATACCGTATTTATCGGCGTATAACACGCACTTTTTCTCCCTGAAAATAGGGGGGAAATGGTGTGTGCGTGTTATACGCCGAAAAAATAAATAAATCTAAACCTTACCTCGTTCCTGCTCTGTCCCCCGGTGCTCTGAAGCTGCGTGGCTGTGAGGGAAGCGTTGTGAGCTTCCCTCCAGCCGCGCGGTCAATAAAGTGTGTTTTTTTTAAAACAAACTTTATTGTTCCGCGCGGCTGGAGGGGAGCTCACAACGCTTCCCTCACAGCCACGCAGCTTCAGAGCACCGGGTGACAGAGCAGGAACATGGTAAGTGCTGGGGTCTGGGAGGGTGGCATATAACGAGCATACTAAGGGGCAATATCCTGTTATATTGGGGGCAATATCATGGCATATTAAATGGCATATTGGGGGCAATATCATGGCATATTGGGGGCAATATCCTGGCATATTGGGGGCAATATCATGGCATATTAAATGGCATATTGGGGGCAATAACATGGCATATTGGGGGCAATATCCTGGCATATTAAATGGCATATTGGGGGCAATATCCTGGCATATTAAAATTACATACTGGGGGCAATATCCTGGCATATTAAAATGGCATATTGGGGGCAATATCCTGGCATATTAAAATGGCATATTGGGGGCAATATCTGGCATATTAAAATGGCATATTGGGGGCAATATCCTGCATATTAATTGGCATATTGGGGGCAATATCCTGCATATTAAATGGCATATTGGGGGCAATATCCTGGCATATTAAAATGGCATATTGAGCTTCAAAGTTCTTTATTTGGAATTTAAGTTTTTTTTCCTGAAATTTCCTTCTTAAAATGAGGTGCGTGTTATACGCCGGGGCGTGTTATACGCCGATAAATACGGTATATATATATATATATATATATATATATATATATATATATATATATTATTTTTTTTTTGTGGTGCATCAAACATTTGTGAATCAGGACGGTTCTCTATCAGAACACCTTGTGTCTGGGTGAATTATGGTGCATTAAGTAGGTAATCCAACAGGTGAGTTTTAGCTATAAAATGAGATACCAATGGCTATAATAAGGCATACATTTTAAGCAGCTTTGTTTACCTCAGCTATTATGGAATATGAATCTCTGTTAGTTTTAGCTATTATACAAGCACCCTGTTACCATGATTGTGTGTAAAAGCCACACCTCTATCGGGTTAACTCAGGTAGCTTCCATAAGGCTTGAAATGGATTTGGATTGGCAAGTTAGATGAATTTCAGAAATCAGTATACCTAAATTCAAGTCCGAATCAGCTGTTTTGCTCTTCAGAAACTGATGCATCTGAAGAATTTGGATTGGAACAATTGTGTTCTGAGAATCATAGATTTTTGGCTTTCCATTATGTGCTTCCCTGAATTTCATACACAAAATTCAACCATTTAAATACTCCTGATTTTAGTTGGACAAATAATAGGAACGTGTAGAAGAATTAGAGTAAACATATCTTAAATACAAAATATGCCTAATAATTATAATCTATTACAGTTACATATTATAATAGTAGATTTACATTAATATAAGCATTTTACAACTTGAATAAAACATTATTTTATATTATTTTATGTACATTTAATGATTTTTGTGTATTTAATTAATGTATCACGTTATTTATTTTATTACTGATTTAAATTTTACTAAGCATCAGGCAATTTTGAGAGGAGCTATAGTCAAAGTCCTCCCATTGACTTCTACAGGATGACTTCAGCTCTATAGGTAATAGCTGAGGTCCCCTCGCAATGACCCTGAAAGAAAACTCAATGGGGAGAACTGAGGCCACCATTTGATTTTGGTGAATTTCTGCTTATTTTGGTGTTGGGAGATATTGGTGTTGAATTTTCTATGATGTCCAAATTGCAAATGTACTTGGCACATCAGAGCTACCTGAGTAGTTTGATATTCAGGTACCAGTGTGATCCAAATTTGTCTGCAATTCAGAGGCACCGTTTTGGTGTCAAATATTGGAGCTACCTGAGTCAATCCTTAATTAATATTTCCAACAGCACATATGTGTTATTCTAAGACTTTCATTTTTGCTAGGGAAAGCTAAATATGTAAGATTTTGCTAATGATTTCCTATGTTGGTTACTAGAAATACTTGACTTGATGTTTGTATATAAACACCAGTCTCTTGAAAAGCATTAACATCCCAGTGAAAACCTCAAGTATATAATTTGGCATGTGGTGAACAGTGCTAAGCTAAAAATCACATACTGAAACACTATAATTTCCTAGCATGTTCATATTTTGACAATAAAAAGACATTTAGTGCCAAAACATGTTCTTAGTGATATTTGTAACATCTTTATATAAAGTGAAGAGAACTTTCTTACTGGGAATGTTTCAATAAAATGATTATTTTATTTTTATTATTTACCACTTGTACATACTGAAAAAATCTATGTAATTTCACCCTATATTAAAAATAATGTATCTATCTTATTACCACTAATTTTGACAATTCTAACAACCTTTTGTTTTGTGCAGTGATACACTCAAGGTTATAGTAAATGTCATTACTTATATGTTACAGTGAATGGTATATTAAATATATAAATAGTTTGAGAAAACAGAATGTGAGTTATGTATGAACAACAATATTGTAGGCAAATTTCAAAAGTTGCGTAAACATAAGAAAAATTCCATAGGTTTCTATGGTTATAGTATAGTTCTACTTTTTTTAAAAACCTTGATTGGTCTTTTTACATAACCTCAAATGACTTTAATGCACAAGTCTACGCTCTCTTTTACAAGGTACAAATAAGCGTCAGTCAGAAAAATAGAACCATAATATTTACTCCAGCAATTTCTTATTTTTAAGTTTCACAAGGTGCCAAAATAAGCTAAAAGCAAAAATGATAAAGAAGGAGTGACATTGGAATATAATTAATTTGAAACAAACAAAAGCACCAGATTTGTGTATCACACAGCAAGCAAAAAATATATGAATAACCATAAAAATAATTGTCTTTGTCAAATTAAATTCACAAGCCACATATATAATGGAATGCTGGCAAGGAGGGTAGGAGGAAAAATGCTCCAATCTCCAATGTGCTGGGGTGCTGCACCACTTTTCACATTTAAATGCCCCAGCCAATAACACGCTTGATCTTTATATTAATCTCTTTACTTTATTTGTCAGCAGACCTGCCTTTCATGTCTTTGTGTGTCTATGTCATGATGATAGATAGGCTGATGAAGTGGCACCAAAGGAAATTAAATTACCCCCCCCCCCCCCCCCCCGGCCGATAGTTGCCAGCTCTTGTCTTCACATATATAACTTATTTTGTTTATCTTGCACTAACTGAACAAATGAAGCTGACTAGAAAGAGAATCAAAACCACAAATAGCAAAGATAAAAAAATGCATTAAACAAGGTTAACCAGAGTCAAAGGAGCACTGATCTTATGTAATATAACTTGAAACCACATTAAACATTGGACAACATACAGCAGTGTGTTAGTGTTCGGGGAGTGAATAATCTTGAAGGATTGTTAGATCTGCTTCTCTTCTTACTCTCTTAATCATTTGATTCAGTAGTGACAGCTTAGAACTGGCCTAACGTGTGATAAACAGAATTTATAAAACAAAACAATTCCTTGTTTGGTCCATACATCATAGAACCGGTTAGATGCATCACAGTGGATCCTAAGACGCCCTCTCTGAGAGCGGCTTTGTACCAATAAACCAGATTGTTTTATAAAATATGTTTATAAAATAGAAGGATCAGTTTACATAGAGTATATCATATCTCACTGTTTCATTGTTTCAACAGAACCAATGCAGACATGGTGAATGGTTACATCTTAGTCATTGCAGATTTCTTCTGCTGCTGATTAATGTCTTTATGCCATTGAATATAGTAACTTTTATAGCCACCGGAGAAGGTGTAATATAGGGTAGTATTCTACTTTATAAAAAGTTGTACACTTTCTGGAGTTACAAGTGCAATTACAAATGAATGGACAATATATTGTCTACCTGCTAGGCAATACTACACAGTAAAAGTTAATAATCTAACACATTGTTCTAAAGAAACTGCCAGCTCTAGGGCAATTACTGAGGCAGTTAAATATCCCAAGCTCAAACAATTTTTAGATATGTTGCATGTGTCAAAAGAGTATCACTTATTTGGTGTGCTGGCACAGGTGGGGTGTTGAAGTAATGCTGCTTTTATTTGATCAGACTGCAATTACTCTTGCTCAAATTCAAGTTTCTCAGATCCAACCAAGTTCTAATTATACCCTACCCTAAAGGTCTTTAGCTATTATATTTTTTTTTTTAAAAACTGTAGTCTCTCTGCCTTTGGGCACCTCAGCTGTAAATGTTTCATTGGCTGAAGGTTACATATTGAGCAAGGATACTGTAAAGGGTGGGGATTCTGCTGGAAGAAATCTCGCTGAGGATTTGTGATTATCTCTTCTAGTTTGGTATGCTTGGTCACTACCACACATATCTGTAGAAAATGCATTACTGCAAAAATAATTGTAGTGCACGTTTTTTGAAAGTATTTAACAGAATGATGTAATTGTTATTTGTCTGCAAGAAAATAAGCTCTCAATATACTATATTTAAAAGAAGAAAAACTACCACAACTAGAGGACATAGTTTTAAATTAGAGAGGCAAAGATTTAAAAGTAATATCAGGAAGTATTAATTTACTAAGAGGGTAGTGGATGTATGCAATAGCCTTCCAGCGGAAGTGGTAGAGCAAAACACAGTGAAGGAGTTTAGGCATGAGTGAGATAGGCACAAGGCTATCCTATATATAATAAAGGGAAATGGGGAAATTTAGAAAATTGGGCAGACTAGATGGACCAAATGGTTCTGGTCTGCCGATAGATTCTATGTTTCTTTGTTTAATATACCTGTAGTGTAGTCAATGTAGTATAGTATAGTTAACATAGTAAAACATCTGCTGCAAAACTTGCATTTTTTCTTAGTCGGATAATCTCTGTCAGCCAATATATTTTTATTTCTGAAGCACCATATTAAATTATTTGCAATAAAAAGTACCCTTACAAATCATGAAAGTTGTTGTGTGAAACAACTACTACCAAACCTTGCTTTTAAAAACAAAATTGTGTCTTTAGGCATGGTATAAACTGTCATAGAGAGAAGAGATTTAATACCTGTTCATCCATTGTTTTTTATTAAGGCTAAGATAAAAAAAAAAAATCTGGCTTTAATGCACAACAAATGCACGTGTTTGGTCTTTGTTGATGGTTTTATTTAATTCATAAAATACATGTCCATTATAAAACAAATAAACTATTTTATTTTTTGTTATATGTATTTTTGTTCATTTATACAACACAATAGCTATTTTTTTTAGAAATATCTTTTTCTAAATATAGTAATATACAGAGAAGCCAAAATATTCTACTTTATCAAAAAATAAAAACTGAAATGTAGCTGGGGTTTTAAAATAAAACGAATTACAACTTAATGTGTAAAATATAAAGAGCATAATCAAATATGCATACATATATTGGGCTGCATAATTTTTTTTTTAATTACAGTAATGATGGAAAATACCTTGTTATCTGTAGAAAAATGTTTTGTTGTTTAGCTGTAAAAAAAAGAACAAACTAACAAGTTTAAATTAACTTTATTCAAACAAAATTACACATTTATAGGGAAAATGATAATATGGGCAGTTAATTCAGTTGGGTTCCACCTTGCTATCAAACAGGCGGCCATGATATATTGCAGTGCACTGGAATGTAATGTAGAAAGAATTAATATTGCATAGACTGCATTGAATTGTTGAAACATATTTAATGTAACTTATTTCTAATAACCCTGTGCCTCCAGTCATATTACATAATTTCCCTCCATTTTGAAGTGTGGAATGTTCTGGACATTCAGAAAAGTTTTGGAGTATATCACAGGTTCTGATTAGGTGCTGGATTTCTTTAAAATATCAATTGTCTTTAAGTAGCATTAAAGATTTGTGATGTAATCACAAGGTGGTTATAAATCAACATGGTAATTTCAGTTAAATTTACCACAACATGATTATACAAAAAAAATATGGATCTGCTGATAATTTTTTAAACATTTTTATGTAAACAAATATTCAGGTGACAATTTACTCTAAGGATAATTCATCATTTTGGGGGCAGCTATTGTAATTACAATTTCTAAATGACGGATTGTAACACTTTGTTTCAGTCATATGGGTCTAGTTATTAAAATACGAGAATAGCTCAAGGAAATCGACTTTGGAGGTAAACTTTCATTTTGAGACCAATTTGGCACCCGAGTTTGACTTAAAAAAAAACAGGTTCAAATCTACCCCCATTGAAAGTAATAGGGGGCGAAATGATCTAAACCATGTTTGAGACTAAGTCACACGCGGGTGCCGAATTTGACTTAGAGGGGCATGTACTAGAAAAACACAAATATAATTTATGTGCAAAACTATTTTTGTGCTTTGAACTAAATGAACTAAACATTTAACACTCAATTAGTACATACATGCAAATTGCGAATAAAAACTGACATAATTGTGAATAAGAACAGGCAATTTGTGAATATTTTTTCTACCTCTTTTGATAGCACTTGCGAAAAAAGTTGGTATAATTTTCACATGCAAATAAGAATTATTTTTCAAAAAATATTATCAACACTCTTCAGCATGCGCAAATCTAATTGCAATGTATTAGTGCAAATGGAAAAATTCACGCTAAACAAAAATAAACGGAAGAGGCGCAAATGAGGGAAAACAAGCGCAAAATGTTACAAATAGTCGCAAATTACTCCTTGCTCATGTTTTACCTACTTTTTTCCCACTGCACGTGTTTAGTACATGACCCCCTTAGTCTCAAAAATATATGATTCCTCATTGCAAATTGTCACAAATGCAATTTGTTGATGTATAATTCAGAAAAGGTATACATCCCAACATTCAATTAAACAATATATATTAATAACCTTGGGAATGTGTCATATTTCATATATATTCTCTTGTAGTTGGCATGTGTTCGAGGCAGGAGGTAGGAAGTCTTGGAATTACTATATGACTCAGTTTTGCAGAAGTAAAAACCAGTATTCTCTTACATGCCTGCCTATTATATACATTAACTTTTTGTCACCTAATCCTCTGTGTTTACTTTCTGGAATGTTTGCATACTAAGCTAATCACATCAGGGTAAAAACTGTGTGGAATGCTGAAAAATAACACACTCAAGGGTCTTCATGTATCAGTAGAATAGGGTTATTGTAGATATAAAATCACCATTGACGTCCCTTGTCAAGATAACATTATATCACCATATCCCAACATATATCCGGGGAGCAACAAAACAACTACAACTACAAAAGCCCACCTCCCAAAACTTGTCAGCCCTCATGAAACCAAAATCTTTTCTATAGGTATATGTAGAGCAAAACGGGAAGCCTTATCAATATATTTGTTGGAATAAAAAATAATTCCGATTTTTTTCTTTAAAGGTTGACCGAATCGGCCTTAGATTCCTTATATAAAACACAAGCCAAGCAGAACTTATGTAAAAATGTCAGTGTGCAAAAATTAAGTTTTCTCTGTGATATACCATGTATAAAGAGATTGTAGGTGTTGTATGGGTAATTGTTTTTGAACTGACACATCAAGACCAGTGAGTGCATTATTTTTCTGAATGAATTGTTATATGGAAGGTAATTACTGATAGCTGAGTATCCGAATTCTAAATTTAAATTACTTTTTAGGCTGAGTTCATGACCGCTAGACAATTTTTACATATAAAACCTCAGACCTAGCTCCCAATTCAAAGTAAAGAAATTATACACACACACGCACATATATTTCTTTGTAAATAATTATTTTTATTAATTTGTATGCTGTATAATACATGCAGGTGATATAAAACGAATTATCTATATATATATATATATATATATTTTCTTTCTTTTTTTTTTTTTACAGAAAAATGTGATGAACCACTGGTCTCTGGGCTTCCCCATCAGTCCTTCAGAAGCTCTTCTATGATGTACAGTAGTTATGCTCCAGGATATGCAAAACTCAATAGAAGAGAAGGTAAGAATAGTTGATTATTTTAAGTACTTTGTTTTAATGTAGATTCTTGTATTGTTAAAATGCACATACACACACACACACACACACACATACATATATATATATATATATATATATATATATATATATATATATATATATATATATACATATATGAATATGTGTATTTGCTATGTATACAAACACACATATAATCGGAGTAGGTTTATATATAGTAATTCCCATTACTATATAAATGTTACATTCAAATCTAAATAAAATTTTAAAAGAATTGGGGAAATGAAAATTAAAATAAATTATTGTCATCTTGTAACAATCTTGAAACTAATAATGATAAGAAAAAGTTACAGAGGTATTTTTTTAGCTTAGTTTAAAGTTACTTGATAACACCATTGGATCAAATGCAATTTCGTTTAGATTACATGAAAGTGTTTAAATTTGTGTGTTATTAAAAAAGCATGATAAAACCAGTCTATTAAACTGTATTACCAGGTGCAATCAATTTTAAATTTAATACATTTTATGAATCACATTCCATTTATTTTTTTCCATGAATATATATGTATATAATATTAAATATGGTGAGTTCATCCTAATTATGATTTAAAAACTGACTATGAAATCTTAGTATTGCTTATGATAAAATACTCTTGCAATGTTATTTAAACGGGTCAGTGTGAAATCCAAATGTGGTTGAATATATAAAGAAAATTGATGCCTGGACTTCATTGGTGTCATGAATTAGAATGCAATGACTCTTAGTAATAATAATTATATTTATTATTTATTATCAAAATTAATGCTATTAATAGTGGTTAATAACAACCACTGACAAATAACAATGCTAATGCTGTTAATAATAAATACATGATTCTAAAATGAACAACACATTTTATATTAAAATCATGCAAATATGAATTGGTATTAATCCACATGGAGAGTTATATGAGACTATGGATGCTAAAGATAATTTTGTGCGACTTTGAATTTTGTGGAAGTTGTGGACAAGGATCCTACATGGGTTGTTCCCAAGAACATTGAGTAATTGAGAGAGTATAACCATCTTACTTAAATGTATACTACCTGTTACTAAAATGGGAAACATCCTGACGAAAGGAAAAGTCGAGTCAGATTCCAGAACAGGTCTGTCAACTAAGGCGGGTCAAAATAGGAGCAGAACAGTCAGCTAAAGCAAATCAAATCAAGGGCAGGATAGCCAGCCAAATATTGTCAAATGCAAAATAGCAGAAAAACTGCACCGCACTAAGGTAAATAATACCAGGAAATAGAGCCTTTTAAGACAGGCACCAGAGCAGCGCCAGTTGCGAAGTGAGACAACGATTAAATAGGATAGGTAGAATAGATGGAAGAGCTGGTTTACATGCACATGTTTGGCTATCATTCACCAAACATGGTCTTGATGTGAATGAAAAATGTGCATGGGACATAGAAATGCAAAACAGATAAATGATCTCTGTTGCAAACCAACCTATGGCGCAGGCTCATGGATGTAAAACCATCTTAATATGTTGACTGCAGGGAGTGAGCAAAGTCGACAAAGTCTATGCAGAACATTAACATATGGACAAAAGTATTGGGACACATCAACATACAACGATGTTTATGACACTGCGTTCTACAGACATAGACATTATAATATTATGTAGTTGCCCCACCCCCTACCCCTTTGCAGCTATAACAGCTTCCACTCTTCTGGTAAGACATCCCACAAGATTTTGGAGTGGTTCTGTGGGAATTTTTGCACATTCATACAAGAGTATTTGTGAGGCTAGCCGCTGATGTTGGACCAGAAGGCCTGACTCCATTCCAGTTCATCCCAAAGGTGTTCAATGATGTCAAGGTCAGAGCTCTGGATGGGCTAGTCAATTTCTTCCACACAAAACTCATCCAGTCGTGTCCTTATGGACCTTACTTTGTGCACTGGGATTCATGATGGAATAGAAAAGAGCCTTACCCAAACTGTTCCCACAAAATTGGAAGCATAGCACTAAAGAGACAGTCTAGTCCCCAAACTCACTTTGGTGCAAGATGAAGATTACTGCTTGTATAATGCACAGTCTTTTATTCCAGTGTGATTTGATGCATGCATTTTGCATAAATCACATTTTTTATATTTGATGCAAGCCTTCCCCTAGTGATTGCTCTGCATTAGTGATTGCTCTGCATGTTTCCTGCAGGTGCGGTAACACTGATTATATAGACACTGAGCATATAAAGTTTTGTTTCATTTGGTCACTTCCTGTGCTCCTGGAATATAATACATTGTGTGGCCTGTAACTACTTGCTCTTGTACACAGTAGGTTCTCTTAACAGTGCAAGACACTGACACATTGTCTTATGACACTAGAGAAACAGGAAATTCCATTAATTTGAATGAAAATATTTTCATTGGATCTTGGAGCAAAAAAACAACATAAAATATAAAAACAAAGGAAACTGACTTTTCCCCATCTAGTGTGTGCAGTCCTTGTTCCTGGTTTCTTGCAAACTGCTGTAATTTCACAGTTTCATCTAGCTGTAAGTATTTTATATTTTAAGCAATTAAAAATGTAAAACATGCATTTTAAAGTACTTTCAAAGCACATATTAATATTTGGAAGATGCATTTTGAGCACCAGACAGTCCCTTTAAGATTTTCCTTCACTGAAAAGGGGCTTAGCTCAACCCTTGAAAAATAGACCCATACCATTTTCGTTCCTCCACCAAATTTAACAGCTGAAACAGTGCTATCAGGCAGGTAACGTTCTCCAGGCATGTGCCAAACCCAGACTTATCGATCAGACTGCCAAATAGTGAAGAATTCACAGAACATGTTTCCAATGCTCCAGAGTACAGTGGGGGCATGCTTTACACCCACCTCTTGATTCGACGATTGGCATTGTACGTGAGGTTTTCATGAAGCTGCTAAGCCATAGAAACCCATTCCATGAAACTCACAAAGCTTAGTTGTTGTGCTGATATTAATGCCAATGGATTTTTGGAATTCTTCAGCTATAGAATCAACAGAGCATTGGCAACTTTTAGTCTCAGCTTTCGTGCCCCTGTAACTTTATGTGGACTTCCACTTTGTGGCTCAGTTACTGATGTTCCTAAATGCTACAGTTGACTGTGGAATATCTAAAAGGGATGACATTTCTCGAATTGACTTGTTGCAAAGGTGGCATCCTATCACAGTACCATGCTTGAATTCAGAGCTCTTCAGAATTACCCATTTTTTCAAAACAATTTGTAAATGCTGACTACATGACAATGGGTCTGACTGAAACACCTGAATTCAATAATTAAGTGGCATGACCCAAAAATGTTGTCCAAATAGTAAAGTTCATAAACTGCACAAAATGAATACTAAGACCTGGACATGTATTTGTCCAGCTGTTAATTTACAAAGTTAACCTACATGTATTTTCATTATATATTTTCGAATATATAGGCTAAGAACTTCTTCAGGTGCTAAGCCAATGTCATCTGTGTTAGTTGATAATTGAAAACAGTTCTTTGTGAAATGGGTCGAAAAGTTCTTTAGAACATACTTGAAAACTAGAAATCTCAATGTGTCCTTCCTGATAAAATACTTTATAAATAAATACATGTTTCAGAGGTAAACTTATGGAGCAAATAGTTTAGCTAAAGAAAGTACATTTATACTTGAAAATTGTTTTGCAGTCTAAACATCAACCCTAGTCTTGTTACAAAGGTTCCATTATGGCTGTACAGTACTGTATCAGGACAGTGATTTAGGAATGACAGCAAGTTTGTGTGGATCTCTGTGGGACACAGACTGCTCTTTTTACAATACCAGATTAATAAGAAATTGCCTCTTCAAAAGGCTGACTCACACTGTGAGATTCTCAGGAAGACATTACATACAAATGTAAAACAGGTTAGTAATTCAACAATGTAGACTATAAGCAGACAGAGCAGTATCACTTGACAATGTGTAGTGGAGAAAAGGTTGCCTGTCTATCATTATTCTCCTTTATATGACAAAATCCCTAGACAGATCTTACACGGAGGGACTCTGCCATCTAAAAGGATTTGATGTTGGAATGTTGAGCATAAAAAAAATGATCCTTACACTGTGTTGACAGAATTTCAAGCAAATGTCCAGATTAAGCGATATATGTGTTTTTAATTTGTTTGTGCTGTCTCCTGTGGAATGATATGACGCTACTCAGAAATCTTACTATTATTATTTTTTTTATAATCTGGTACTATTTAAGTACGTTCCTGAATTTAGAAAAACAAAAAAACAAAACACTGAATACTGAATACTTTTGTAAAGAAAGTTTTGATTAACTGCCCAATGCATGTTTTCAACAGAATCTATTAATCATGCAAAGGACTGGTGATTATAAACCTTGACTCTATCCCCATTACAATAATCCTCAATGTATAATCCTTTCTATCATTGCCCAGGCATGCACAAACATTGATATTAATAACTGTCACAAACTTAGTGCAGGAATAAATAGTTCAGATAAGGCTAAAAAAAAAGCAACTGAAATGCATTTTTGTAATAATTAAATAAATGTGCTACTATATAAAATAACCTTGCTGTGTCTTACAAACTCATCAACTCCTTAAGTAAGTATCAGGTAGTTGGGAAACTATTTCTTGCATGTTACGTGTTTTGCAAGTAAATGTACTTTACCATACCTTCCAACATTTCCTCCTGGTGAATTGGGACACCAGGTAGCGGAGCATGGGAGCTATTGCGCATGCACAGTGCCACTGTTACTCTACCTGACAGCACTGCCTATGTGCAGTACTCCGTCCCTGGTGTTTCAGACGCCAGGGAATCAGCTGAAGATCGCGGAATTGCAGTTTTTAGACCCGCTGTCCAGTGGAACAGAGGTATAGTTCAGTGGGGCAGTCGGACAGACCCCCAAAATCAGGATGGTCCCACACAAATATACTGGGGTCTTTGCTATTAAATATATTTAAATATATATGATAATTATGTATTCATCACAGTATACACAGAACAAAAAATGTATATTTAAAACCTGGTGAAGTAAGGAGTCACTAGCGTAGGCCACTTCAGAAACATTAAAACTATGATTTGAATGGTGCACTGACTGCACCCCTAGTTTTTTCAAGAGCAAACTGAAGAGAAAATTGAAAAAAACACTTTTTCAATTGTTTTACTTGAAGGATCTTTTACATATCCACATGAATGAAAATGAAAAAACCTGTTAAATAGATTCTAATATTTTCACTTAATACGCTGTTTTTAAGTTTTTTCCTTTTTTTGCAAGTTAAAAGGCAATACGTACAAATAGTGCACTTCTTTTTTCTAACCATTTGTTTCTCATAATTGCCTATCGTGATATTTTATCCATATCCTATCCTAACTGTAGCCCTAACTTAAAAAAGCCAAAAGTTTTTTTTAGATATAATATTCTTGTGGGCTGGAGTGTGCTTTGGGGAGCGGGATAGGCTGCCTATAGAATATTTTGGCAGATAAGAACCATTCAGCCCATCTCGTCTGTTATTAGTCTTTGATTGATGTGGAGCAAGGAAAGACTAAAGCTATCATAGCCAGGCACTATTTTTGACAGCAATACACAGAGACGGGGACTCTGTGCTGGAGTGCCTTGGTCCAGAGGCAGTCAGTCGTGTCGATATTACAGAAGCAGGGGAGGGATAGCAAGGGGAGCAGTGGGGCAATTTCCCCACGAAAATAAAAATAGTGAATTTCTCGCTGTCATCACCTTTATTCTGGAACCGGTAAATTCTTGCATATTGTTTAGCTCGAGAGTTTTTAATTGGTGTACTATTCAGAGGAATGCTGGATTTTAGTAATCAAGAAATTGAGTAAATTATTAATTATTCTTTGGAAATGTAAAGGAGCATCTTTATTGCTTAATGGTCAATTAAAGTTTTCCAAGAAATGCTTTATTCCAATTATCAGTATACAAGTGGGATTGTTACTGTAATTAATCACATTGGAATTACTCCACAGTCTAGTTAAGCTATTAGTGACCTTGAACGTATTCATTGACAACCACTATGTGGACATTTGGTTTCTTTATCAATTATTATATTACATGCCTTTTGATTGAGGTGTAATTTTCTACTTGGATATGTGAATATTCAATACTGATAAAAATAATAATCTAAAAGAAAACTATGTGAAAAATACATGTTCTTTCCTGCGTTTTTTCGAATGGTGTAATCATTTTCAAGTACTAACCTAAAATAAAGTAACAGCATACAAACATAAACAGGAAAGTTATATGTGGACTGTATGGTTCCTATTTTCATTATTTGGAAAATGCACACTGAACATGCACAATAGCACTGGCACTGGAACTCCCAAGCCCAGCCCCACAGTATCTCACATTGCTGGGGATAATGTGTACAAAGAGAGCTGCTACACTGCTTCCCATCATGGGGTCCAAGGAGGAAGCTAAGCATTAAGTATATTAAATAAATTAAATGGTAAAAATCAAAGTAGAATTATATTAAAACCAGTTTATAACACAACATAATATAGAAAAGCCAAACGCACACAAGATATTATATATGTTATTTTGCAATGTACAACTGATTTATAACCATTATGTGACCTGACTAATGTTTGCAGGGTCCTCTAATGATTCCATTTATAAAGGTAAGTCACCTTATTCAAACGTTCGTCACACACAAAGGACCTTCAACCTCTCCCTCATTTCTAAATAATAGACTTTGTTTTCTCTACTATTCCCAACTAGCTCAAGAGCTTTTCAGTCTACCATATTAATCTTGATGAGAGGTGTCATGATCCTTTCAGTGCATTATATTTCTTCCTCTTTTATGGATTAAATTTACTATGAAATAATAACAAATCAAAAACAGATCAAGAAAAATACCAAGATTTCGTTTACCATTACTGATAATTTTCTTTGGGGTCAGTTATGTAACCTTGGTCACACGGAAGTGCTTTGTAAGTGTTATTTTTGACTGTGCTGGTAAAAACATAATTGTATGTATTAAACATACAACAAATCAGTTGAAATGCAACAAATGGATTTGGTAATATGATAGCTGATTATATAATTGAACAGGTCTTTATAAAACTAAAGGGTTGACTCAATAATGGACAGCATTTTGTGTTAACAGTGTGCATGAACAATAAGTTATTGTCAGCTTGCTGACAATAACATGATGCTTGTCTTATTACTTTAATAATCTTCATATAAACATTAAATCATGAAACTTTTAAATCATTTGTTTCATTTTTATTGACAAGAATGAGCGAGTAATGGGTGAAATCATTGCAAAATGTGAGTTCAATCCAGTGAGATCATGTGACAAAGTACTTCATGTGTTGGGCCGTGGAGGAAAGGAAGAGTTCTTCCCATGATCTCAACTTAACTTTTAATACCCAGTCTTGGAGAGTAGGTGCTGGTGGAATTTCCAATGGAGAGGAATCAGGAACTTTGCTGCATTCACTAAATATCTGTGTATGGATATACAAAACTCCTGAATGTGTGTACATACATGGAGCATTGTACCCTTTTTTTCTCCGCATCACCATATGTCTGGGTTAATCCTGCGTAATAAACATGGGTTTTATTCCAAAAGCTAGTAAGCATCTAGTAAGCAGTCTATTGTATTACTGTAGATATTTAGCATTTTATGTGAGTATGTTATGTTTTTTGTTTTTTTACTGATTTTATTTCATTTTGGGAGGACTTAGTCACATAGTGATTTTTGCAAGAATCAAAGTACTCTCATTGACTTCTATGGAATTTCTAGCCATGGTTGCACCAAAATGTCCCCCAAAAAGCTTATATTACATATACCTAGTACAAAGCTCCCAAAATATATCCAAGATAATCCTTTACTGATGTCTACTATTAAAGCTTGGAAATTAGTAAGAACTAGATGGGGTATGCAATGGAGATACTCTATTTTTCATCCATTTTGTGATAATCCACAATTTCCAAATAATAGTGAGACTAAATCATTTCTAGAATGGAAAAAACATAATATAAACAATCTCACAACATTTATTAAAACTAAGTCCACATCCTTGATGAGTTTGACTGAATGTAAAGAGAACCTACCACAGTTAAATATTAAATGGTACGAATATCTACAAATATAAGAATTCGCAAGAATACAATTTCAAAAACTAAAACAAACAGTTTGGGACAACACCTTTGATAATAAAATAAGATTATCAACAGAACTTACTATATCTACAAAATCAATAAATAAAGAAATACAAGAAATAAAATTTACTAAGGATATTCCTAAGGGTATTAAAAAATGGTTAACACATTTTCCCAATATAAAACTAGAAGACATAATAAAACAAACCATAATAACATGCAAAATATATAGAAAGAAGCAGACATGCACACTGGTGTATAAGTCAAAAAAACTTTAATATTTATTAGGTAAATGTATCGACAAATGGGTACGCGTAAACAGTATATATCTCAAAGTCGGGGACACATAGTGCAAAAGAGCGTAAATATGTCAATGTGATAGAAGCTGTAAACGTGGGAAGAGACGACCATAAAAAATTGCGAGCAAAACAATGGAGAAAATATATGAAAAAATATATGAAAAAGTAGGGCAGTGTTAGAAATGAACCGCAGATGGAAAATACATCAAAAAGATAAAGAAAAAATAAGGCATGTAGAATAGTATACCGGGAGAGCACAAAAAACAGGGGAGGGGACACAAGGGAGTGTGTCCAGAACAAAAATAAATAAAAAAATGTAATCAGGAGAAAAAATGGGGTTATGTCAGGTAAACACCTTGAAAAATAGAGTATTAGTAAAAAGTATAGAACCACAAGAAAATATAAACAATAGAAAAAAATATATAAAGCAAAGTCCAATGAACCATATAGTAAACGAAAGTAAACACAAAAAAACAAACAAGACACTTCACAAAAAAACAAAAAAAAGTGCCTCTTGCAGTAAATAACTGGACAGATCGAAACGTAGAAATCACAGGCAGAAAAAACAGCTGATCAGTAGGTTCTGATAAGGTCCATAGAAATGGACACAGTCTCACCCAGATCCAGTGGTTCAATTCGTTGGTGGTATGGTCGAGTTGGGTAAGTATAGCACTCTTCTGCTTGAAAAAAAATTAAAGTTCCAGGCTGTGATGAGGTAAGATCGTTGGTGTGAAAATAGCAGAGGACTTGAGGGGTAAGGGCACAGGCTACGCGTTCGGAGATCGCTCTTTCTGAGGCCATGCCGCATGGTTCGAATGACGGGCCTTAAATGCTCATTATCCTAGGGTACGTCATAGTAAAGGCGCAAGCGTCGCATGTGGAATCCGTCGAGGGGGTGTGTCCGTTGTCCTAACAACGGACACAATGTTCATAGCGGTCGGTGAGAGCAGACCGAAATCAGCTCTCTTGAAGGAATGAGAGCAAAACTGCTGCCTTGAAAAATAAGGGACCAGTGGGTCCAGCAAGTAAACAATGATAGAAAACGAGGGGGAGGGAGGGGGGGGGGAGAAATGGAGAAACGAAGAAGAGACAAAATGTAAACAAATGAGAATAAATAGACATAAAGAGAAGGCAAGGAAAGGACAGACCAAGAGGAAATAACAAGGACAGATATAGAGGCAAAGGGGAAGAACTAAAACATAAACAGAGGGACATACAGAGGGATATCCAGAGACCAAAAAATGTAAATGCAATAAAGATAAGAATAAAAATAAAAAGTAAACGAATAAAAATAAAAATAAATATAAATAAATAAAAATAAAAATAAAAATAAATAAAAGACCACAGCAGTTTCCTGGTACTTCCGTCACTTCCACCATCTCATCCCTTGTAGTCCTGTTTTCAATCTTTTTTTCTCTTCTTGTTCTCCCTACGACACCACCCTGTCCCACTTCCCCCTGCCCTGACAACCTCTATTACCCTGACCCTGCTCTCCTTACATACATATTTGCGTTTCCTACTGTATTTATCCTGAATTTATGTGTACTTTTTTATTTTTATTTTTATTTATTATTTTTTTTGCATTTTTTTTTTTGCATTTTGTAGTTCTTATTTTTCATATTTTGTATTTAATTTTTTCATTATTTATTATTATTTTTCATTTTATTTTGTATTTTTATAGTTCATTATACTTTTTTCATTTTTTCTATTTTTTTCTATTTTTTTCTATTTCTATTTTTTTCTATTTTTTCTATTTTGTTTCCTTTTTGTATCTTCTTTATTTTCGTTTTGGTCTTTTATTTATTTTTATTTTTATTTTTATTTATTTATATTTATTTTTATTTTTATTCGTTTACTTTTTATTTTTATTCTTATCTTTATTGCATTTACATTTTTTGGTCTCTGGATATCCCTCTGTATGTCCCTCTGTTTATGTTTTAGTTCTTCCCCTTTGCCTCTATATCTGTCCTTGTTCTTTCCTCTTGGTCTGTCCTTTCCTTGCCTTCTCTTTATGTCTATTTATTCTTATTTGTTTACATTTTGTCTCTTCTTCGTTTCTCCATTTCTCCCCCCCCCCCCCCCCCTCCCCCTCGTTTTCTATCATTGTTTACTTGCTGGACCCACTGGTCCCTTATTTTTCAAGGCAGCAGTTTTGCTCTCATTCCTTCAAGAGAGCTGATTTCGGTCTGCTCTCACCGACCGCTATGAACATCGCGTCCGTTGTTAGGACAACGGACACACCCCCTCGACGGATTCCACATGCGACGCTGGCGCCTTTACTATGACGTACCCTAGGATAATGAGCATTTAAGGCCCGTCATTCGAACCATGCGGCATGGCCTCAGAAGGAGCGATCTCCGAACGCGTAGCCTGTGCCCTTACCCCTCAAGTCCTCTGCTATTTTCACACCAACGATCTTACCTCATCACAGCCTGGAACTTTAATTTTTTTTCAAGCAGAAGAGTGCTATACTTACCCAACTCGACCATACCACCAACGAATTGAACCACTGGATCTGGGTGAGACTGTGTCCATTTCTATGGACCTGATCAGAACCTACTGATCAGCTGTTTTTTCTGCCTGTGATTTCTACGTTTCGATCTGTCCAGTTATTTACTGCAAGAGGCACTTTTTGTGTTTTTTTTGTTTTTTTGTGAAGTGTCTTGTTTGTTTTTTTGTGTTTACTTTCGTTTACTATCTGGTTCATTGGACTTTGCTTTATATATTTTTTTCTATTGTTTATATTTTCTTGTGGTTCTATACTTTTTACTAATACTCTATTTTTCAAGGTGTTTACCTGACATAACCACATTTTTTCTCCTGATTACATTTTTTTATTTATTTTTGTTCTGGACACACTCCCTTGTGTCCCCTCCCCTGTTTTTTGTGCTCTCCCGGTATACTATTCTACATGCCTTATTTTTTCTTTATCTTTTTGATGTATTTTCCATCTGCGGTTCATTTCTAACACTGCCCTACTTTTTCATATATTTTTTCATATATTTTCTCCATTGTTTTGCTCGCCATTTTTTATGGTCGTCTCTTCCCACGTTTACAGCTTCTATCACATTGACATATTTACGCTCTTTTGCACTATGTGTCCCCGACTTTGAGATATATTCTGTTTACGCGTACCCATTTGTCGATACATTTACCTAATAAATATTAAAGTTTTTTTGACTTATACACCAGTGTGCATGTCTGCTTCTTTCTATATATTTTGCATGTTATTATGGTTTGTTTTATTATGTCTTCTAGTTTTATATTGGGAAAATGTGTTAACCATTTTTTAATACCCTTAGGAATATCCTTAGTAAATTTTATTTCTTGTATTTCTTTATTTATTGATTTTGTAGATATAGTAAGTTCTGTTGATAATCTTATTTTATTATCAAAGGTGTTGTCCCAATCTGTTTGTTTTAGTTTTTGAAATTGTATTCTTGCGAATTCTTATATTTGTAGATATTCGTACCATTTAATATTTAACTGTGGTAGGTTCTCTTTACATTCAGTCAAACTCATCAAGGATGTGGACTTAGTTTTAATAAATGTTGTGAGATTGTTTATATTATGTTTTTTCCATTCTAGAAATGATTTAGTCTCACTATTATTTGGAAATTGTGGATTATCACAAAATGGATGAAAAATAGAGTATCTCCATTGCATACCCCATCTAGTTCTTACTAATTTCCAAGCTTTAATAGTAGACATCAGTAAAGGATTATCTTGGATATATTTTGGGAGCTTTGTACTAGGTATATGTAATATAAGCTTTTTGGGGGACTTTTTGGTGCAACCATGGCTAGAAATTCCATAGAAGTCAATGAGAGTACTTTGATTCTTGCAAAAATCACTATGTGACTAAGTCCTCCCAAAATGAAATAAAATCAGTAAAAAAACAAAAAACATAACATACTCACATAAAATGCTAAATATCTACAGTAATACAATAGACTGCTTACTAGATGCTTACTAGCTTTTGGAATAAAACCCATGTTTATTACGCAGGATTAACCCAGACATATGGTGATGCGGAGAAAAAAAGGGTACAATGCTCCATGTATGTACACACATTCAGGAGTTTTGTATATCCATACACAGATATTTAGTGAATGCAGCAAAGTTCCTGATTCCTCTCCATTGGAAATTCCACCAGCACCTACTCTCCAAGACTGGGTATTAAAAGTTAAGTTGAGATCATGGGAAGAACTCTTCCTTTCCTCCACGGCCCAACACATGAAGTACTTTGTCACATGATCTCACTGGATTGAACTCACATTTTGCAATGATTTCACCCATTACTCGCTCATTCTTGTCAATAAAAATGAAACAAATGATTTAAAAGTTTCATGATTTAATGTTTATATGAAGATTATTAAAGTAATAAGACAAGCATCATGTTATTGTCAGCAAGCTGACAATAACTTATTGTTCATGCACACTGTTAACACAAAATGCTGTCCATTATTGAGTCAACCCTTTAGTTTTATAAAGACCTGTTCAATTATATAATCAGCTATCATATTACCAAATCCATTTGTTGCATTTCAACTGATTTGTTGTATGTTTAATACATACAATTATGTTTTTACCAGCACAGTCAAAAATAACACTTACAAAGCACTTCCGTGGGACCAAGGTTACATAACTGACCCCAAAGAAAATTATCAGTAATGGTAAACGAAATCTTGGTATTTTTCTTGATCTGTTTTTGATTTGTTATTATTTCATAGTAAATTTAATCCATAAAAGAGGAAGAAATATAATGCACTGAAAGGATCATGACACCTCTCATCAAGATTAATATGGTAGACTGAAAAGCTCTTGAGCTAGTTGGGAATAGTAGAGAAAACAAAGTCTATTATTTAGAAATGAGGGAGAGGTTGAAGGTCCTTTGTGTGTGACGAACGTTTGAATAAGGTGACTTACCTTTATAAATGGAATCATTAGAGGACCCTGCAAACATTAGTCAGGTCACATAATGGTTATAAATCAGTTGTACATTGCAAAATAACATATATAATATCTTGTGTGCGTTTGGCTTTTCTATATTATGTTGTGTTATAAACTGGTTTTAATATAATTCTACTTTGATTTTTACCATTTAATTTATTTAATATACTTAATGCTTAGCTTCCTCCTTGGACACCATGATGGGAAGCAGTGTAGCAGCTCTCTTTGTACACATTATCCCCAGCAATGTGAGATACTGTTGGGCTGGGCTTGGGAGTTCCAGTGCCAGTGCTATTGTGCATGTTCAGTGTGCATTTTCCAAATAATGAAAATAGGAACCATACAGTCCACATATAACTTTCCTGTTTATGTTTGTATGCTGTTACTTTATTTTAGGTTAGTACTTGAAAATGATTACACCATTCGAAAAAACGCAGGAAAGAACATGTATTTTTCACATAGTTTTCTTTTAGATTATTATTTTTATCAGTATTGAATATTCACATATCCAAGTAGAAAATTACACCTCAATCAAAAGGCATGTAATATAATAATTGATAAAGAAACCAAGTGTCCACATAGTGGTTGTCAATGAATACGTTCAAGGTCACTAATAGCTTAACTAGACTGTGGAGTAATTCCAATGTGATTAATTACAGTAACAATCCCACTTGTATACTGATAATTGGAATAACTTTAATTGACCATTAAGCAATAAAGATGCTCCTTTACATTTCCAAAGAATAATTAATAATTTACTCAATTTCTTGATTACTAAAATCCAGCATTCCTCTGAATAGTACACCAATTAAAAACTCTCGAGCTAAACAATATGCAAGAATTTACCGGTTCCAGAATAAAGGTGATGACAGCGAGAAATTCACTATTTTTATTTTCGTGGGGAAATTGCCCCACTGCTCCCCTTGCTATCCCTCCCCTGCTTCTGTAATATCGACACGACTGACTGCCTCTGGACCAAGGCACTCCAGCACAGAGTCCCCGTCTCTGTGTTTTGCTGTCAAAAATAGTGCCTGGCTATGATAGCTTTAGTCTTTCCTTGCTCCACATCAATCAAAGACTAATAACAGACGAGATGCACCTGTACTCTCCATCCTCCCATTCAATTCCAACGGCCTTGTTCTCAACCCCTCTTTTTTGTATAATAACATGCAAAATAAGACCAGCAATATCATACACTGAAATTCAGTATAAAATTATACATTATACATATTTGTCAACACATAGACAATATCTTATGGATATTATACCTAAAGACGTGTCAAAAATGTGGTTTAAATAATGCAAACTTAACCCCTTAGTGACAAGACATTTTCACCTTGACTTTCCCTTGGTGACAATGGCTGTTTTGACATTTCTAGGGTGTTTGTGTTTAGCTGTAATTTTATTCTTTCTCACATACAGTACCCACACAAATTATATGTTGTTTTTATCGTCATAAGAAGGGCTTTCATTATATACCATTATGTTCATCATATCTTATAATTTACTACAAAAAAAATCATAAAATATGATGAAAAATTTAAAAAAAACACTTTTTCTAACTTTGACCTAAAATATAATTTACACAAATAAAATCATTAAAAAAGACCCCATCTAAATAGTTTCTAAATGTTCTCCTGAGTTCAAAAATATGCATGTTTCCATATTTTTCGGTATTTTTTGGCGAGTTATGGGGCAAAAACCAAAAATAGGGTTTTTTGTTTTTTTCCTATATTGATCTTTTGACCCGAACCCGAACCCAAAATTTAACCCTAACACTAAATTTAACCCCAACTCTAATCCTTATTATATCCCTTAATATTTTTTAACTTTAATTTAATTTTAACCCTATCCCTTATGCTAAAAAATATTAAATTTTAACCCTATAGGCTAATATAGCTAAATAACCTGTTTTTAATTAATTAAATATTTATTTTAAATATTTCCCATTGCAATGCTACTAAACTACCACTAGGGACAGTCAAGTAGCATATTCAGAGCGACGGAAGTTACTTTCACTTCCGAAGCTCAGACCGGCAGAGGACTTAGACATATTGACGGAGCAATATGGGGGCTCGGTGGGGCGATCGTGGGGGTCCCGAAATAGAAATTTCGGTGCTGGCTATTGCCTCGATGTCGAGGCAATAGACCAGCACTGTTAAAGCGGTTTTCGCGATCGTTGATCGCGAAAACCGCTTCATTCAATGCAGGACGTGCCAGGCACGTCCTTTGTCGTTAAGGGAGTTTCTCCCAGGACGTGCCTGGCACATCCTTTGTCGTCAAGGGGTTAATACATAATTTTTGGGAATGTCCAAAGATGAATAACTTTTGGAATGATATTGAACAATTCCTAAATATAATTAAAATAGTTAATTATAAAATACAAGCTGAAGAAGCCATTCTTCACCAAAAAAAAATTATATCATTGAAAATATATTTATATTACGTATTACATTGGCTGTAGCAAGAAAATGTATATTACAACAATGGATAAGTAAAGAGACACCAACGATGTCATTATTTCATATAAAAATTTTATTTTTACTTAAAATGGATTGGATGGAAGCTACCCTATAAAAAGAAAAAGATACAGAATATTTTTTTTAAAAATGGGAAAATTATATAGACACATTAGATAATAATTACAAAGAACAAATACGAATGGCATTTCAGGAAAAAATGACATAAATAGAGATAGTAGAATAGTTAATTAATATTAGAAAGAATTGGTAAAGTGATGGATGAATACAATTAATTTGAAATACATATGATTGGTATATAATTAATAAAGAAATTAAAATATTGTTGTTATTATATATACATCGTATTGCATCATTATATTTATTGTTCTTGATTATATTATATGCTAATATCTTATTGTAAATGATTATATATATTATATTTAAAACTATGTTAAAATATATGGTATTACTAATATTGTATGAAATTGTAATGTAATATAAGTTATAAACAAAAAAAATGTAAAATAAAAAAAAGTAGAAAAAAAAATCTTCACCACCATAGAAGTGTATGGTGAGGACTGAGGCAACCATTTTGACTGAAAAAATGTCACCATGAAAATTGGCTGATTTTCATGGCAATTCAATATCACTTTGGTGGTCTCTGAGTAACCTGGATTTTAGCAACCTGAGACAACCCTTAAGTCTTCTCTAATTCTAATTTAGTCTAAGATCACTATCAGCAACCCATGCAATATTTTCAAACATTTTGCATGTGTGTGTATATATATATATATACTTCTCCAATGTAAGAGCACATGTATTTCTAGGTTCCTTTTATTTTTCCTTTCGAGTTAAATTGTTATTTTCATGCAAATATTTTACCTTTTCCTAAAGAAAAGAAAATAAGTATTTAGTACTTTTGTAGTAATGGACTGTAATTAAGCTGAACATTATGCTGTATGGGAAGACAAATAGAATCACTGAATTGTTTTAAATAGACTTAAATTACACATATACGGTTGCAGAGAAAGACACGAGAATATAAATGTATTTATTTATTTACTTCTGCTAAGCAGGCATTAGTTTATGGAGAATATATTAGTGATCTAAATATATATTTTTTATTTTAATTATAACACTTTGTATTCATACAAATGCCTTAGTCAAAACCAGTGTGCGGTTGCTATTAGACAATTTTTAGACATAAAGAGACTTAGTTTCCAAGAAGACAATATGTTTTACCCTATTCTTTGGCCTTTTCCCAATGGTATGACTAAACTTTAAGGTAGCATAGATGTTTTGTCTATATGAAATGCAGCGTTCATTATACTAATGTCTATTAACATAGAACTAACCATTAGTGTTGAGCGAACCCGAACCGCACTGTTCGGGTTCATACCGAACATTATGGTTTTTGGACCCCGAACACGGACATTTCATTATGTTCGGGTTGGAGTTCGGGGTTCGGTGATTTAATGGCGCGTTTTGAAAGGCTGCAGGGCAGCCAATCAGAAAGCCCATAGCATTACCTACATTTAAATTGTATGTAATGCTATTGGCTTTCTATAAACTGAAATAGAGTCCCCATTCATACGAATAGGTCAATTGACCTATTCATATAAATGGGGACTCTATTTCGGTTTATAGAATAGCAATAGCATTACATGTATATTTATAAACCGAAAGAGATTCGGTTTATAGAAAGCCAATAGCATTACATTTATTCTATAAACCGAAAGTCTATAAACCGAATGTCTTTCGGTTTATAGACTTTCGGTTTATGGAATACATGTTATGCTTTTGGCTTTCTATAAACCGAAATAGAGTCCTCATTCATACGAATAGGTCAATTGACCTATTCGTATGAATGGGGACACTCTTACTCACATTTTACTTCATTTTGGAGCCCTCTAAGCGTTTCCAGGACCTTTTTAGAGGCATTTTAGTGGCCAAAAGTTCGTGTCCATATTGACTTCAATGGGGTTCAGGTTTGGGGTCAAGTTCGAGCACGGACCCGGACATTTTTTCGAAGTTTGGCGGAACCTGCCGAACCCGAACATCCATGTGTCCGCTCAACTCAACTAACCATGTATTCAGCTCTTAGTACAAAACATAATTAAATAAAAGCATAGAGGTAGTCAGCAACACTGCAGTAACAAACGGCTACATTAGCCAGGTCAGACACATGATTACATATAAATAACATATACATAATTGATTGTTGTTGTTTGAAAGTAAATAGATAGTTATGAAACTGAGCATAAACCAGCCAAAGTCAGATACCATAAAATTCAACCACAGAAAATCCATAGGGTCAGTAATTGAAAACAAATGATCATAGACCTTGGCAAGTTGTCAGCACACAACAAGTTAGAGGACATACAGCAACATGTTTTTGATGTCATAGTAATATAGCATGACACCTCTTGACCATAGTTGACACCTTTCCTTTCTTGCCATTTCTTCCATAGACTTAACATTGGCATCAAGCCAGTTTCTTCTATACATCCAACTCTGTATTTAGCACGAGGCAAACAAGGCAAGTACCTAGGGCGACACTAGCCTTGTATGCCTTTAAGGGGTGGAAAAAAATGCATGGGGAGAAACCTCCATGCTGCCTGTTCAGCTCCCTGTGCAGTGTGATGGGGAAGTACTTGACAGGTCACATGACCGGCACACTGACCTCAGGTCACGGGACCTCTCTGCACACACCACTGGGGAGCTGAACAGGAAGCATGGTAGCAGGGCCGGCCTTAAGTGTCCCGGCGCCCTGTGCGGGCTTCCCCCATGGTGCCTTCCCCCCCCATGGCGCCCCCCCACCTGTTCTGTCTCTCTCCCTCTTCCCCCTGTTCTGTCTCTCTCTCTCCCCCCTCCCCCTGTTCTGTCTCTCTCCCCCCTCATCCTGTTCTGTCTCTCACCCCCTGTTCTCTCTCTCCCCCCTCTTCTTCCTTTGCCTGTTCTGGATCAGGGGAGGGGGCGGAGCGAACCGGCTGAGAGGTGTAGCACCGCCCCCACCCTGTGAAGCAGAGCAGCGTCTGCTTCATTGGCAGCAAGACAAAGTGCTGCTCGGCTCCCCATGCTTAGTGCAAGCATGGGGAGCCGAGCAACACTATCTCTTGCTGCCTGCAGCTCCCCCTGAAGCAGAAGCTTATCTGCTTCGCAGGGAGGGGGGTGGAGCTACACCTCTCAGTCGGTTATCTCCGCCCCCTCCCCGGACCCAACAGATGCTTGCCGAGCTGAGGGCTGGTGAGGGGGGATCTTTTGATCTCCCCCCAGTCAGTGCCTCTACCGGCTTTTTTTTATTTTTTACTTTTTTTTTTCTTCTAGCGGCCGGGCGGGCGCCCCCTGGGGTGTTGCGCCCTGTGCGCTCGCACAGGTCGCACACCCCTAAGGCCGGCCCTGCATGGTAGGACACAATGCTGCCTGCCACTAGCCACCTGGACAAGTGATGGAGGCATGTAATGGTGGTGATGGGAGCATGTGATGGGGGCATGAAATGGGGGTGATCGAGGCATGTAATGAGGGTGATGGGGGCATGTAATGGGGTGATGGAGGCATGTAATCGGATGATGGGCTAATGAAGCATGTGATGGACATTTTATGGGGTCATGTAATGTGTATGTAATGGGGGTGATGGAGCATTTAATGTGTGTGCATGTGGGTGACGGGGCATGTAATTTGGTGATGGAACATGCCCTGGGTGTGCAACATGGGTTATGGGTCATGTCATGGGTGTGATACCTGGGTAGGGGGGGGTGCCCAAATTATGTGTGCCTAGGGCAGCACAAAACCAAGATACACCACTGTATGCATCATGTTATAAAAAGAGTACAAACTGTTTAGGGCGCATTTAAATCATGACTAGGATTATTACTTAAGATAGTTTTCTGGTTTGTGGCAATTTATGTTTAAATTTAAGCTTTTTTTCTAATTTTTTTATAATATTAAAAGCCATCATGTGTATGTCAATTTTCTTTATACAAATAAAGACTTCATATATTTAGATGGTCTACATGGACACACAGAACATAGCTGATACATATTTTATTGTAATATTTCTATACTTCTAATTTGAGAAACTCAAATATTTTACAAACAGCTACTATAAATGCAGGCTGCAGATAAGTATTTTCTACAAACACTGCTATTTAAACATGCTATAAACAAACTGATTGATATGGGTTGTAAAAAATATTCTTAAAGCACTTCTTTCTAACTGTGATCAAACGAGGGTAATGATCCACATACTTAAAAAGTAAAAGTAAAAAAAAGATCTCTGTGGGACTGGCTGAAAGCAAGCTTTTTACTATTGTAAATTAAGACGACACTACTATACAGAACTAAAAGAAAAATGAATTAAATTCCCCTTCCAAAAATCAAAACTATAAAACGTTGATTAACTTAACGATAAGCCAAAGTTGAAGAAGATAACATGGATATTCATTCTGCTTGTTTGCGTAACATTAAACCTATATAAGTTTAGAATAGCCCTGTAATTAAGAATTGGTGAAATAATTGCATGACTGAAATTGGGAGAGGCATTAAACTATACATTATATTTTTAAGACTAGTTAAGAGTACTCAGTGGTATGAGTGGTAGTTACATATTGCACAATCTAAAAACTCCCTGGCAGTAAGCAATCATAAAATGGCTGCCTTAGGCTTCAGTGGCACATGAGAGGGAGCAGCTTATAAATGAGTTCATGTTAGGCTAAAAAAATAATTACTAGAAAGGTTCCAGCCCTCTGTGTATAAATTGCCAGAAGGAATGGTTTCCCTCACCCTTACTTTTCCCTTGAAAGTTAATCTAAGTTACTGTGGCATCTGCCCATGTTTGCTGTTCAAAGTACAGCTACAATGTGTGGCACTAGCAAAGAAGCTAAGTATATGACTCTCAATGTATCAGGACCATGGAGAGTAGATTTGTGGCTACTGTGCAGAGAATGCGTTAGCCACCCAGCAAGGTCAAAATTACACCCATGTCAGTACTCTCAAGGACTGCATATCCTATATTTTGTTGGATAAGTTTGATAGGTTAATATAATTTGATTTGTTTTGTAAAATATACAATATTGTTGCAGTGCCTTCATAAATATTGTGGCCATGATAATCCAGAATGCCTCTGTGTCTTTATTATAGATAGATTAATGACTTTGCACTGTTAAGTATGCTTACATACATACTGAATAATCATTTTAGAAGCAGACACTGGACCATAATTTGATCTAAGAAATAAGTATGAACAAAATGTTATTTCAAATATTTAATTAACTATCATAGTTTACTTGCTTCATTGTATCTATAAAGATGTCTCCTATATATTTTATACTCCTGAAAAATGACTTTTAATTATTTTAAATGCCCACATTTTTGTGTATGGTGTGAATGTTAAAGGGAGAGCAATGTCAATTAATAATTAAAAAAAAAAAAAAAATTAGACGTATTTTGTGGTAATCTGTGTTGAACAGCACATGTTACATCAAGTTACATCAAGTGGCTTTTTTTGTTGATGTATTTTTCCGTCAGTTTGATTTCTTGTAAAGTTGGTCCAAGCACTTTGTTTAATGAAGCCTTTGTTTGTTTAACACTACTAAAGCATCTCCTTCAGCATATGCTATGGGAATCTAAGAATATTACCAGCTTATTGGCACTAATGGAGCAATCCTTTCCTCTATTTCCATCAAAATTATGCCTACTTCTTTGGATGGTGGATATTATGTTATAACACCTCGCATGATTTACAGGGGGCGAGTTGCATAAAAAATAATAAAAATGAATTTAAAATAATGTAAAAAAATTCCCCCATCAAAACCTGGTTATGGGGGTGTCACAAATGGGACCCCCCAATAAATAATAGCTTGGGCTTACAACATAATAAACACCTCAGATCGCATGTGGTAAAAAGCTGGTAACTGAACGGCTTGTTGGGTTCACATAAATAATATAACTTCTGTGAAAGGGTGCTCAGTTAAAAACAGAATATCAGCGGCACCTTTTGCATGAAGAAATATAATAATTTCAGCCATGATAAATGAATCAATGTCGATTTATTCACCATTCATAGCATACCTTTATAGATAGCGAACTGAAACTAAGTGAAACTCTTCCTCGTAATTGGAGGTTGAGAAAAAAAAAAAAAACCTTGGCCCAGAGTGCAATCTAGGTGCTGGGGTAAATTCTGTGTGCAAATATGAGTGTATAGGAAGGAAATTAAGGTTATGTTTTAACATTTTTATTACATATTGAAATTTTTTATACAATGTTAAAAATTTCATTCGAGATGTGCACAAGTTTAGTCAGACCAAGGGCATCACAAAACCAAAATACACCAAAATACTAGGCTAATATTATTTTAATTATTAATAATAGCGACCTGAGAAATACAAAGCATATTTAGCAATAGAGTTTGTCTCGTGTCTACTGAGTTTATCTTTTTATTCATGATTTTGTCTAACATCATAATTAACAGTGATAATTAATTTTATTTTGACATTAATAGCTTCCAAATGTATTATCTCTGTAATTTCTTCAACAAACTCATTTTACCACCAGTGTAATATCTATGAATGCCTTTTCATTATTGTCCCTCAGGGAAAATACCCACTGGCAAAAAAAAGTAAACCATTATGTGCTGCCACAAGACAATTTTCCTACGTGTCCCTGTTCCTTACTTCCGCATAGAACCTGCTGTTTATACTTATAAACAAAGAAATCCATCACAAAATGTTTTTGTATAATTTGTTCATTTGTAAGTTAAGTTGGGGCTGACTAGCATTCAAATTTGAAATTACTAAGCAACACTTTCAACAGCAAAATGGTATATTTCATAGTATTTTCTGAATGCAGTGGCATTTATTTGCATACACATAACAGAGTAAAGAATAATGCAGCAGTTCAAATGATTTAACATAGTCCTTAAATATTAATGCACAAAAAGTTTGGTCTAGCATTAATAATATACATATTTCATTAATGATCAGAAGGACTGCAGCTGTACAGCAGTATTACCGGTATTTCTACATTCACATTTAGTGGTTGAGTTGTCTAATGCTTAGGATATTAAATCACCTGTTTCAACACATTTGTCCCTTGAGAAATCACAATAAAGTCCACATCTCACTTCAACAAAAGATGTCTGACTCACAACAGAAGAAAAGCTATTGCCACTGTTGTAGGACCACTATTATGGCAAGCTTTTGATACTGATCATCAAGAGATATTGTGATTTAAAGGCAAGCCTTGAGCTTTCCTGCTCTGCGGCTGTTAGAAATGTCACTACAAGTCACACAGTGAGCATGAGAGACCAAGATTGACAAAGCAAGAGAGTAATGGTGCTATAATTTACACTGAACATCAAATCTGAAATATTATGTTTAAGATGTGTAGTGTTTTTCATGATGTTAAGTATTTATAAGTAATTCATTTTGGGCATTGCTGTTTGCTTTTAAATTTCAATGTTTTTTTAAATAGTGATATTTAGTTTTTAAGTAACTTTTTTTGTTTTTTCCTTTCTATCATTCTTTTTTCTTTTCTTTGTTTCTCTCTCTCTTTTTCTCTCTATTCCTGCCATTCCCTTTTCGCATCCTAACTCCTTTTTCTGTGTTTTTTTGTTTTGTTTTAATTTGCTATGACAAATATCAGTGCACAAAGTATGCAATAAAATTAAACTACCATATTTGCTCAAAAATAAGAAGACCCTGATTATAAAACAACCCCCCAAACTTTGGATATTCCTTTAGGAAAAAAACAAAAAGCCTGAATATAAGACTACCCTATAGAAAAATATTTTAAACTGGTATATATAAATATATATTGGTATTTTTCATATTTAATAAAAATGATGATAGAAACAAATACATTTCTTGTGTTTATTTCCTTTTATTTGCCCAGATGTAGCCAATGCATCGCCCCCACAGCCATTTGGGCACCAGACTTAGCCAATGCTGTCCCTACCCCCCAGACTTAACCAGTGCTGCGTCCCCCTCCTTCCCCCAGACATACATGCCCAATGCTGCCTCTCCCCTTTCCCTCCCCCAGATTTGCCCAATGCTGCCTCTCTCCCCTGCCTCCCCCTCCCTCCCCCAGACTTACCCAATGCTGCCTCCCCCTCCATCTCCCAGACTTGCCTAATGCTGACTCTCCCCCTCTCTCCCCCAGACTTACCCAATGCTGCCTCCCCCTCCCTCCTCCAGACTTACCCAATGCTGCCTCCCATCCCTCCACCAGTCTTGCCCAATGCTGCCTCTCCCCCTTCGTCCCCCAGACTCACCGAATACTGGCTCTACCCCCTCCCTCGCTTACCCAATTCTGAGTCCCACCTCCCTCCCTCACCCAATGCTGGCTCTCCCTCCACCTCTCTCCTTCCCCCAGACTTAGACAATATTCCTGGTGGCTAGTGGGAGCAGCTGGTGGATATCTGCACATATGTGCAACATCCTCCACTGCTGCCCGACACGATCACCTTCTATGACAGACCGCCATCATAGAAGTCCCAGCGGAAGTGTTGGAAGGAGTGGAGGATGTCTGAACATATGTGCAGACATCCACCAGCTGCCCCAATCTCCCTGGTGGATAGTAGGGGCAGCCAGGGCATGTCTGCATGATACACGCAATGCACGCAGACATCCTCCGCTGCTGCCGTGACTTCTATGACGGTCCGCCAAAAGGTCACGTAACCTCCCGGCTTCCGTCATAGAAGTCATGGTAGAAGTGCCGGGCAGCAGCGGAGGATGTCTGCGAGCATTGCGTGTATCATGCAGACATCCACTGTCTGCACCACCGGCTGCTTGCGAGGGGGATCCAGTTCCGCTGCGGCTCTGCAGGGGACCTGGATCCCAGTCTTATAGTCAGACCTCAATTTGAGGTCTGATTATAAGACGAACCTCGAATGTAAGACGAGGGGACTTTATCACAGCATTTGCTCTGAAAAAACCTTGTCTTATATTCAAGCAAATATGGTGTTATAGTTTTGTAAAAGGAAATGCCAGTTTTACTGAAAATAAAGTTTAATAGCTTAGAACGACATATTTATGTTGGATGTTGGCTTACCTACTGGACTCAGCATCACTGGCAAATTTGTCTTGTGTTTCTTTGGGTCATGTTGCACGTTACTTGGCATCATATCATTGCATTAAATCACTTGTTAACATAGTGCTAATGTAAAAAAAAAGCTTGAAGTGAAAGCAAAAAATGTCTCCCCTGAGGCATGATCAAGCTGCTAAATTATGAAGATTTCCTCAGTAGAACAGATCTGTGTATTTAACTAACAAATAAAACATCTGCCATAATGAACAGGTGTCTGTTTTCAAATAGAAAAAGAACAACCTGCTCAAGTCCCCTGTAGTCCAAAATACAAAGAAGTGCGACAAAAATAAACATTAAATTATAGGAATTTAACAATAAATGCAGAGGTACTTAACAGTTCAAGATTCCATTTAAACTCTGCACATGAACACTAAAATCATATCTAGGGCAGGAAATGTTCCTTTATTTAAAGGACAACTTAACATTTTTTCACTTGTACTTCTAATATTGTGTACTTTTGACCACTGATGCCAGTTTATTCCCTACCGACAGCTGGCATGCTTCCCACACTGCCCGGTAAGGTCGGTGACTGTCTCTTTTCACTAGTGTAGAAAGAGACCCTTGTTTTCTAAGGGGTTAAACAGAGGGAGCTTTAACTAGCTTTAGCAGAGAGCATGAGCAGAGAGAGACAACCACTCTTTACAGACCCCTATCAAACTAGCCCCCATCTTAGATTGGCTTTGCACGCACATTGTAGATATATTGAATCCTATCACAACAACCCATCAACAGTAAAAGAGAAGGGTATGGAAATGACAACTCTGCACAAGAATTCCATCACCACAATCTATTAACAGCAAACAGGAAGGGTGGGAAAAATACATCTTTGTAGAAGAATGCAATCACCATTACAACAATAAATTAACAGCAAAAGGCTGTAAAGTAGAAAAAAAGTGAATAATTGGCGCTCACATATCTATGTGCAATTGCTGCAAATCCACTCTAGTGAAAAATCAAGTTTAACGTCACCTGGTACCTGGTTATCCTTGGGGGTTCACCTTCTGCGATAATACTCTGAGTCTTGTTAGAAAAGGCTCAACTAATTGTGAGTTTTGTTTCCACATAATTATACAAAATCCATTAACAGCAAACAAGAAGTTGTTAGTTCCCTCCAGTGCTTCCCCACAAACCTCTTACCACTAGGCTAATTTATTCTATAGATCTTTCCTGACCGCATGTTATTTTTCCAAAATAGTAGTGACCTCCCTGTACACGGGTTCTAACATTCCACTCTCAATGAGTGTCCTAGTTATAATGGCAGACTGTTAACTATCTACTAAGATACTAACACATCAATAGACACCATACAAATTGACAGGAACACCCAAAATACCAAATACTGTCACTACCACCCTCTTCCTGTTTGACCTCTTCACTCACCTTTAGTTTGTGAGCATGTTTGTCTGTAAATTGTGGATCTAAATAATTTCGATTAGCTCAGTATGTAGTTCTCTTGACTATGCTCTGTACCAAGCGCTATGTAAATGGTTGGTGCTATATAAATACATGTTAATGTAATGATATTCCTTATAAGACTGCATTAAAAATACTGTTCTTAACGCACGTTAGCTCTTTCTTTACACGTTCTGTTCGTATTTAATTTGCACGTGCAGGTACATTCTTTAGCCCAAAGGAAAAATATTCTTACAACAGCTGAGCTTTTCATATTCCATCCACTCCTGTAAACTTGTGATCTTTTTTTTCCAAGGACACAGAGTACAAACACAATTCTCTGCGACCTTTTGCTTCCTCGCATATCTCAAACAGGCTGCAACCAGTTTCTTTTTTTTAATATATGAAATAATAAATCTTTTCAAAATGTAACCTGATATAGAATAAGCTATGCTATCTGGGATTTATGTATAATAAATAATAAATAGAAAATGAATTTGTAAGAGATTTGATAGTGAACTTTTTAAAGGTATATCAATATTCGAAAAGTTCAACAGTTTCTCGATAATCCATAGATAATATGAATTTGCAAACTTTCTGTAGTGCATAAATGATGCGCTAAAAAGTAAAATGTCTTTAAACTGTTAAGGTTACCTTATTTCACATATGTGATGAAACAGTACTAGAAGTGTTACCAACCACCACCAATAGAAATATATGTGTTATTACAAACCCCAAATGGTTACCATATGAAAAATATGAAAGGGGAGACTGTTTTTAACCACCTCATAAATGTAAAACAAGAAGCTGTTAATTTTTAAAATGAAGTAATACACCATTCAAAATGAAAACAAAAATCAATTACATAGAGAGCACTTACAAATATCATGCCTTAAATCTATTCTTTATATCAAATACCGTATTTGCTCGATTATAAGACGACCCCGATTATAAGACGACCCCCCAAACTTTGGATATTCCATTAGGAAAAAAACTAAAAGCCTGAATATAAGACTACCCTATAGGAAAAAAGTTCAACTTGTATATATTCATATGTAAATTGCTTTTTTAATAAAAAATTATGATATCAAAAAATGTATTTCTAGTTTTTATTTCTTTTTATGTGCCAATGCTGCCTTTCTCTTTCCCTTGCCCCCATTTTTCTCTCTCTCCCCCCTCCACTTGTCTGTCTCTTAACCCCCTCACTCCCCTTGTCTCTGTCTCTTAACCCCTTCCCTCCCCTTGTCTCTGTCTCTTAACCCCCTCACTCCCCTTGTCTCTGTCTCTTAACCCCTTCCCTCCCCTTGTCTCTCTCTTAACCCCCTCACTCCCCTTGTCTCTGTCTCTTAACCCCTTCCCTCCCCTTGTCTCTGTCTCTTAACCCCCTCACTCCCCTTGTCTCTGTCTCTTAACCCCTTCCCTCCCCTTGTCTCTGTCTCTTAACCCCCTCCCTCCCCTTGACTCTGTCTCTGCCCCCCTCCCTCCCCCTGTCTCTCTGTCCCCCCTGTCTCTCTGTCCCCCTCCCTCCCCCTGTCTCTCTGCCCCCCTCCCTCCCTCCCCCTGTCTCTCTGCCCCCCCTCCCTCCCTTCCCCTTACCTTGATCCCTGGTGGCTAGTGGGGGCAGCCGGGGGATGTCTGCACGATACTTGCAGACATCCTCCATGCTGCCGACACGGCAGTCTATTATGACGGACAGCTGTCCGTCATAATAGTCTGCCGTGTCGGGCAGCATGGAGGATATCTGCACGTATAGTGCAGACATCCCCCAGCTGCCCGATTGTCCCTGGTGCCTAGTGGGGCAGCAGAGGAAGTCTGCGCGATGAGCGCAGACCTCCCCTGCTGCCGCCCGGCACGCTCGCCGGGACTTCTGTGACGAAAGCGGAAGTACCCGGCTTCTTCACAGAAGCCCCGGCGGTCGTGCCGGGCAGAAGCAGGGGAGTCTGCGCCCGTTGCGCAGACATCCCCTGCTGCTAGAGAGGGGGATCCAGGTCCCCTGCAGCTCTGCTGGGGACCTGGATCCATGTCTTATAATCTGACCTCAATTTGAGGTCAGATTATAAGAAGACCTCGATTATAAGACGAGGGGTAGTTTTCAGATTTTTTTTTCTGAAAAAAACCTCGTCTTATAATCGAGCAAATACGGTAATGTTATTAATAATAACTGTACACTCTATGGATAAAAGTATTGGGACATCCCATTTAATTATTGAATTCAGGTGTTTCAATCAGACCCATTGTCACAGGTGTATAAAATCAAGCACCTAGCCATGCAGTCAGCATTTACAAACATTTGTGGAAAAAAACGGGTCTTTCGGAAAAGCTCAGTGAATTCAAATGTGGTACTGTGATAGGATGCCACCTTTGGCGCTCTGTGGAACATGTCCTGCAAAACTTGCCAACATAATTAATATCAATGTACACAATTTGCACCATATACAAGACAAACCCTAACTGGCACAACAGGCAATTAAGGGGCCTATTGTGCCAGTGAGGCCTTGTCTCATTTTACAAAGCAATGAACTTAAACAAAGAGACAATTTGACGATTGAACCGATTGCCATCTGCTTGTGAATACAATATCATGTTAGATTCATTGCACCCTTCTGGTACTCAGCTCCTTGAATCTTATTTAAGGTTCTGCGGTCCCTGACCACTGCTGCTGGAGTACATCCATTAATGTGACGTCAAATCTTAACTTGCCGGTCAACCTGAATATTGATCGGACTTGATCTCTCATTTCCTTACTATCTTATTTTAGATGCAAGCCTAACACGCAATGAAATAATGTAATATTAGGTAATGGACAAACTTCATTTCATTTTTAAATCAACCAAACTTTATTTTGAACAGATGTGTTGTTACCTAGCTGAAATCGAAATATATTTAGACCCATAATTTGCTGAGGCCACAGAAGGGAAAAAAGGAACACAAAAATGATAGATGCAACAAAATTTGTATTCAGCTATAAGGATGATCATTGATTTAATGTTTCATTTATCTGGTGTTATAGTATGCAAAAATATAACCAGCATGATATATGGTGTGCACAGGACAAACTGATTTACCTTCATATGCTATGCATATGGCATTGCACAGACTCAAGCTAAAGCAAACAGTCTCCTAAATTTAAAGAGCCACAAAACATTTTTTCAATTTTTCTTGACTAATAGAAGCATAAGTTAAACATATTGTGCCATCTACTCAAAGTTAACCTGATGTGTATCTTCAGACATACACATGGGTTTACTCTCAGCTCTGTGTCTCATCTGAGACAGAGGTGATCTAGCTGCATTGCTGACACTTACACTTAGCCAATCAGAGTAGGGGGTCGCTCCTTGCGTCTGATTGACGTCTGACAGATCCACCACTCTCTTTCTGTCAGTGTGAGAGACCCTCATTTTTGTTTGCCACTAACAGAGGTGACCCAGCTAAGGTTAAACAAGCAGTTTCTATGCTTTATCCTCACACTAGGGTCATTGGATATTCTACATTTTTTAACACAAGTAAAAACCTTTTAGTGGCTTTTTACTTGCCACATAAACCCTAGACCCAATGTCTACTGTAAACCAAGCAGCTTTTTTGCTTTTACTATTTTCATACCATATATATGCTGCTATGACACCTTAACTAGAACCTCAACATGTGTGTGCATGCTACTATAATTATTGTTATGTGTTCTCCATAAATGTAATTGCATTTTATTAATAAATCTCGCATGAAACTTTGTACCTTATCCTAATATAGCTGATTACAAATACAATGCACTCTACCTACTAAAAAGATAACTTTCTTTAATTTCATTGTATTAACTGAATTGCATTGTGTCAGTGTTGTACAGATGTATAGGAGTTGAAGCACTCCTTCTGTCTATATGTAGTATACTATGGAGGTTGTGTATTATCATAATCAGGTGCAAATGAATGAAATCAATGCTGCCTCCACCGGAAAGCTACTTCCTGGTTGTGTCGGTGCTCACTGCGCTGGTGCAGCCAATGTATAGAAAGAGGCACGCGGTTAAAATCACCTGATTGGTGTTGGAGAACCTTTGCCAAACACTGTTTTTGAAGTTATAAAAAGGCACAATTGTTGTTATACATAACAAATGACAGTTGCACCTTTTTCTTTGTGTCCCCTGACACTTTGAAGTGAAGAGATTATATAGATTACCCCCTATGACGTCTAGGATAGTTCAACACAGCAGTTTCATCGTTGAAAGGCAATGTCAGTGCTTACAATCACAGTAAACCCCCCTTATAAATGAAACCCCATATTAAATTCCCTGAACCCCGATACTAACCCACCCGAACCACCATACTTATCCCCCCATACCACAGCGCAAGAGCCAAGGACACAGGGGCAAATACTCAATTTTTCCTTCTCAGCTCCATTATTTTTCTTAGTTTAAACCTGAATGAATCTCAAAAAGTACCATGTTTCCATTTTTCATGTTCTCAAGGTTGTGGGGAGATCCATGTTCTATTTTCCAAGGTGAATCAGGAAACAGTGGTGCTGCCCACACCTGGCATGTCCTCTGCACTGGTTGGTAAAAACACTATGAACAGCAAGGTGGTATCATGGCAAGTGGATGAACTGCTTCCATGACCATACTGAGCAGGAACTAGGTGGATCCACATAGAAACATAGAAACATAGAATGTGTCGGCAGATAAGAACCATTCGGTCCATCTAGTCAGCCCAATTTTCTTTTTTTTGAGTACTTTTATTAGTCCCCCGTTCCCGGTCTTATAGCTAGGATAACCTTGTGTCTATCCCACGCATGCTTAAAATCCTTGACTGTGTTTACCTCTACCACTTCTGCTGGCAGGCTATTCCATACATCCACTACCCTCTCAGTGAAGTAATACTTCCTGATATTACTTTTAAATCGTTGCCCCTCTAATTTAAGACTGTGTCCTCTAGTTGTGGTAGTTTTTCTTCTTTTAAATATACTCTCTTCCTTTACTGTGTCGATTCCCTTTATGTATTTAAATGTTTCTATCATATCCCCCCTGTTACGTCTTAATTGCCTGTTTATAAGCCGAAATTCCTTTGTGTAGAGCATATATCCCACCACAACCCCTTCACCATCCCTCCAATATTCCTGGGAGTGCTTTCACCACCTGCTGAAAACTTATCTAAGAAATTTTAAAAGCAATTTATAAGACGTATCCATTCCAAAAATGTTTATTTGAGAGACACATGTTCTCACCGACATTTGTGAGTGCACTTATTATACAACTCACATATATGGTGTTTTATTGGATTATACTGGGTTAGGCAATCTTTTTGTGGACTACATCTCCCACAATACTCTTACAGCTATAAATCTTAAGGGAAATGTAGTCCACAACATGTGGCGTGATGATGATTGCCTACCCCTGGGTTATACTATGAATGTTATTTTTATTCCTTCAATGCCTGCTTGCATATATGTGTTGCTGTTTTGAGGCTTTCGGAAGTGTGCTGTTGAAGGCTGCATTTTGTGTCCACACCATATTATATGTGTTTTATTATAGTCTATGTTCTGCTGCAAATACAGACTAGCATTCAATATGCTACTATATACATGTATAGCAGACAGATCCTCCTATAAGTTAATGAAAGTTATTATATACATATGAATGCTTGGTGGAATTAAGATTTCATTATATCTAACTGCCTTCCAACACATTGCAAAATAGTGCTTACCTAATGTGTGTTAATGGACAACTAACCTCTGCATCAAGAGTCTTCTTCTACAAATTAATCAGACCAAAAGTTGTGACAATTGATTTTAGCAGCCTTGGTTGTAAATAAGAGTATAAAATAAACTCAACAGGACATTTTTATAACAAGTGAAGTTAATGAACGTGGTCTTAATTCAATCAAGCTGACAATGTGGCAATATACACGCATGCTATTATAAAATGATGCATTCTAGTGTCCTTGATATTAGTAATAATAGTAATTATTAGTAGTGACAATGACAAAAACGGATAACTATATACAAAATTGGCATTATGTGTAAATTTAACGTTTGTGAATAACATAGAAGGCATGTACGTAATCTCATCTGCTTCTATTATTGTACTAAAAACTTACAGCTAAAGTAAGATTTACCAAGGGATAAATAAGGGATCTAACTAAACTCCCAAGAGTAATGTTACATTGTGCATAAACATTTTAAGTCATCAATCAATACATTTAAAACTAATGAATGTGTCATTGTTGTTAATTCATGCTGGTCCTGTGTGGGACACCACCATTTACAGCAAGATACTCTTTTAAAAATGTAACAACCTTATTAATCACAGGGGAGTATTCAAATAAATAAACAATATATCTTAGCTTGTATTATTACAGTGTTCTATATTTAACTAGCACAGTATAGTTCATTGAAAGTAAATAATTCAAAGAGTGTTATTGCTTAGCAGAGCTTCTTTTTGGGGAAAAGAGGTCTTGTGCTCAACTATAGGTGGGAATAAAAAGGTGTTAGTTCTTTCCTATTTTTATTATTGTGGTACTACATGAAGTGCCTATTTTCATGAGAATACATTAAAGGCAAATTGTCGGTAAAAAAAATAAAGTTTCACTGAAGTAATGTTTAATTGAAAGGTTGAATCAAGTGTAGCCATTTTAAAAATAAATACTTTAATGAATACATATAAATAAAGTATCTTATTGAGCCTCCTTTGATTTATAGCCAAATCAGGGGGTTCGGTTAATATGAACTGTTTCTATAATTATTAAAATGCAAAGAACTGCAAAGCTTTCCGAAGAGGTAAATACAATGTTGATTCTAGTAATAGGTGGATTACCCATTATTTTAAATAGTAATACTTCACACCCTAGTTTGGTTGCTTCTGGGTTGTGTGAAGAAAGTGTTAGGGTTGCCTTGGAATCTTCCCCTGTCTTGAAGATTACTAGTTCAGTAAGACCAACATGTCTGCACATGAATCTCTTTAAGACATTTATGTAACTGAATGTTGCTCTCATCAAGGACCTTACACTAACTACTAACCACAAAAACCACCTGCATTATCCCAACTCTGTCTAGCAATGACTGTACCTGCAGTAGGGAGGGAAGGTGGCCCAGCAGTAAACTCAATAGTTTAGTGTTTACTCAGATGGCACTTAAATTCATTCATGTATAATAAGGTTAAACTTGACTGTGTGTCTCTTATAAGCTATGGATCAAATGGTGTTCTAAATTGGGATTTAAGTTCTCCATATACAGTGGAAGATTATAATATATGATTCAACACACGATAATACTAGTCTAACAGAATTTTAAGAGCTATGATGTAGCTAAAAAATCTGTATTCATTAAACAGTGAACTATGGTGAACAAGAAGACCCAGTTGCAAAACATAAGTGAAAAAAATGTAATAGGAAAAGAGGTTTGTTCATCTTATCTATTTTGGCTTGATTTTTTCATGGAGGTTGTGAGTCCACAGTTCACTATACTTAAACATTGTTTGTATGTGGATGTAAAGAATACAACATGATGAAAATGATCTATACATTTTATTTGCAAAATTGTAAGTAAATTACTAAATTAAGAGAAAAATGTCTGTGACAACAGCTGTGTCTTGATATGCAAATTAAACATTTCCCTTTGAAAACCAGTTTGCATATGCATTTGCATATCAAGTCACAGATGAGGTCATAAACTGGAGACTCCACATACATATTTAAAACACATTTTTCTCCTAGTGTAGGAATTTACTTGCAATTTTGCTAACACAATGTATTGATATTTTTCAAATAATTTTGTATTCTTTACAATAAAGGTAAAAACAATGCTGAGGTGACACAGTCCCTGTAACAGGAATGTCTACAAGGAAAAATGGTGGACAGTGCAACCTTCAATTGTACTATGAAGTTTATGTACATAGTTCATTAGCTTGAAACACAATATAATTTTCACAATCTGTCTGATCTCTGATTAAATGGACACTAAACATATTTAAACTTTAGTTTTGTAACAAGAAGCAAAAGTTAACAATGTAATGTTTATTCACTTAAGTAAACCCAATGTGTATCTTTGCAGATCCACATTGGTTTACAATTGGCTCTAATTCAACATGGGCTCATCTGCCTGGGGTCAAAAGGTACTCACAAGTAACGGCTATATTACCCTCAAATTCGAGCCACTCTATTTGTCACTTGCACTTCTAATGTAAAAGCATAAGAGAAAAAAGTCACTTTATTAGTATGCATTACAATGAAAACTATAGCAAAACTGCAAATGTATTGCAAAAAACTCAGTATTTCTTTATAAAATAAATCGAAATCCTTTTCTGTCATTAACATACAGTTAAATGGATGTTTCTAGTACAACATAGTGAAATTATAATTCAGGTATATGATGGCAAGTCTAAAGATTAGAGTATATTTTTAAAGTTTAACATTTTTAGCCTCTGGATAAAGCAAAATATATTTTTCTGGGTTATGCATGAATGTCATGGAGTTTAAGGCTCTTTATTTTCATTTAATGTTGCTTTTGAATGGTATGTTTAAACAATGTAATAAAAATGATGTGCCCCTTTAAATTGATTTTTTTTTTTTGATGGCACCAACAGCTTTGTCAATATAAACACTTAATAATTTGTATATCCTAACATCGTGTCCTACACGGTTCATTAATTCTTGTAAACTCTGTATTTATAGCTTTGTTAACTTTGACTGTATCAAAATACAATATCATTCTGATACATAGTAATGAGCTTCTCTGTTTACTGCAGTTAAAGGACAATGTTTTAAAGACACTCTGACATTGCAAATGCTTTTTCATATAATGTCATCCCTTTGCTTTCTGAAAAAAATATAGCCAGTTGAAGACTAACTGAAAATGAGATGTCTCTCTCTGTTTTTATTTACCTTTGTTCTCTGAACTACCATTCTAATAACAGCTTAAAGGACATTTTATGTGTCCCTTAATTGGTTACGCAATCAGCAATTAAAACTTAATTAGAATTTTAGCTCATTGTGTTTTTCACAGGGGGCTTCATCAGTAATTGTAACTACGGCTGCCTGGAATGTTTCTCCAGCCCTACATATTTGTTGTTGTTTGGAATGTTTTAACTTAATTTATTTCATTTTTTCTTGTTCTCTGCTCTTATGTCCAATGCGTGTCTCACAGTATCTAATGTCAACCTCACTCACATACATGGCTCATACTCACTGGTGTATTGCTTATACACATACTGTGTGCATGACAGCAGAAAGGCACTAATACTGGTTCATTTGTTGTATTGTTTAGTATGCATATCAGCAATTTTTCTTTCAGTTATACACCCATTGCTGACTTTTGTATTTAATGGCCCGTTGTATTTAAATTCTGTTTCTTCTACCAAGCCTATGATTAATGTCAAGTGTACTTGTGTGTTTTTCCCCATTACAGTTCTATGTATGCTGTTCACTTAATCATGGAACAAAGGATTACAACAGTTGGACATAGAATGCTATGTTTTTTTCTTCTGTATCCTGCCCTTGTCTCTGGAATGGATAGCCTGGCAGAGTAGTAAGAATTGCAGTGTATACATAATTACGTAGAGCGAGATTGTTTTATTTGTCCATGACACTAGCAGATTCTTTCATTGTAGCTTTGTACAGTTATCCCTCTAACTGTAAAAAATGTCTGAAGCACGTGTAGTGCTGGACAAATCAATTTTTACTGTTAGGCAATTCAACAAATATTGTCCTTAGTAAAAGATGGTTTGACTAAAATTTGAGTTTGGCTTCCACATTTTGCTACTCACCTTAGCTTGAGTGAAATTTGGCTGGTGTTGTAGCAGTTCTGAGTTACCAAAATTCTGAAAAAAAAAGACTCAAAATGTCCTCTCTTTCTTTATTGTTATTGTTTATTGTTATTCCCCAGCAGCAAATATAAACAGTTGATGGAATGGAAATAACAGAACAGCCATGTGTTCTTATTCAATTCATATATCTTAGCTCGGGCATTAATGATACTAAAACAAAAATTCCTAATTAAAATGCACAGTTCAGATCATCAAATTCAAAGTTTGTATGCAATGCCAATTGTTGTAATGCTTTGCCTGTTTCTCCCGCATTAATTGCTGTTGGAAACTTAAGAAACATGATGAGGATGGATACCCTAATTTATTCTACATCATGTTTAAAGAGGACCTAGCAGGGAATCTTACAAAACTATTTAACAGTATCGTCTCAGAAAGAAATATTCCCAAAGAACTTCTATATGCAAATATTGCCCCAATATTGAAGCCAGAGAAGCCCCCGGAGCTGACTGGAAGTTATCGTCTGAATTCGTTACTAAATTCCGACATTAAGATCTATGCGAGTATCCTGGCAACTAGAATGCAGAATATTGTGCCGGATTTAATTTATGGGGACCAAGTAGGCTTCATGAAAGATAGATCTTCGGGATTTAATATGAGAAAAATAGTTGACATTCTGGACTATGCCCAGAGGTCGGGTGACCCTTGCCTGGCCCTGTCGTTGGACGCAGAGAAGGCCTTCGACAGGGTCAGGTGGGACTTCCTACAGGCAGCTCTGAGGGCTTCTGGATTTACTGGTCGAGTTCTAGATGCCCTTATGGTCTTATACTCTAATCCAAAGGCCAGAACCACGGGAAGAGGTATTACATCAGAATGGTTTAAGATAGGTAACTGTACAAGGCAGGGATGTCCTCTTTCTCCCCTGCTGTACTTGTTGTATAATGTACCACTGGCCAATGAAATTAGACATAATAACAAGATCAAGGGAATAAATATCAATCAAGTAGAATATAAAGTATCGCTATATGTGGACAATATTTTAGTCACATTGGGAGACCCTAAGGAAACATTGGAGGAGCTCATTAAAACCATAGAGACCGTTGGGTGTTTCGCAAATCTAAAGTTAAATATTGATAAGTCCTTGTTACTTACAAAAAATATCTGCAGGGAGGAAAGAGAAAGAATAATTGAGAAATAAAACTTTATCTGGGCTAAAAAATACTTCTCATGCCTGGGTATAAAAATATCTGGAAACCCAGAAAAGATCATAGAAAACAATATCCTCCCTCTGATAAAACAGATAAGCAGGCAACTACTGGATCTGAGAAACTCTGAAATGTCATGGCTAGGCAGATTGAATGTAATAAGGGCTTACGTCCTCCCTAAAATAAGTTACGTATTCAGAATGGTACCACTGAATATCCCAAAACCTTGGCTATCACTAATACAATCAACTTTTGATAAATTTTTATGGTCAAAGAAAAAACCGAGAATGAATAAAAAAATGTTAAACCTAAAAACCAAAAAAGGGGGACTGGGTATGCCTAACATACTAGAAACATATGAGATATGTATGCTGGCACATCTATGTGTATGCCTAAAAGAGAGTTGTGCAAAAGAGCCCTGGGCCAATATCGAGGCGCATATGATAGAATCTAATGACCTGTTTACCTTCTTTTGGAATAGCCGAAGGAAGGAGAGGACAGATATATGCTTGGTCCTGAAGAACCTCATCCCTGTATGGAATAAGTGGAAAAATTATCTTGGGATTGGAGATATATTTTTGGATTTTCTTCTCTTAAAAATAATAGAGATCAACATGGAGAATCTTAACTTGAAAGAGTGGATAAATAAGGGAATAAATAGAATAAGCCAGTTGTTACAAGATACTAAACCTAAACAGTTTGCAGATATAAAGCAGGAATTTAATTTACCTTCTAGGGAGATATTCACATACCTGAGAATAAAGAGTTTCTTAAGTAAAAAAATAGCAGAGCAGTCAGAAGGCCTAAAAATCTTCGCTAAAATAATAAATAATACAAGTAATAAAAACGTGGTCTCCCAATGAGCTAAGCTATATGAACAATACAAAATAATTCCCCCCATCCCAGTTCTTGGAGCATGGGAAAAGGATTTACATATTAATATCACAAGGGAAGAATGGATTAACTCTAATAACTTAATAGCAGCTGCAACACATTGCCTAAATCTAGTCGAAAGTTATTATAAAGTTATAAATAGGTGGCATTTCGTCCCAGTGAGGGTAGCAAGGATGTACCCATCCACTTCCTCCAAATGTTGGAGATACGGAGCAAACAAAGCAGATTATGTCCACGTTTGGTGGTCATGCCCAATTTAAAGAGATCTCTGGGAGGAAATAGCACAATTTTGTAAAAACATACTGGGGGGTATCACTAGAATTTACTTGTCTTTCCTATGTGTTACATATAGGGTGGCCGAATATGACAAAAGACAAAAAACACTTAGTAATTCACATACTGGTAGCAACTCAATTAGCAATAGCTAAATATTGGAAACTCGCTATTTTACCTACTTGGAGAATGATAAAGAATCAGGTTTCAACACAGTGTAGAATGGAAGCGGAAATTCTAAGACAAGAAAACTACTCAAACCCAAGAATAAACCAGTGGGAAGATTGGGCAGACTTTCTAAAGAACAATTAAAGTAGTGGATGACTGTGATCTAGGGGAGAAGCGGTATATAGGGAGACACCCGGCACCTCTTGTCTTGTCTTGTCTCTTTTTTTTTTTTTTGTGTGTGTGTGTGTTTGTCCTTGTTTTTTGCATTTGTCAAGCCCTTTCTTAACTGTCCTTTCGGTGGGTGTGGGAGGGAGAGGAGGGGAGAGGAGAGGATGAGAGGAAAGAGCAGAGGATGGGGGCTGGGAGGGAGGGAGGAGAGGAATAGAGGGGGAGAGGGAGGGGGAGAGGGAGGGGGAGAAAGGGAAAGAAGGGGGCGGAAGTTTAAATTAAGAGGTACCCACAAGAAGGTACCCCCATCCCTCCCCGTTTGCCTTCCTTCCTTGCTGCTAATTAAGATATTTAAAAATGTTGAAGATAACTGTGTACAAGGGCATTATATGTTCTTTTTATTGTCAAATGTGTCATTGTGTTCCTTAATAAAAGATTTAAAAAAAAAAAAAAAAGAAAGAAACATGATGAGGTATGCCACATTGGATAATTTGCACATAAAACAACCACTGATTTTGTAGTGCACATTTGAGCCTAGTATTGCTACTTTGTCTTTCCTACATGTATGCACAATTCTTTTGTTTGCAGGCACAAGTACCGTTTAATGATTTTTTTTGTGCAGGGTGCCTCTCACCATCAACTTTTTGAATGAAAGTAGTGGGGGATGTGGAAATATTGACTGAAGTATTTCATTTGTGTGTAGGATTTTTGTAGTTCCCTCTAGATATTGCACAGGACTTTCATTTGTGGATTGTACTAATGGCACACAACATGCTTTTTGTGGCTGTTGGTATCTCAGAAGATTTTCTCTAGGGATATTAGGGGCTTTCTATATTTGAGAGTCTGTGGTTTTTGTACTGTAACCATGGCTGATAAACTCCTTTCTGAGGTTCTGATGATGTTTATCCAAGTTTGTGGTATTCTACTAGATGCTTTTACATCTGATGTCTTTGCTGTAGTTTTTTTAAACAAACTGTTGTGTTTTAGGTAGGCTGGTCTATCTGTTCATTTTTGGTAGACTGAATTCTCAATAGATTAGTTCTTAATGGCAGTGTCCAGGAAGTGAATGCTTGTTTCAAGTGTATATTGGAAGGGAAGGCACTGTACGTTCAGGAGTCACTCTTTGATGTCCTGCTCGAGGCATTTTTGGCATGCTGCTACATCATCAGAATGGGGAATAATGGTTATGCTAAAAAAATTTGGAAAATGTATGTTAGGTATATAATGTTTTCCTGATACATTATATACCTTCAAAACATTTTCCAAAAATGTTAACATAATAATAAAAGTTCTGTTTTACAGGGAACACAAACCTAGCTTAACTTATGAATTTCCAAGCAGGTTTCACCCTCTTCCAATTCACTAATCTCATGATAAAAGGGTTTTAATACCCACCAAAACAAGGGGAAAAGAGGGATAATTAGTGATTTATATGGCACTTTTCTATCCACTACCACTAATCCCGAGAACTGATTGGATGAGCAGAAAAAGTATTCACGGAAGGAGACCACCATCCACAAACAAGTGAAATTCTGGTGCGAGATTACAATTCTCAAAAATTACATTAAAATTACATTATCCCCAGAGGCCTACATGTAAATATACCTCCTCCAGCCAATATATTTGATGAAGATTTTATTAAAAAATGGAACAAAACAACCCAAAAAATGTTTGAAACAACTAATGAACTTAGTCTGTGAGCACACCACTAAAGAGCTAGTGGTTGTTAACTCTAATCTTGATGTTGAACTCCTACACATTTCCAAAAGGATAAAGACTTTCCCCATCAATGGAAAGTAAATTAAAATTAGACGTAGAGAGATTCTGGAGAATACAAAAGAAAGGAAGCATGAAAAGTTCATGACGAATGCCAATAATTTTAAATCTGGCAATATCTATAGACAACAAACATCTTATTTTAAGAGAAATAGAGTGAACCTTTCTTCAATGGAGGCAGACACATCTGACACAGATAAACTCAACAGTGACATCCCCCCTCGGTAACGAATCCTGAAGGGATCGACAGAAATCAAAGAGCATACTTAAGAGGGATTTTTTAGGTACCAGCCATTTGGAAGAGGCTCTGAGCCTGAGTGATACAGAGGTAGGAGAAAACTGTGAACCAACCCATTCCTGCGTCAACCTCCTCAGCACTACAAATCATGAATCGCTCTAAAGTTAACCTCATTAGAAACCATCTATCTGTGCTCAGTAAGGGTCCATCATTTGTACCCATACCCAAATTCAATAAGTTTGAATGGGCATTAGTGAAGACATTAACTTATTATCAAGGAAACTTGCTTTAAATAACTTCTTCGAAATAAAGATATAAAAAAGAGGCAAATAAATAGGGACTGACTTGGCAGGACTATGCGAATCTCAAAGTCCTCATGACAATGAAAAGACAATGAGGAGTCATCCGTAATATCCTACGCTGAATTAAAACTTCAAGCAAATTTACACTAACGTGAAATAAACAAACAATACAGTATACTGCGCCAATAACTGTGATGGAGTAAGCTAGCACTTGTGCACAGCTAGTGTCTCACTCCTAGCAAACCAGTGAAAACAAATACAATAAAGTGAACATGTGCGCTAGTGACCAACACTAGAAAAAAAAGAGCATTACCCTTTCCTATGAGACGAAATGCTCAGATATTATGCAAAGGGAAAAAAAACAAAAACAATAATAGTGTAGTATATCAGTGCAATGATATAATAGTGCAAAGTGCATAAAGTAAGTATTTTAATATATAAGCAATAAAACCAACAAACAGTAAGATCTTACATTAAAAACGTTTTAAAAGTCCCTTACTTGTGCAATCCTGCCTTCTCCTTCCCATGTGATCTGGATATCTGGGCTGCCTCTGGAGCTGGTTTACAAGATCTACCTGCTCTTATCTGAGCTCACCCACACTGTTTATCTTGAGCAGGGTATTGCTCATGTAAATGTGAGTGTACCATTTATGCACTTTGCACTATTATATCATTGCACTGATATACTACACTTTTATTGTTTTTGTTTTTTTTCCCTTTGCATAATATCTGAGCATTTCGTCTCATAGGAAAGGGTAATGCTCTTTTTTTTCTAGTGTTGGTCACTAGCGCACATGTTCACTTTATTGAATTTAAATTTACACTAACGTTTAAGTATTATGCACACATCAAGATTTTTGTAAAACTAATGACTGAGGATAAAGAGAACATGAAGGATGATAAATCTCAACCTCTCAAATAAGGAAAAAAAGCCTTAGAGGACATGAGTAGGAACAAGATTGTTTTAAATCCTTCGATAAGGGAAGGAATATTGTAGTCATGGACAATGATGATTATATCAATATGGTTTATGGATACTAACAATATATTGCTCCAAAACTCAACACTGGAATACCTCAAATAATTGAAATCAATAATCAGGGAGGGACAATCTCTGGGGTATTACATAAACCAGAAGCAGAGTACCTCTACCCACCCGCCCCTATCCTGCTGACATTCTATAGTCTCCCTAAAGTACACAAAAAAATCAGACACTACCACCTGGCAGACCTATAGGGTCAGGCATAGGAAGCCTCACATAAAAAAATGGATAAAATCCTGGCACCTATTGTAAACAAACTCACGTCCTTCGGATAGGATATTAAGTTCACACTGGTCAAACTAAATGGAACCCAGGTACTCGATAAATCTATACTGATGTCAAGAGACAGTATAGCTCCATCTCTCACAAATTTGGGCTATAAGCCTCCGAATATTATCTTAACAAATGGTGTCCAATTCATAATGACCATATCATAATTGTTCTGGAATTGCTGTCATTTGTCCTAACCCACAATGTGTTCACTTTTATCCAGAAAATCTACCACCAAGTAATAGGGACAGCCATGGGGACATCATGTGCCCATTCAAACGCAAATCTATAGCTATGTTGGTGGGAAGAGAAAATTGTCTTTACAGAAGCAAGGACAGACTACACACAGCAAATCCACTTGTGGATGAGATACATTGATGATGATTTGGAACAATTCTGAACAACTGTTTTTAGAATTCACTGAAAAACTAAATAACAATCAGCTTAACTAACATCTCAGACATGAAATAGGAGGAAGCAACATCAAGTTCCTAGACCTCACAATAACAATTTAAAATGATCTGTGCATTAGGACTATGCTTTACCAGAAACCAACATCAACCAACAGCTTTTGAGATGGGAGAGCAATCATCCAGAACCCCTGAAGAAGAGTATACCATTTGGTAACCTTTGGTTATGGCGGAACTGCTCAGACACCGGAGATTTTAAAACCAAGGTCAATCATCTAAGAGAAAGATACATTGATAGAGGGTACCCAAAGTAATGTATCAAAACATCTTATTAGAGCGCCCTAGATACTGATCGAAGAGAACTACTACAACCCATACAGAAGGTAGAGACATAGAAACAAATTAGGTGTGTAGGGACCTTCGACACAGGGAGGCCTATTACCAAAAATATCTTACAGAAATACTGGACAGTATTACAAGATGATGACCATTTATGGCCAGTCCTCTCACCTAAAGCAACCATGATTATGAAAAGAGGGCACAGCTTAAGAGACATACTTATATGCAGTCACCTTAAACTTCTACACAAACCCAAAGTGACCACCTGGTTGACACCAACTAAAGGATCGCACTGATGTGGCACTTGCAAAGCATGTGAATAAATTCCAACTACGAGAGACTTTCAAAACTCATCATCCACAAAAATGTACAATATACAATCCTTCATTTCTTGTAAGACTAACAACGTAGTCTATATGGCAGAGTGCCAATGTAACATGAAGTATGTGGGAAAGACCATCTGGGAATTAAGGAGACGAGTATTGGAACACGTCAATGACGTGTTCAATAAATATGATACCTCAATAGCCAGACTCGTATTGGCATATCATGGTGGTGACCCCACGGTCCTTAAATTTAGTGGCATTGAACATGTCACACTGTCACCCCAGGGAGGTACACAAACAAACGTCTCCAACAGAGGGAATCATTTTTTATCTATGAACTAATAACTACTAACCCACATGGGCTTAACAAAGGTTTCTCATATAGCCCATTTATTAAATAAAAATACAAACATAAAAATTGAACCTTTGTAACGTTTCCTTACCCATAAGCTCAGGGTTTAAAAAAAAATATGATATACCTACGATACAATTTCCAAAATTTTAACATAATAATAAAAGATACGTTTTACAGGGAACATGAACATTACAGGGAACAGGGAACCTTAACATATGAATTTCCAAGCAGGATTCAATACCTATTTTTTTGGTTCACGTTAAAGCCCTGATACATCAAGACCTTCCCCAATTCACTAATCTCATATGTTCTGAGGACCTGATACATATTCCTTGTGCATACTCTGTCTGTTTTAGGTGTGCAAAATAGGGTTTTTTGCAATCATGCCCTTAGGAATGAGGTTTTCTTTTTTTTACATCTGCTCAGGAAGAAAATACAGCTGTGCGTTTGTGCACACAGTTGGAGAGCACTTCTGTCAACATGGACACATCATCAAAGAGCTGAAGCTTTTAGTAATGGATTGGATTGCTCTTGGTAGGGTGGGCAAACGATTATGCTGGTTCAATGACTTAGTCCCTGGTTTTACTAGAGACAATGAATTTATTTCCTGGTACATGTTTACAAATGAAGAATCTTTTTACATACACAGTGTTAACAGCAATGGCCATATTTCAAATGGCAAACATTTAACACCGTCATGTATCTCACATGTCATATGGTTTTATAATCCATTTTAAGAGGAGAGTGGACTGATCAAAGATGCTCTGACTGAACTGAATTTATCTATTAGGCCACTGTAATACCAGTTAATTTACCGCTGAGAAACTTCTTCAGTGCTCTTGTGTTATGTATTTATTTGAAGCTGTGAACAGTACTTTTTAATTAGGTAATGTTTTTTTAGACTCAATACAGCCTCAGGAGGGGACCTAGAAACTTGATCTTGAAAACTATCAATCAAATGGATAAATGGCATCATTTTAAATCTACTTGTTTCCTATATTTCTACAGCTAACACAGTACCATCCTTTAATCTTTTTCATAACTGCAACTATAATTGTTTTGAGAATTTCTTAAACTATAACTGGCTGAAAAAAATAATCTTTGTATGCCATGCCAATGAGCAGTAAATGCATAAGCTTTTCATGATGCCAATGCGAAGCAAATGCATACACTTTTTATGATGACAATGAGCAGCAAATGCATAATCTGTATATGTTGCCAATGAGCAGTAAATGCATACTATTTAGATTCAGGGCTTTAGCCCCATTAACCCACCCCTAGAAATGCCTCTGATTTTTACCATCATTAATACACTATGATCAAGTTGGTTTTATTAATCCAGAGAACTATCCGATAACCCTTAATAAATGTTGAACTTGCTCCATCATGTCCATAACTCAACACACCAAGACTTTTCTGTGGAAAAGATTTTCAGTTGGCCTTCTGTTGGTATATATGAAACAATTTCTCACTAGCTTTGGAATTCTAGACGTATGTATAACAGTGGTTCTAGTATTATATCACCATCCTACAGCACATCTGGCTTCCTATTACCACCATTTATAATTACAAATGGGTAACACCAGGTATATCCACTCTCTTCACTCCTATTTTTCTTATAGTTATAAATGCTTGCCATGCACATCAAGACATAACAGGTATTGAAGTGTCCCCAATATTTATTTTCAGTTAGGAGTCTTTGCAGATATTGTATTTATCCTATCAAAACCATTGTTAATTACCAAATTTGCATAATTCTTTATAGCAAAGTATTTGTATATCTTATCATAAACTGAACACATTGAAATCACAAGCTTTACCCATTAACATTCCATCAGCATCATTGGAAATCTAAACAAAAAATTGCAATATGACTGGATAAATTCCTTTCTCACCTACCTAGGTATCCAGATTCCAGATTATTATCATAATTTAATTAAACTAACAAAACAAATAAAACAACATGTTTTCACATTTTTTTTTATCTTTTGGTGCTGGATAATAGTGGCGGTTAAAATGATAATTCTTTCAAAAATGTTATATCTGTTTTGCACTATACCTCTTGATTCCTAAAACTCTATTAGGCAATTTTCAGAAATGCATTTCCAATAACAACAAAAAAAAGATTATCCTTAAATATACTACAACAGGCATGGTGGTCAGAGTATCTCAACAATTCTTTCTTCACTACCATAGAACAGAAATTTTAGCACAAACTTTTTTTTTTAGAAAATAGTTGCTTTATTCCTCATTCACTGAGACAATGAATATGGAGACCAAAGCATAAACAGCCGCATTTAGCAAATTTCCTCAAAACTTCACAAATATTTGTAATCTATTGGGATAAATACCTCACTTCTAATTGAAGCCTACAATCCATCTCACCAGATACTCCACTTTATGATTTCAAATTCCAGATCTTAACATCAAGCTACAGGAACCAAAAGGGATTATTACAACAGACCACTTAGCCACCAGAGATAACTACAAGTTAAGTTCATTTGACCAATACATATACCTACAGCTTTCTAATCTAAATTAAAAACAATAAATTCCTCTACATCAGATTCTAATAATCATATTATCAAATTATAGTACTTGGTTCCAAAAATATACCCAGGGCTCAGTAACTTATGTTGGAGACAGTGCAAACATCGAGGATCAATGTAACATAAATGTTGAAGCTATTCAAAAAGTCATCCCATATGGTCAGAAACTTTCCAGATAATTAACCAATGTTTACATTTGAATATTCAAAAAGCCCAAAAATATCCTATCTATCTTACATACGATTCCTTTAAGTGGATCTAATATTGCAAAGAAGTGTATCACAATTATGTGTATTTCTAGAAAAACAATCATCGCCAGATATTGGCAGGGCCCCAAAAATAGAAGGTGCTTATAAACTTCTCAATATCATCTGCAATTCAGAAATATCACGTTTATCTTTACAAAACCAACACCAAACATGCTACATAATTGGGATTCCGTGGCTACAATTTTTGACAGGAAAATGGTATCCATGTGAATACAGGATATAAATGTAATGCCCCATATAAATTAAACTCAAATTTAACTTTGTGTATCTCTATCCTTTCTCTTTTCTTGACTTAATTTTTTTTTTTTTATTATTCTCCTTTCCTTGATATCAGAATGTAAATATATTTTATGTTTAGGTGAACTGCAAATTGATATCTTGTATGCCATGCCTACACTTGTTACCCCCAAACCTAATGTTTAGAATTTTGATAAAAAATATATATTATCAACAGGAAAAGTAGTGCTTATTGTGAGAAAGGGAAAAATGAGCAAGATGTAATGACAGTGTGTATGTGAATTACTGTGAACTACTGGCACCATACTGGGAAACAACCAATGTTTGATGTCTGTTTTATGGATTAGGTATGTTCAGTTGTATAAGGCAACATTTAGCTTATTATGTATTAAAGCTTAGTCAACTTTGTAAGATTTCATTTTGCTGAGCTTGGTGGGAGATTAACAAACATATTAATCAATTATTAAAACCAAGGTTAGATTTGTCCTTTTCAGTAAAGTGCTTGTGCAATAGAACTCCTTTAGAGTGGTGGCCTGATTAAAAACAATGCAAATACAGAATCTGTACACTGTTGGATAGGCACTGGATTAGAATTACACCTATTGGCCTACATAATTTAATTGAGGTTACGGTGATCAAAGTAGTGGGATCAATCAAAACTAAAAACCTTAAACTATTTGAATAATCATATTAAAGAGTTTTTAAAGTATTTCTTCCTTTATTAAAAAAACACAAATCTTTGTCCATCTTCACCTCATGTTTATTATTATTCCCCCCATACATTTTATTTTCTAAATGATATTGAAGCTGCTATTTCTGAGAGCTTCACGAGCATTGAAAATAAGAAGGTGACCTTTAGACAGATGAATGACTAATCATGCAGAGTGAAGTATAATATAACAGTAAAATAGTCACTAACTTAAAATGCTTAGGTCACCAATAACAATAAATGCTTTGAAAATGAAAACAAAGAGTAATAGGTTTCCTAAGATAAAATGAGCCAAACAACTTAAATTTGAGAGATCCTCTTTGAAACATGCTTAAAATATCTATCTGTTCATCTGTTTATAAAAAAAAGCAACATCCCAAAGTAACTATGAGACGTGGGAGCACAAAAAAATAATTATTAGTTTGTAATAAAAAATGTTTGTTCTCTGTTTATTACATTTTCAATAAGAAATCATCCAAGTTATGCATGTTAGTGGTAGCATCAAACAGCTGCAAAATACAATGCATAAAAAAATGATATGAAAATTGCGGAGGAGAAAGAGTAGAGAAGAACACCAGGACACAGATACAGTATAGGGAAGAAGAGAAAAACATAGAGAGGTGGGGATAATGCCCTGGTGGGACAGACCATCTGCAGCACTAAGGTGATTCAACAATTGGGCAGTATGTCAGGCTACTAATAAATGACTCATATCCCTGCCTGTTATTAGCATGGGAAGGAAATGTCTTCTGTGGATGTTTATGCTGCTATAAAGAAACGGCATACCTACACTTTAAGCAGTACATAATAACAAGAAATATATGGGCAACAGTATGAAATTCAGCTGGAATGGTCCAAAGGGATCTCAGGGGGCATAACGCACATGCAACTGTAAAAAAGGGATCTTCTTCATAAAGCCTATGCTACTATGCGGGATTAGGCAGCGTGAGATAAAGTCCAGCGGCATTATTGGCAAGTGCGTTCTCCTCTCCAGTGATACCAAGTTCTTGTGCCCTATAGCTCATGAGAAAATATAAGTAGTTTGAAAAATAACCAAAATAACCAGTGTCACACAGTATATTTGCTTCTATGGGCTTTTCCTCAGAAAAGTTAATCCAAGGTAGTTTACCTCTGGGAATGTAGTTGGATAATCCACCCTGGCACTGAAATATTCAGCAGTCCAAGTTCACTGAGGAACGTGGTGAGTTCGTCTGGGCGGCTTAAAGTAGAGATCCGATTGGACTTCTTCCCCCACAAGGCAAAAGAGGTGTTCATCATGTATGTGATAGAGGTCTCCTGAAGGACAATTATTATAAATAGACGTAGAAGGTACCTAACTGTCTCAGATCTTAAACGATGGCATAGTGCAGTATTCCTTTATTATTGTATCGTGGTCAGTGTGAAAGTGAGTGAACATCTCCCTTCACCCTCTTGATTTTGAGGACATTGTCAGTTTCCACAGCTGAATCTGTATTTCTTTTTAGAATCTTATCAATGAGATGCTGTATAATGGGCTTTAAGTTCTTAATTGGCACTTCTTCAAGGACCCCTAGGACCCTGTCCAATGTCATTGACTGGTCTTCCTCTAGTGCAAGCACCCGCTCCTCTATGTGTCTAATGTTTTGCTAGAGTTCCGAAATCATCTCTGAGTGACTGAATAGCTTTGTTTACACTATCTCGGCTATGCCCCTCTTAGTGGGCAGAAACCTAACGGCTTCTCTACAATTCTCCTGGAAAGCCATTGTTTCGATGGCTCTGGCTGTGAGACTATGGCGTGGGATCTTTTGATGTACCGGTTAAAAAAAAAACTGCCTTTAAAGCATGAAGAGAAACAGGATTACAGATGTTTACATAGACATTGGAAAAAGTTTGGGGATGGTTTAATTGTTCGTTTTCGATTAAAGAAAAGCCAGCATGAGCTAGGAAATTTGCAGAAAGCATACTGTAGGAAAACAATTACAATCACAGGCATTTTAGTGGACTTTCAGTGAAAGGTACCAAAAGATTATTTTATTGCTAGTAAATTTTCTTGGTATTTGGAAATTAAATATAAGTAGTGTAGACAGCATGGTAAAATTCAGTAAACAACGGACAACTGGAAATAGTCATTTTTTTTGGCAAGCAATGCATATTTCTTTTAGCAGTGGTAAGAGATTACACTATATTTAGGTTTGAAATGCAATCTCCTGAGCATCTTGCTGCTGCAAAGTCAATATGGTTAGCATGGGAGGAAAAGCAGCCGGATCTCTGAATATTTTCAGAAACAATCAGTATATCATTTGCAAAATCAATAAACTTTAAAATTTGAGAAGGAAAAAGAAGTAAAAGGCTGCCATTGTTGGTGTGCTCAGTCCAAATTAAACCCATCTCAGTCTTTGCATGTGCTTTAAAATCTGGTGGAGTTTAATGGGTTAAATTATTTTTTAAACTCTTGTTTCACTAATAGAAACAAAAGGTAAACACCTGATGCTACTTGTCCGGAGTTTTGTTTAGCTTCTCTCTTCTCCTAGGACGGCCCCAGGTAAAGTTCCCTTCTATTCAGTGGTGTATCTTTGTTTTGTGCTGCCCTAGGCAGACAAAATTTGGGAACCCCCCTACCCACATGCATACCCACAACATGCCCATAAGCCATGTTTCGCACCCATTACATGCCCCCATCACTCCTTTACTTGCCCCCCATCACCCCAATTTCATGCCCCCATCACCCCATTACATGCCTCCATCACCCCCATTTTTTAAAATTTAGAATAACCCTTTCCTTTATTTTAATTTAAAATAACCCTTTCCTTGATTTTTTTAGATTTCAAATAACCCTATTCCATGATTTTTATTTCAAATAACCCTTTCCTTGATTTGTATTTAAAATAACCCTTTCTATTATTATTCTAACCCCGCCCCCCCGCCCCCCCCATTACATGCTCCCATCCCTCTTCACCCCAGGACTACTCTGTTGGCTAGTGGAAGGCAGCATGGTGTCCTTCCATGCTGCCTGTTTGGAACACCACGTGGTGAGTGCAGATCGGTCACATGGCTTGGCACGTGTCTGACGTCAGAGTGCCAGTCACATGACTTGTCAGCTCTTTCTCTGTGCTGTCTGTTCGGCTCCCCATGCTGCCTGCTTGCAATTTTTGCATTTAATTTTGTGCCACCCCCCAGAGACAAACAAGGCAAGTGCCACTCTAGACACTTACCTTGTTTGCCTAGCGCTAAATACAGCACTGCTTATATTGGTGGCATGTCCAATTAACTGTCTCTCATTTCTATAGCACAGTAAAGCAAGGAAGCTTCAAATCACAGGATTAAATGCCATGCATAATAAAAACTATACGTCAATTTATACTTATGCATTAATATTATAAGTGAAATAAATGTCTAAGTGAAAAAAAATTCAGTCTCTCTATGAATACTGTAGGTGCTCTTTTTTTAAAATATATACATTTTGCATAGAATAATGTTTAATACCCACTCACTTTTTCAGAAGATAATCAATGTTTTCTAATTTATTATAGTGGAAAAAAGTAATAACTTTTACTAGAGCCCAAAACAACTAACACCTAATAATGTTAGCTCTTACATATTGACATTTGAATTAATCCTATGGTTTTGCAGATGAGAAATAGTCTTTCATGGTTTCTTTTCACACTAAAATTTTCAGAAATGAATTACCATCTATTTTTTTATTGGAACAAACAATTTAAAAGTCATGGTTAATTCCCCATCAGACAGAAAAGATGCTGATGTCTTGACATTATGATTTGAGAAAATAGAATTAATATAGACGCCATATCTCCAAGGAAACTTTTCCTTTGTAATTAGGTAATCTAGAATTATTATGATGCAGATAGGTTTGCAAAATGATTTGATGCCCTGAAAACTATCTACCATCTTCATATCTTTAATTCTAACATAAGGACACAGCTGGCAGAATTATCTCCATTTAGCCCATTTCATCAAACAATGCTTTGAAGAACAAAGTCAGTGAATAATTCAATTTTCTCATCAAGTTTTAAGTGTCTAAATAGTTTGAAATGCATTACAAGATTTTCTAGTAAAAGAATGCAGTAATTAAACTAAGTCAGGTACTGCACAGTGCATCAAAAAGAATGTGAGTCATCAAGTACTAACATGTTCAGAAAAGGGGGGGGGGGGGGCAATCAGTGCTGAAGATAACCACAGAGAAATCCTCATGTACTACATAACATCATAAAGTCCAGTAAGAACATAAAGCTCTCTATAACATATAAAATAAATAAGACTGAATAGTGTGTCAGTCATTGCTGAATGTCAATAAGGTAATTAAGCCATTTGCCCGCCATGGTCTCCACTCTTTGGAAATACCTATTTCACCCATGATCCTCTAAGCTCTCCATTCCAAAAGTGTGGGCAATATGTTTTTGTTTTTCATTCCTTTGCAAGCCTATAAAATAAAAATACACATTTTATGAGAGAATTATATTTGAAGGCACGATAACCAGGTAGTTCTCCAGTTATTCGTGGAAAAATAGGAACAAGAATACTGAGCTACCTGTTGACAACACCTAATATAGAACAGGTTATAGTGTTATTACTTCTGAATGTATACATTAAGGTATATTCATGAACCAGGGAACTTTTACTGATGAAGGAATAACAACAATTAGGCCAAAATAGTTGAGTAGACACAATGGCAATTTTTCTAACCTGCTTTTTGTAATTCTGTTCAGTTCAAAACAGATCCAAGTTTGCTCCATTAACTACATATTCATGTTTAATATGTGGCAGCACAAGCTCATCATTAATTGTTCTTCTGATACATCTGATTTAGTGGCAGTTTCTATGTTACCTTAAAAGTCTCCTGGTGCTTTTTTACAGAGAATATTTTTTAGAAATGACATTTCTCAGGTCAATATCAGTATATAAGATAATTGGGCTCTTGTTTAATTTTCTACTGCGCTTGTTTAGCATGCATATTCTTTTTACTGAGAATAAATAGCTGTAAATAGCTGTGTGAATAAATTCATTAATAGGGAATAGGGTTTGCACACAAACAGCATGATACTAAACAGTTTGCCTTTAGCTGGAGATAGAGCCTGTATAAGGTCGTAGTCACCCCTGAGTCTCCGCTGAGGTGTATAACAGTTACATTGAACACATTTAACTAGCAAGCCTTCCAGTACTGGGGAAAGAATAATAAAACATCAGAACTTGAATGGAAAATGTACTGTTGAATATAAAATAACCCTGTACTACCTCCCTCCAGTAGTGTATCTTCCACAAGGCACTCGCCTAGGGCGGCACTTTGCCAGAGGGCGGCACCAGAGGGTGTTAAAGCAGACTTTTGGTGTTCTAAATATCGCTCCCCCACCCTTCAGCAAGCTTTAGCTCCTTCCAGTTAATCGGACTGATGGGGCATTTAGTGTGTGTGCAAAGTGGGTGATGGGTGCATGTGATGGGGCATGTCGTTGGTGTGCAACGTGGGTGATGGGGCATGTCATAGGTGTGGGGGTGGCCGAATTTCGTCTGCCTAGGGCAGCACAAAACCAAGATACACCACTACCTCCCTCCAGAAGAGTCCAAACCCACCTTACAGGAAGTCTCTGAATGAACATCATGGCTGATGCCGTTCATGACAATTCACAGGGATCTCTGCTAATTGCGTGAGCCGTAGCCCTGGGTGTACCTGTTGGGAATTTGCCCTACACAGTTCTTTTAGTCTTGTATGTCTCTCTTAGAAAAACAAATGTTCTCCTTTATGTCTTCCTTTACTGAGTCTGTCCAGCCATACATAGAGCATGATTTTTTAGCAATGTAAAGTATCTATAAATGTCCAGCAGCCATATAGTGGAATAAAGCAGAAGCTGCTTTAGATTTAATTAAAAAGTCAGAGTTTTTTTTTTTTTAGAACATTTAAATTAATCATAATGAGAAAACATAGTTTCCAGTATTTGAGTGAACAGTAAATTACCAACAATTCCCTATTCTGTGATGAAATTATCTCCTACTGAAATCTATTTTTGAACATGGAAAAAAAGAAGAAGGGCTATGTTTACTATACAATCATGTTAGGGATATACTTTCCAACCATGGGAGATTTGTAAAAGATTAGAAGATTTCTGACAAAGTAAGATATCCAATTCATCAAAAATTATTGTGGAAATAATATAAATGGCTTAAAGGTACAATTACACTTATTTTTTATTTTTGCCAGGATGCCAAGATTTTAACTGTCATTTCAGAAAAACATAACATATCGGGCTTGTAAAATGGTAACCAGGTTTATAAGCAAATCAGAAACTAGTGGTTTTGGCTAAATGATTTTTGACAAACCCATAACCAATCCTATCTCCAAGATCATTCACCATGACATGCTATAATTAAGATCATCATTCTTCTTTGGCCAAATAGTATAAATACAATTTCTCTTTTATATTTAAATACTTGATGCCAATGTTGTTGCAATGGGTAATTATAATGGGTAATTAGCACAGTCTGTTTTGTTCTTTCTACACACCACATAGCCACTGTTCTTTCTACCTGCTGACACCTGTTCTGTATACATCAGTGTTACACCCACTTTTTCGTTTACAGTGCTTGCACCTAAGGTAGGCAGTATTTCTAATAATATGTGAATTCTGAGTCATGTTACACCAGAAGCTTTTAGGACATTTCAACTGCTCCCTTATAAAATAGGCACACAGTCAACTACATACCAGATGACTATGTGACTGCTAACACAATTTTAGCTACAAAACAGAAAATGTCTGTTTTTTGTTTGTTTGTCTGAAGCAGTAAAAACTCTTATACCCAGAACTCAAGATCATGAAATTTGCATAGCGTATTCAAGGATTTCTAGGTCAACGCAACTATTTTCTGCTCTCAAGTTTGCCTTTGCCGAGTTGTGAGATAATTAAGATGATTAGATACCACATAATCTGCAAAGTTGATGGGTCATTGTTTTACATCATCAGTGATGCCATAATCTCCTTTTTCAACACCAAATGAGATTTCTCTCCCGAAGATCTTATGTTATAGGTTTCAAAGATTCTAAGGTTGGTTTCTAGGTCAAAGTAACTATTTTTCTCCACATTGTTCCTTTCCTGAGTTTAGAATTAATTAAGATTTGAGTAGGAACACAACTTGCAGAACAATGATTACAAACTGCTACAAGAAGGAGCAGCATAACTGCTGAGGAAACGGTATGACTTCCTGAACAATACTAGGGAACTGCTACAAGACGGAGCAAAGAGAAAACTTCCGATCATCTACTAGAGAGTTAATGAAAGTGAGGAGCAGCGAAAAGGACAAAAATACCGGTTAAAGCCAGGTAGTTAAGCTAGTGTATGAATAATTGTGGATATTTTTTTTTATAATTCCTACATTTACAGTATAAACAATGTTCAGATATTCTATTATGCAAATTAGTATTTGATTATTTGCCTGTACTTTGTATTTTAAACTTATCCATTATTCCTTTGAACACTGGTCTTATTAAATATCCAGTATGACTTGCAAAGTGGATGCTGTGGATTGCTAATGTTCTCAGTGACATAAATACATGGATTTAAAACCTTGTTTTTTTGTGTATATCTTTTGGATTTAAGTGCTAGTTATAATACTATGGATTTTAAGACCACTTTGTAATGAGACATAGACTGGTTCTTCTCTATATGATTGCTATATCATAACTCTGGTTAGCTCCATGTAAAATTGTATCCAACCTTTTCTCCATCACTGTGAAGTTGTAGCCTAGGAAATTAGTAGCTAAGACTTTTATCCTTTTCCTTGCAAAATTAGCTCCATAATAAAGATCGTTCTAAGTATATTTTTAATCTGCTAGCTGTTCCACAGGGCTTCAGTGAAAAAAGCCTTACTGATTAGCCATTAATGACACTACTGTTGCCCTTCAGAGAGATATTTACATGAATAATATGTAGGAAAAGCAAGTCACTTGTCCCATTAACTCTACTATCAAGGTTAAATTACTTAATAAATGTCTGTCTACTATGCAGTCATTGAACACATTAAGCAAGATTTCATTTAATCAATAGGAAAAGACTGCTAAATGGAAAATTTAGAGAGTTTTGAAACAAAGTTAGTTAGGATTTTGAAATAGTTATCTGTACATTGTTCGTGTAAAACACTGTTTTGTGGAATCAAGTGTTTTGCACTTAGGCACGCTTATTGGCAGTAGTTAATCTTCTTCTTTATTCTAAAGTTCAGAATTGCCAATCAATTTTGCCATCCATATTGTAGACATGAAATGACACTATGATGCAAGTGACATGATGGCAGGAGGGTACATACAGTATAACTGAAAAGCTGTTGACGATGAACAATAACTGGTGATGGTTATAGCAAAATTAATTGTAAAACCTCTAGGATTTAACCTCTTAATGCCCACATATTCTTTGGTACTTTTGTCTAAAAGGAACAAAAGCACCAAATGGCAATTTTGTGTTCCCAACTCCTCCTGAAATATTGTCTTCGTTGGTTCGGCTTGATTCGTTTTTTATTAATTTTTTTCTTTTTCCTCTTATTGTTTTACACTCAGCTACTGAAGCACTAAAATACTTTTAGTATGCTTGCTGATTATCACTGTCATTTTTTTTCATCTGCTCTTTCACAGATATTCTCTTTTTTCTTTTCCTTTACTTCCTTTATTTTTTTCCTTTCATCTCCTTTTGTTTGTATACATTTTCAAGTTTGAATTATATATGTAGTAAGCATCTAAAGAACATTATTTTCACGTGTAGAAGATCTAGTGGACTTATCTAAATATTTTCAGTGTTTAATAAGATGAATAAGTCAGTGATAAGTATCTGCTTTTCAGATGATGTTCTGTACATCTCTACATCTCCTTGTCGTTTTGGCCATGTCTGTTAGGATGGCATACAACCAGGGACATATCCTGCCCCTGAATAGTAGGTGTGCGCTGAACTGGCAGCACACCTACTTGAAATATGTCCAAGAGGCCGACGGGGCAGTGAATTTGGCATAAGATTCACTCACTCTGTTGCCCATTCGACCATCATAACAAGTATACGAAAATAACTTGATAAATTCTCTGACAGTGTCATGCCTCTCGGATATATTTCGGGTATTTCTGGGGTCTGTGTGCTTTCTGTCCACAAAAAAACACAGGATACACCACTGCATAAAATGTCCTAATGTGCTAAGAGATTAATATGTTTTTCAGTCATTGGTAAATATGCAAATGTCTGCAGATCCATGACCACTCTACTGAAAATTGTAATAGTATCAATTGAAAATTGTGAAAATCCTGTTTATGTGTTTTAAGGACCAAACATTCAGCCAACCAATACAACTTTACTGATGCTGCCACTCTATCTATTCTCAGTCTGGCCACCTGAACCAATATGTAAATTGTTTATAACAAGTTATGATGTGGTTATATTGGATATTTTACTATATAGCTACATCATTTGCAGACAGTCTTACAATTTGAACTCATTTTTATAGCCTGCCTTCAAATCTGGCCATCTCATCCACAGTCAATAAAAATAAGCTTTTTGTTTATATTGAAGAATAAACCATGTAATGTTCCTATCCTGTTGATGGGAGTTGGACTAGGTAAGTGTTTATTAAAGAGGGATTAAACCCTAAAAATAAAAAAGTAAAATAAAATTTTTCCCCTAAATCATCAGTTATTTTTTCACGTATTACAGCAGATATTTAATAATTTCCATATCAATTAACCATTTATTAATGTACTTTTTGAACCTTAAAATGTAAATTCTCCAAATAAACTCTGAATTTGTTTTATTAATACAGGGCTATAGGTATAGGGGAATCGTATTCCAGTGTTTAAATGCTAGGAGAGGAGGAGGGTGGGAAGATTTGCTCATGTTAATTAGAGCATTCTACCATTTGTTCAAGTCAAGAGGAATTGCTAATGCTAAAAGCAATGGAGCATGGTAAAAGGTCACTTCTCCCACACGTCCCATTTTTAAACCATGCTAATGTGCTTGTTGCTGTGCAGTACATTCTACGCATTTATATAGTTCTAAATTGTCAACGAGTAAACACTGCAATATTATGACATGTACAATGGCACCTGAATAAAATATTAAAATCAATTACAATTTTTCAGAAGCAAAAGAAAAGCAATGCATGTGGAATAATGTTTACTCTTTTGTGGTAGGCATAAATATCTAAAGCGCATAAATCCATTCTTGCAATTTCCCAGAATGCCTGCAAGTAATGAATGACCAGTCAAAAGCACAATAAAGCATGATAAAAAGGTAAATTTATATGTATTGTTTGTTATTTATTTTGGTAATTTTATTTGGTATATTTTGATCTTGGATTCATTTTATTGACATGCTCACATGCTTAAAAACAACTTAAATGGGTTAACAAAAAAGGTTCTAGCACATATCCAAAATGCAAAGTACCTTTGGGGCTGGTCATTCCCTCTTTTTGACCTGTTGATTATGTTTTTAGCTGTGGTACTGCTCTTGTTCTCTGAGTAAATTTATATTCCCTTGCATTTGTTATTTCTTCACGATCTCTATTGGAAAGAATGGTCCATTTTTCACTGCTGTAAAATTAAGAAATGCATGCCTAATATTTTCTGTGAGTATTCAGTCGGCATTAGATATCATACAATTTTTACATTTTTAAAAAATTTTGTGTATTTTCTCATATAACTGTATGTGTGTCATGTACATACTATTATGTACAATTGCAAGTGAAACACAGTTGTGTGCATGGGAAAAAATAGATACAGGAAAACAAGACACTTTTTCTGCCTTTTTTATACTACAGAGGGAAGTTTTGCAATGTTCTTGCCTACTCAGCACAGTACACTGTTAAAGAGACAGTCTAGTATCCAAACTCAATTTGGTGCAAGATGAAGATTACTGCTTGTATAATGCACATGCTTTTTTCCAGCGTGATTTGATGCAGGCATTCAGTATAAATCACATTTTTAATATTTGACTCAAGCCCTCCCCCAGTGATTACATGTATATTGCAGGTGCGGCACCACTGATTATATAGACATGGAGGATATAAAGATTTGTTTAATTTAGTCACTTCCTGTGCTGCTGGAATTTAATAGATTGTGTGAGGTGTGATAAATTTGCTCTTGTACACAGTAGGATCTCTTAACAGTGCAACACATTGTCTGATGACATCACTAGAGACAGGAAATGCCATTCATTTGAATGACATTGTTCTCATTGGTTCCTGCAGCAAAATATAAATTGATTTTTAATCAGCTAGTGTGGGCAGTCCTGTTTTTTTGATCTTCTAAATTCTCTCCTGATGAAGCGGCGACAGAGGTTCCCGTGAAACGCGTGGAGATTACAAATTTTGGCTGCAGTCCCCTCTCTGATTGATGGACACATCTGCTGCCTCCTGATTATTTCTACAACTCCAAGAAAATACGGTCGTATTGTGTAGCTGTACTTCATTGGAATTTTTATGCGCTTTTAACTTAAATATCTTGTGAGTCTGATTCTGCACAGCAGGGGTTAATCCAACATTGTTTTTGGTCCTGCACATGTGTGTTTTTCTGTTCTTTTTTTTCAGACTAATGTTATTAAATATCACTTTGAAGACAAGACAGCCGATATGAATATTATTTGCCTACACTTGTGAGTGGATATAGTACCTCAATCACCAGATCCCTCCTGTGTTTATTGCATATTGCACTATTTTGTGTTTTATTTTTTTTCTAAAAGGAACCCACTATCCTGCGCCATTCTGTTTTTTACCTGGTTTTTTGCAAACTGCTTTAATTTAACAATTTCATCCAGCTGTAAGTATTTTACATTTTAAGCCATGCAAAAAGTAAAACATGCATTTTAAAGTACTTTGAAAGCACATTAATATTCAATAACAGTTGGAAGATGGATTGTGGGCACCAGACAGTCCCTTTAAGTGACCTAACTTTCTAGTTCATCTTTTCCCTTGTCCTTTCGGTTTATAATTTCATGTTAATTCACCTTCTCGTATTCCCCAGTCTCATTGTCATTTTCCATTTTATCTCCTACCTCTTCTGTACGACAAAACAATATCATTATAACGTTTTTCAATTTGAAAATCTTATTTCTTTAAAAAAAAAAAGCAACTAGAAAACAATAATAACTTTTTTCCTCATTAGAAGTTACAAAGTTTACATATTTATCATGCTCTGTATTAGCATTAGCACAACATTACACTGCATTAGACCACTGTGTACATCCTTTATTAGCCCAGTATGTGGTTGACTATATTACAGTGATTTATACAATTCCGCTCTGTACTGTAATGCTTTTTTCATATGTTATAATGTAAGTTGATGAATAGAGATATTTAACTGCAGTTCTTCCAGAAAATGCAGGCCATAGACTACAATTAAGGATGTGGATAACTTTTAGAGCTGAGATTATTATCTTTCATAAACATACTTTCAGTTTTATCTTAAAGTTACTACACTGACTATTGAGTAGTGTTGAGCGAACCCAAACTGCACTGTTCGGGTTCGTACTGAACATTACGGTTTTTGGACCCCGGACCCGAACACGGACATTCCACTGTATGTTCGTGTTGGAGTTCGGGGTTCGGCGATTACATTGCATGTAATGCTATTGGCTTTCTATAAACCGAAATAGAGTCCCCAATCATCATTAGTACAGGACGTACTATGCCGTCCTAACGAATTTAAGGCACTGAAAGTCAGGACGGCATAGTACGTCCTAATGTCACGAAGGGGTTAATAGCAACCTGCCTGGGAGGAAAAAAAACGACAAAGTGTTTCCAAAAACGACAAAAAGAGTGTCCCAAATGATAGCCATACTTGCATTGTTTGCATAGATACATTACACATTAGGCTATACAGAGATCATATCCAGTAGCTGTTTATAAGGTGTGTTTGAGAGGGGTGACTGCATATAGTACAAGTAACAAAAAAGTGGAAAAAAATAGACTGCTTGGACAATCCTTTAACAATACATTGTCATGAGTTTAGCGAGTCAGCCTGACTCATGGAACTGACATTTCTCACTAACCACTTGCCCTTGATTAAATCGTCTTGAATTCTTTTTTCAGGTGCAAGTACATAGCTAATATAATACATTTAACATTTCTGATGTGTCGTATTAATATAACAACGGCTCATTTACAAGCCTATCCCTATAGCTGAGTTAGTTTGAAGTTCACTGGATGTTCAGTGGCTTCGATTAGAAAATCTGTTTCCTAAATTAGAGCAGAAAGATCATGCAGATATCTATTGAAAAATCATAAAAGATATCCAAAGTTTTGAAAGTTGTGCAATTACTACATATGAAACCTGTTGTCCTCTATTTAAATGACAAAGCTGGCTGACTTATCAAGACATTTGTGTTGTGTGCCAAATTGTATTTGCCACACAATGACCCATAAACACAGCAACTGCTGCTTAAAGTGAGATTGATGCATATTTTATGTTTCACCCACATGTCCATTTGTATTTTTCTTCCAGCTCCTAATCTCTTTTTCTCTATATGATAAAATGTCATTCTTAAAGATAGCACTGTGCACAAACTACTAGCTAAACCAGATTATACATATAGACAACCTTAAAGTCATATTCATACCTTAAGTTTCTTTGGGGCAAAAGGTTACATTGGCCTTTAAAATTCAGTCATGCAATACATTTTAAATACCACCAAGTATAAAAATGTTAAATTGCTTATGACATCTGTTCTGAGATGTGAATGTATCTGACAGTAATTATAGTAAATTTCATGTTCAGGTACACTTGGACCGGCAGCAGTATATTTAATTCTAGTTTTATATGCTGTACATACTGTAGCTGTCTGTCCAGTAAAGAAACCTCTATCAAGTACAAATACAGCATCCAAGGAATAAGTGCCTTCCCACAGCATGAAAACAATCCCCTACAATGTTAATATTACATATATATGCAATTTAGATGTCATGTTATCTCTGTATACCATTAATTATTTAAGGAATGCAAACTGAGAGTTGTTCATATATTATAACTGTATAAAGGTACCAACAGTAAATGTAATATGCCCGCTATGCTTTGGGTTCAAAGAGAGTCCTAGTAAGATTTAATATGTTTAAATTGTATTACATTATTGTTTGTAAGTTTATTTCTCTTACATGTTTAATGTGTTATTACAATTTCTATACTAACTCCGGTAATTTAAATTTCAAAACATATGTTAAAGACTATTTATTGACCATACGTGTCATAAATAACTACAATGGCCTATTATGAGTAGAAATACAAATGAAGAAACATTACTTTTGTTAACTATAGAGTCTATTCAATAAATGGAGAATTGCATTGAATTAAGATTGGAATTTTGAAACTAGGTCAAATTAGCCAAGTTGGAAAAATTCTCCAGAGCAGCTGCATCGTCTTAAGTTTCACTTTCCCATCTCAGTTCCCTGCAATTCGCTCGTTATTGAATAGACCCTTACATCTTCTTTGTCTTTTAAAGTTGACACCTTTCTTTGAATACAAGAAATAACAACCTGCAGTAGCAGCTATGAGTTCTAATTGCCTTTAAGCCTGATGATAAAACACCAACTTGGTGGCAAACATACTCCATTTCTTCTTAGCTGCCATGGAAACAATAATCTCCTTTTCGAACACGGAGGAATTAAAGAGTTAAAGGATAAAAATAATAAAACTGTCACTAAAGGGCAGTTGTACTGAGAAAAACTGAAAATAACAACAAATAATGTATGCTTATCCTCACATAAAAAGGCACATAGCAGAAAAATATACCTATAATTATAAACAAGTTTACAAGAGCTACATTTGTCTTGTGTAGTTATCAATAAATATTACCTTTTCTATTTTAAACCATCCATGTCTGCTTGTTGTTTGTTACTAAGAAGCAGCTTGTTATTCAGCTTGGTGTAAGCTGTGATCAAAATCTTAAATTATTGACCAACTTGTGTTTAATATAGTCACATGCAGTGTAATTTTGATACTTGTGTTCTCAGAATACATGAAGCTCTGAACATCTCATTCTGATGTACAATATTTCTTGTATTTCTATTGAAGTATTGAAGTCTACATACTAATCAATAGAGGTTGCACATTGCATTCTCCATGGGAACAATACAATCAAAGTCCTTCAAATTACACCTTTTAGCAGATGAAATAGAGAGGAACATATCCATCGATCATCATCGAGTTGCCATTGAGGCTTTATATTCTGACATATCTCAGTATTATTAAAAAGAAAGTGGGAGCCACATCTAAGACCAAATGGTGATGCCCCTTCAGAGTAGGTATTATCAGACAGTGCTACATTATTTGTTAAAGTTGCTAAAGCTTGAGTTCTTTAAAGCAGCAAAAGTATAGAACTTTATTCCCTAAAAAGGGCAAAAATACAGTATTATAGTTTGCACTACACACCCAAACATAGGCCTCTATTTGGCAGAGAACCCAATGGGTGTAAAATACCTGTCAAGACACTGAAGAATCTCAATCTCAAAGTGACTATTTTTTAAAGTGTTGTACCCATCGTGACAATGGCTGTTAAACGTTCCTGTGGTGTTTGTTTTTAGCTGTAATTTTCCTCTTTCTCATTTAAATGTACCCACACATATTATATACTGGTTTTATCACCATCAAAGGGCTTTATTTAGATACCATTATTTTCATCACTTCATATAATTAACTATAAAAAATATGATGAAAGAATTTAAAAAAAAAAACGTTTTCTAAATACTTTACACAATTACAAACCTTAAAAAACATCCCATGTTAAAGTGGGAATTAAAAATGTATTCTCATAGTAGTGATTGGTTTGATGTGAAGTATTTTTTGTATAACCCCTTAAAATAACAAAAATAATAGAGAGTGATAGCCCAGACACAATAGCTGTGATAGTAAATATTTTCTCGGTTGATTTTTTTTAATAAACAGCTTTAAATGTTAGTGTTATGACAGCAGTTTCACATCATACAATGGGAAATGGTATAAAGTTGTACAAATGGAAATAATGGTGCACTTAACTGCTCCAGTCTTTCTATGGTTGCTAGAAGGGGCATTAGTAAACACGAAGACACATTCAAAACACACAGGTGCATTGTTTGCTTATCCTGGCAAGATTCTTTGACTGCAATGTAATTACAGAATGGTACTTAGTGTTTGGGGTTGTCAAATAAATGCAAACCTATTAAGTTAATCCTTCTCACTTGTTCCTCTTTCTGAATAGTGTCTGTGGAAAGTTCTGCATGCACAGAAAGATTTTATTGCATGAGAATATACATTGCCTGGCCAAAAAAAAGTCGCCACCAAAAAAAAAAAGGTCACACACTCTAATATTTCGTTGTACCACCCGTAGCTTTGATTATGGCACGCATTATGGATGGCCAATCCATGTGTGAGAATGTGTCTTATGCTCCCTGAACCACTCTTTCACAATTTGAGCCCGTTGAATCCTGGCATTGTCATCTTGGAATATGCCCGTGCCATCAGGGAAGAAAAAATCCATTGGTCATTCAGTATATTCAGGTAGCCAGATGGCCCCATTCTTTGGGCACATAATTTTGCTGAACCTAGACCTGACCAACTGCAGCAACCCCATACCTATTTGCTTAGTTAAATCAAGGTGGCGACTTTTTTGGGGGGTGCCAGTTAGTGTATTTGAACATAGAAAAAGAGTATAGTATTTTTCTGCACATAAAAGTGAACTTTAACCTGTTTTTAATTGCCACTCATGATTCTTAATACTACATAGTAATAATACTCATATATGATGTAGTGACTGCATAGGGGCTATGATGAAATATTAATATCACCTGCATCACATCTCATCTGCAACTAACCTTTTAGTGAATAGCCCCATATCATTTTCAAATATTATATGTGCTTATGTTCCAGTGAGCAAAACAATGTTTAACACTTTCATAAAACATTGCTACAGGTATATACCAAAGCAGAGTGATGATGAAAGTGAGTGTAGCATACCTACAAATAGACTTTTATAAGTCAAAGTAGGTAAAAATTAACAGACTAGTTTACTGAATATGGAATCTAACAATCGATATCGAGTATCGTTAAGTGTCTGCGGCCTCTCTCTAACCCTCATGTGACGCACACAATAGGACACCAGGGAGAGATAGCAGGATACCTGTTGGCAATGTCCTCCGCAAGTGAGACAGCTGGGCAGTCTGTGTCCTTCATGCTGACTAACCTTTTGTAGATTGGCTTAGTTTGTCTCTAGATAGATGATGCACAGACATTGATTGGGTGCTAATCTATTGTATTATTAAATATCTACTTGCTATCTAAGCAGTGAACAAGTGTCCACAAGCACAAACAAGATTTTCGTTACTTTTTTAAGGAAGAAGAAACAAAGATGACCGTCTTTCTTTAATACATGATAGCAAATATTTTTTTTTAGAAATTATATAATTCTAAAGATTAGTTGAAATGTACAATGTTAGTGAGAATGTCACTTGTTCCTGCAGCTTTATCTAGCATTATTCAATCCAGACTTGCAGTGACATGTTTTTTTGTTAGCAACAGATATATAAATAAACTAAGGGGAAGAATGATGCCTTGGTTTGCGATAAATGCTTTAGTATTGACTCTCCATCAGATAAAATTATGTACGTAATTTAATCCCATCCTCATTACCACTGATTGATTTACCAATCTCATCCTGTCATTTTTCCATTGTAAAGTTTTCAGGGACTCATTCTGTTTTGTGATCAATATTCTCTTATTTGTTATGGTTAATAGATGGTATTTTTATAAGATGTTTGCATCCTTTGTAGCAGTGGAACAATCCTCTGTACAATCAGTCATGGCCTTTACCTTATGATAGCCTTGGAATCCATTTGTATTTAAGTCATACACATTGTGACACATTAATTCTAATCCAGCTCCTCCATCTCTCCCAACATAATCATTACCTCCTGTTTTTTCCCACTTGTTCAGGGTGCCAAGTTCTTTTTACCAGGAGCCTAACCTGCCTGTGTGGGCATAGGTGGCTCTCCAATTAGGCAAGTTAGGCATCGTTCAAGCCCTCACACTTGTGGGTGCCTCGCAGCTGCCCAACTCACCTAATTGCCTTTGAGGTGACAGGGGAACTTAACGCTGCCTGTGTGTTGTTTGTAGCAAGCAGCAATAAGCCCCCTGTCACACTAACGTCAGTGCCATTGGCCTCGGCACACTAAGCATGCCACCTTCACTGTGATTCATATATTTTTCTGTGCTCTTCAAGTGCGGTCCTGTGCTACTCATGGACCACATGCAATTAACTTTATGAAGAGGTCCGCACCACTCCGCCCCCACTGCCAGAGACTTTCTGGAGATCACAACTCTCTCCTTCTCCCTGCAGGTGCCCTGACAGGTAACTAAGAAGGGAGGGAGAGGGACATGTATTTTAATTGTGTAGGAGGTAGACGAGCCCTTATTCTGTTTTGTAATACTGGCAATAACAAAATAAAATCTGCTGGTGTGTCTGTGAGTGCGTGCTGGTTGAGTGTGAGTGAGTAGGGGCAATATGGGAGTTAGTGTGTGCTGGCTGAAGGTAAGAGTGAGTAACTGTGTGCTGGCTTGGTGTGTCTGAGTGTTTGCTTGCATAGTTTGAGTGAGTGTGTGCTGGCTGAGTGGGCCTTTGAGTGAGTGTGTGCTGGTTGAGTGTGAGTGAGTGGGTGCAATATGGGAGTTGGTGTGTGCTGGCTGAAGGTAAGAGTGAGTAACCGTGTGCTGGCTGAGTGTGTCTGAGTGTTTGCTTGCATAGTTTGAGTGAGTGTGTGCTGGCTGAGTGTGCCTTTGAGTGAGTGTGTGCTGGCTGAGTGGGCCTTTGAGTGAGCGTGTTCTGGCTGAGTGCATCTGTGAGTGTGTGTGTGCTGGCTTAGTCTGTCTGTGAGTGTATGTGTGCTGGCTGAGTGTGTCTGTGAGTGTGTGTGACGTGGCTGAGTGTGTGTGGCCCCGTTTGTGATTGAGTGTGACTGTGTGTGATAAGCTGTTTGGGGACAGGTATGACCCTGCCAAGTTATTTTGGGAACAGGATGGCGGTGGCATGTTTAAGAACAATGATAGTGGTGATTAGCTGTGTAGGGACACTGATGAGAGTGATAAGCTGTCTGGGCACAAATCACCTTGTCAGTTATTGCAAGTGAGGGCCTCATTTTAGAGCTTCACCTGAGGCCTCACAAAGTGTAGAGCCGCCTCTGTGTGTGGGTAGATACTATTTCTACAAGTGGCCTAATCTGCCTGGTTGGGGATGGTTTAAACTAAACCAACCTAGCTGGGACTCTACCAGCAGAAGGTATAGGTATGTGAAGTCTAGGCTATTTCTCAAGTCTGTATAGCTGAAAAGAGCTAAGACAGTTCTAATGTGATTTTCTGATATTTAAAGTTTTTCCCCAATCTCAATTAATATTATTTGGAATATTACAAATATAGAGCTATATATATATTTCCATGTTTACGCTCAAATTACTTTAACGTCTTCATAACCAGAGTGTTTTGGCCATGTTCTACCGTTCAGGACAAAGGTTGTCTAATTTACGGTACCCTCCCAAATTATATATGTTTTACATATGTTTCAGGATAAGAAGGGCTTTCTTTAAATACCATTATTTTGATCATATCATATAATTTACTAAAAAAAAAAGCAATACTATAAAAATTAAAAAATACTTTTTTCTAAATTTTACTTGAAAAATCATTTATAAATCTATAGATGTGAATTAAAAAAAAACATGCTAAATAGATTTTAATATTTGTCTTGAGTTTTGGGAGTAGGAGTTCATTCACTGCCTGTTCACCATTTGTACCCGCTTATTATTTATGAACTATATTAAAGCTGACCTTTGCAAGACATTATCTGCCTTGGAAGTTCTCTCCGCATCCCCTTCTATTTTGATGTTGTTCCGTGGGCTGCATGCGTGGCGTTATAGATAACCACACAGCAGCTGGAACACAATCTGACAAGTTTGCTAACTAATAAGCTTGATTTACTGTGCTACCCTCCTACTATGTGATAGTCTGGAAGTATGCCAAGTTTTAAAGTTTTTTTACTCTTTTTCTGCAACAATTTATTTTTCAGATGTACCTTTAGTGATATTTTATCACTAGCCCTAGCCCTAACACTAGCTCAAAAAAAAAAAAAATGATGTGGGCTTCATGGGTGACAGGCTGCCCATATTGTATTTAGTCTCTTCCTGCCCCAAAATGACTGTGGAAGGGGCTAGAGCTGTCAAACCAAGGGACCAGCTTTGACAGCTAAACACATCCAGTTGCTCTGATTAGCTGTCAGGGTGACCAGATGTGACAGAGGGGTTATCTGTAGATATGGCTGGAATGCCTTCTTCCCGAGAGTCATTTCCGTTACAGCCCGATAGAGGTTGCCATTGGGTATACCGTGGTTTGAAAGGCAGAATGTGCAAGGCACAACCAATTTCGGCAAGGGAGTGTGTCCCGAGGATGTGGCGGACATGTCCAATGTTGTCAGAACAGATTAATGCTAAAATTGTAATCTAATATGCTGGTGTATTCATTTTAACATTTTAATTTCACTTTGAAAGTATTTTTCAGTGATTTTTCATTAAACAGACACCATTAATTAAACAGGGGGAACATCAAGCACAAGATGATATATGACCAATAGGGGAGAATTTCCCCATATGATATCTATAACATGAAATTAAAAGACAGTAATTTATTCTTACCTAAAATAGATATATATCAATAAGTTATACTAGGGTTTTTACATACATTTGTCATTAACAATGTATAATTATTTTGCCTTCTAGGTTCTGGAGGTTGGTCACCTCTGGACAGTGATCACTATCAGTGGCTACAAGTGGATTTTGGGAACAGGAAACAGATCCGCTCCATTGCCACTCAAGGACGGTACAGCAGTTCTGATTGGGTGTCCCAATATCGTATGCTCTACAGTGACACAGGGCGAAACTGGAAACCATATCACCAGGACGGAAATATATGGGTAAGCAATGCACAGCAGGTTTAGCCCTCTGATGTCAGTAGCTAAATGCAAAACTTTTGACAGTCGCTCTACTTGATAAAATTAGACAGACATTTCATTCTTTGAGATTAATAGATCACATAGAGGGATTAGTCCTTATTCAATGTGATATATCTTTTAAAGAGTGTGTAATATTGCATATATGATATCTGATTTCTTTTCTGTTTGAGCTAGAGTTGATATACAAATGTAATATTTTATTTATATACATTTGCAACGATTATTCCATATTCAAGAGATTTCTAACATGGTATTACTATTAATGACTTCCCCTGATATAGAGCAACGTAATATTGTTCATAGCCATAGTTTTGTTTGAGTGATATGAAATACATTTTAAGCTCCGCACTTGTTAAGAATTGCATAAGTTGTTATTACATGAAGGTTATAGACATGTCGAACAATTTTCTTAGCAAGCAAGGGTTCTTAATATTTAGGTATATGTTTAGTAATAAATGTCTATATTTAAAGATCCAGGGTACCCACAGGGTCTGTACCTATGTGTCCCTGGTCCCAGTCACTGTATTATTGGGGCCAGGATCACATAGGCGCCATTTTGATGCTTTGGTCCTTAGCGAACAACGTTCCATTAGGCATGAAGAGGTTAATTTTTATTGCACCACATTATGTAAGAATGATCTAATTCTTAGGAACAATCTTTGGGTCCCTATGAGAGTTTCTTTACATTATGTTTCACTATCACTTATTTGTTATTAGAGGACATTATGCCCATTTCAATCCATAATTTTAAATACAATTAAACCCCATTGCCCCACTATGTAGAACTCTCACGGAGACAATGGGGCTAGCCGAACTCACTTTAACTTCTGTTTTAATGCAGAAGTTTAGCGAGATCTTGGGTCTCACATGATGATCCCACTAATATCGGAGCAAGGTTCCCAAGACCCGCATTGTATCAGGGCGCTGCTCTATTATGCTATCTATTGAACATGGATGTGGTACTATACCTTGCTCCCACTTAATTTTCTGAACTTCCATCACAAAGATGAATTATTGTCAAGAATGGAACAGCTACACCAAACTGGACTCATATCAGACATGATTTATAGCTGAAACCTGTTATTTTAAATACAGTTTAAGTTGTGTACAGTGCACTACACTATGCACAAATAGCAATCTTGCAGGACATGTCCTACATTGACGGGAAAAACTGGTCTTTTCTGGCAGATACATAACTGTTGACAAGTGTAAGTGTGTGTTCCACAAAAAGTGGAAATTATACCTTTCTTATACCTATGGACATTGAAGAGAATAAATATGTTGCACTTATTTGTGAATAATAGTTTAATATGCCTTTACAAATAGATGTTTAAATACAATTGCCAAGGCAATTACTGACAAAAGAGAAAGCTACTGAAGCTTAAAACTACAATGTTTGCACTTTAAGGTCACTGAAGAGTTCCATACAGTATGATAGCAATAGTCAAGCAAACTGGAGATGGCCGTAGGTTAAGCATTAAAAATGTCCTTACGGAGACTGGAATTCCAGGCTCAAGTTTACAAATGCTACTTGACCTAATGACAATTTAACTCATTTGATTTGTAAATTGCACATTAGAGGAATGTTGAGCATGAGGACTATTATCAATTATCCTTCAACTTGAGCCACCCACAAAAATGCAGACACATTTTAGCTTCCTTACATGACTGGGTACAAATTCACAGCTTAATAGCTCAGTTTTAGCAGATTTGGGAAGGAAACACCAGATTCCTGATCAGAAAAACCTCTTAACAGTAAATAAACAGGACAAATTACTCCCCTCAGCCTGCTAAAAGACGCAATGTAATGTGAAGGTATGGGCTGTTTCAAGGATATAAAGTATTCTTAACCTGAAAGCTTATTATAAAGGTTGCAAGTCCATTTACACAAAGTAACTGTGCATCTAGCTGTTCAAATTGAACAGTATGTCACCTCAAAGTATTTACAAGGCATTATAACCTCGTCATCAAGGTTACAGAAGAACCTGGTATAACAGGGATAATTTTCAGCGGAAGAATAAGCCAATAATTAGCCACTTCTTATATCTCTCACTTGTGTCTCCCATGAACACTGAAAGTATAAACCTTTTATGCTTTTTTCTGTAGTGGATCTCTTTCCTCATGCATTAAATGGAGAAGGTACACACACAAAAAAGAAACAAGGTGTTACCAAACAACACTCTACAACAATTTATGCATGTTCACATTAAAACAATAAATATTATTTATACTTCCTGGTAAAAAGAGTAATTCTCCTTTAAAATACTCTAAAGTAAACACATACATGAAAAACATATAAATAAAATAAATGCTACAGATTTTTGCAAATATGTCAGTTACTACGGGGCTATGGGATTCTCCACATTTTTTTAAATATAGAGATTTAGTATAGAGATTAAAATAACACTTTTTTTTGCTAATTGTGCATCTCCTTTTTTGTTTAGTTTTGGGTTAGTGAGAACATCATTGTGTGTGTGTTTTTTTTCCCCTTTGCTTATAGGATGGCATATAATGTCTGTTATTATGTTCTTATATACATACTATCTGATAGCAGCAGTACATGCTTGATTTTACTCAAAAATATATTGTCATCTATCTGATTTATGGTCTACTTTCTTCAGTATTCAATATACTAATCTGGCCTTTCAATTCTTGAGGCTTATGAATTTTATGAACCTTGTGTTGAACCCTCTCCATTTGCTCCCATGAAGTCTTCTCTTTTTGGTAGACTTGGATAATGCCTACCTCCTGGACAGTGTTCTTCACTTGACTGGGTGTTGTGAAGGGTATTCTTTACAATGGAAAGGATCCTGCGATCATCTACCACTGTTGTCTTCCATGGAGGTCCGAGCCTTTTTGTGTGCGAGAGCTCACCAGTCTTGTCTTTTTTTCTCAGAATATACCAAACTGTTGAGTGGGCCACTCCTAATGTTCCTGCTATCTCTCAGATGGATGTTTTTTTGCATTGAGAGCTCCTTTTACTGTATGGTGAAAACATGTTCTAACATAGAAGCCAAGTGAAAAAGTAGTTGTCCCTAGTGTGAGGATAAGCTGGCATGTACTTTTCACAGTGCCATGCCAGGGCGAGAGCATTGCATACTGGTTACCCTGATCAGACAAGCAAGGACAAGAGCCAGCCTTTAGCCTGCTGTTTTTCAGAGTGTAAATCCCATGTGTTTCTATTAAGAGACACATTGGGTTTACTCCAGACAAGCAGAACAGATTTTTATAACTTTTCTTCCTTCGAGGAATATAATTGTTCTTTAAGCATTTCCTTGCATATATAATTATATATTGAGTGTGTGTGGAGATCGGATATGCCATACATCCAGCTACAGGTTGAGTATCCCTTATCCAAAATGCTTGGGACCAGAAGGATTTTGGATTAAGGATCATTTCGGATAAAAGATCATTTTCACCAATAAGATATAGTAAAGCTTCTCAGCACTCCTGAAATACAATAATATAAATTCAAATATTGTAAGGAGCCAGTACATCACCTTTACTATGAAGTAGTTGTAAAGTAAGATATCATTGGGAACCTGCCATTTTTGAGTCAGACCTGCACCTGTGCCATTGTATTACCCTTTATCAGCAGAGAGTGGGAGATCTGTTTAAGGTGCAACTTGCATTTGAAGCAAATAGTGCGTGGCTGCAATGACAACCTTTCACATACAGGGTCAGGAAGAGCCAGCCACAGTGGCATCACAAGGCAAGTGATGAGGGAAGAACCTGTGCAACACATGAACCCATGCAATTCAGGAATAGCACTGCTGCTCACAACAGAGGACATGGAGTGGTGAGGGTATGGAAGAGCCGAGACCTGCTGGAAGTAAGACAAACTCAATGGATGCCCAGCACTTGATACAAACATGGGAACTTTATTCATCAGACGCAGGCAACATTTCAACTTTTGTACGATTTGTCAGGCTGCGTAAGATCCAAAAACTTCTCACATTTGTAATAAAAGTGCTGGGCGACCATTGTGTTTGCTGTCAAGTTTGGGTGGCGTATTCATCCCAGAGCACCGAGTAAGAACACATGCATTAACGAACCATTATTCGGGATGCTGGAAGGTAGGGCTTCACATTGTAATCTCTGTCTCCAAGACAGCTTCCCAGTGTCATCTTTGTCTCCGAAACAGCTTCCAAGTGTCGTTTGTGTCCCCAGGTTAACTGTATAATTTACAGTTGCCATTTGCAGCCATTTATTGTAGAAGCACTGTTACACAGGTATCTCAGGCAGAAAATAGTTAAAGGGACTCACCTAAACATCACTTATACTGTGATGCTTTTACTGGGTTTTCTAAGTCATAATGCCAGGAGGTCGCATAACTCCGGTGTTCCCTGGCTGTATTCGAGTATCAGGAACAGGTGGACATGGATGGTAGGCTGTTCCGGTAACATAATTGTCCACATGACATGATTTGTCCCCTAGGCTGAATGCTGTCAGCCCTCTCCTGAAGACATTGTATAATTGCTAACCTGTTTCATCCTGCTAGACAAGCTCACCAGTGTGTCTGCACAATGTATTTAAGTCAGTGAGATGAAAGTTTCATCTTACTTCAACTCATTTTCACCTTTCATTTAGTGAATAGATACGATTTGAGCTTTACAAAATGGTAAGTGGCTATAAGAAAAAAAATAGAATCATTGAAAATGCTATTTTCCACCATCAGAGCAATAACTAAGAAGTTACAGTCAACAGGAAATTGTATGAATTAACCTGGAATAGGTTAATATTGTCTCAACTGACTGTGAAGAGGATGGTTCAAGTGACCAAAAAATGTCCAAAGATCACAGCTGGAGAATTTTTTTCATTTTTTTCAGCTGGAGAATTGCATAAGTTAGTTGCGTCATTGAGTCAGAAAGTCTCCCATACTACAATCATACCTCACCCACATCACCCCAAGTTGTTGGAAGAGGGTCAATAGCCTCAACTCTCATCCAAAATAAAACTCAACTGGGATTAGGTTCTATGGGCAAATAGAACTTTTTAAAAATTAACACCAGAGGTGGGTTTGGTGCAAACAGACAGGAAGCCATATGGAAAAACACCTCATGCCCACAGTTAAAAATAGTGGTGGCACTTTAATGGTTATGTATTTCTGCCAGACAACGTGGATTTTTTGTTGGGACACATGGCATTATGGACTCTATCAAATACCAACAGATATTAAATGAACATCTGACTACCTCTCCCAAAAAGCTTAAAAGCGGGAAGTGGTTTGATATTCCAACATGACATAGAATGATCAAAAGCATACATCAAAATTAACACAAAAATTGTTTACTGGCCACAAAGTCAAAGTCCTTTCCTGGCCATCCCAGTCCATTGACTTAGACAACATATAAAACCTGTCGGGTTAAATAAAGAAGAGATTTTACCAGTTTTGGCCTCCAAATCTGAAGTATCTGAAGAGAGTCTGCATGGAGCAATGGAAATGATAAATAGTCCCAGATCCGCAACGACAATGAACCTGGTGCAAGTAGTCCAAGACGCCTCCCAGGTCTCTACACGTGAAAATAATAAATACAGACTCCAGCACTCAGTGTGAAGTGGAAAACGTTATTCACACACTTGCCAAGTGTGTGAATAAAGTTTTCCACTTCACACTGAGTGCTGGAGTCTGTATTTATTATTTTTGCATGGAGCAATGGTCTCAGATCCCTTGCCATGTATTGCCAACCTATTCACACATCAGACTCCGAACTCGTATTTTGGCAAAGTGAGGTAGCACAAAGTATTTACTAAAAGGTTGCCAATAATTGTACTACACATATATTTTTTTTTTTTACAAACCTTGGCTTGCAACTGTTTGATATCCATAAGAGGTATTTTTTCAAGAAAAGATCAAACGTTTAAAAAATAAAGACAATTTTTCACATCTTTCTTTGTTCATATTTACCAAGGGTACCAATACTAGTGGCTGACACTATGTTGTCCAAGCAATCCAATTTTGTTGATCAGTAAAGACGTATGGGGCTTTTTACTAAACCTTAACTGGCAAGTGAACCACAGTTAATCTGATGATAATAATAATCAGACATTATTAGATGAGCTGGAAAGATAGGCAAGTTGGAGAAAGATTCTAACCCAGCAATAAAGGTCTAATTTGTTTTCACTAAAACTCAGTTTTAGTGAAAACTCATATAGGCGGAACTTTTTGTACATTAAGAAAATAAAACAAAAATGTAATGTAAATTAAAGGATACGACTTAGATGCTCTTTAAGTTCAAGTTTTTTTTTTTTTTTAATGAGTCAAATGACTAATGTGCTGTCCTTATTTCCAGTCATGTTTACCTTCTTTGCTCCATTGTTAGTAACCTATCATTGTCTGTACTTCGAAATGCAATATATCATTTGATTCTTCTTTTATTGGATCTTGTAGTAGCATATGCATCGTTTTTTATGTTAATTTAAACCAATCTCTTCTGAATGTATTTTGTAAGTACAGCACTGAATGTCTAGGGAGTGTATTTAACTGGGAATAATTTTATTGAGTCAAAACATCATTTTTCATGTTAATCTCCAGCGTAAATTTGGCACTGGCTGCCAATGAGACATAACAGCATGGAGACCCAGTACAATCCAAGCTTTGAATTTGCTTCCATAAAACAAACTACTTTCTATTTGGTTCAATCGACAATTACATTCATCTTTCTGCTATTTAAAGCAGCAATTTATTGGATCAAACATAATGTTGAAGACACATTCTATTCATCATATAACGACCTAGAGTTGCTAAACAGTAATATGAACAGATTTTCTTTGTGTGGACATATTCTAAAAATGACAGTGTACAAGATCCATTGATGTTAATAAATGTAAGTCATTTACACATTCGGCAGGACTTTTTGGAGGGATTTTGTATCAACAGTTTTTATTAATTTTAAAATGTGAATTTTTTTTTTACAAAGTATTTATATAGTAAATTATAATATATGTTATTATTATCATTTTGAAAAGATATTCCCCTTTCCATCTTATATTGATAATTCACCTGCGATTCCACTTGGAGCCAAGATGGTTTATATTCTTTTCTCCATAACCTAGCTAGTACAATCTTTGTGGCTAAAAGTATCTGGATAATTAGATATCTCTTTTTATAGGGGAGATATGATATATTAAAATGTAATATTGCAGCGACCATCTCGGGTTCAACCCGGCATTCCAATATATTGGAGATATTTATAAAAACCTGACGCTACAAGGGGACTATTACTTCACAGTCCCACCATATGTGTATAGACGTACCCTCTTCCTGCTTGCATCGCCAGCACATGCTTGAGGTGCGTGGATCAATTTTGATCAGAATTTTTGGGACTAAATGCCACCGGTGTATGATCTTATAATGTAGTTCTAAGATGTTTATACAATGAATAGTCTTCTTTACTTCTCCTATTGATTTAACCCAGGTATCTCTGGGAATCTCCTCCCTTATATCCTTTTCCCAGTTCAGCCAAGATCTTGGTTTAGTATCTTTGTCCTGGAAGCCAAGAATCTCTAGGCATCGAGAAACTTCAAAATGATAATATTAACAAATTTGAAGAAAAATGGACTCCATGGTTCAAGTGGATAAACGACTATAGCAACATATAGATTGGAGGGGGAGAGGTGGGGAAGAGGAAAAGAGGAAAAGAAGGATATTTGGACCCTGGACATAATAATAATAATAAATATAACAATAAATATAATTGAATAAGAGTAACCTACTTTTATCCGAGTTGATACTGGAAGTTAAACTGGTATAGAACATCCAATCCCCTCCATCCCACCCGGGATAACCGATAATTGATAAGCGATAAGCGTTAATCGAAAAAACGATAAGCGATAAGCTATAAGTTTTATTCTATTTTGGCTTGGTCTTAGTGTCTTCCACGTGTCTCCAACTCTCTCGTAGTGATCGTTGTAACATTTTGTATTGTTTATTTTCTGATGTCTTAATAATTTGCCAATTATGAGATGCACATGATGTGTAGTTACTAAAAAGCTGGATGTTCTATTATCACATTATCATTTCTAACCCGTATCCTCTATATAGAGGTAAGGGACCTAATAAGAGTTTTAAGCTTTGGGTAAACAATCGGTTTGAGAACTTAATCATGGTATGTGACATCGACAGTGTGGAGTCATCAGATTATGTTGTGTTTGTATTTGTATTTTGTAATCAATAAAAATCTAACATTTTTTTTTATATATGTATGGTAATACTAAATGGAAGCATGGCATACTCAATTACAACATGTGTTGCACATACAACAAAAGAATAAAACAAAAATAACTTACCATAGTAAGTGCAAGTACACAATACACAGCTGGTCATTGAGAGATCCCTTGGCTGTATCCCTGTATTCAAGATTTTGCAGTGATCTAAACTGTGTTTGTAAAGATCTAGTCCTTGAATATAACAGATGAAGACATACTATTGAATTATTTAGAGTTTCAGCTCTTAGATAATTTGGTATTTTACGATTTTAAATTTACAAAAGGGGTGATAGAGAGGAGGGAAAGGGGAGGGAAAAGGGCGGAGGGAGGAGGAGGGGGTTAACCTGGGCTCAGTCAGTGACAAGTGATTGCTAATGCTTGTTGAACCGCATAGGAATTGTAGTCCACAAAATGAAAATAACATACCTTTATGGGATTTTTTTTTAGATAACTAACTGGGTGGGCGTGTTCATCCTTGTGGGGGATGTGGGATTCACATGGACTTTTAGAATTAATGTGCTGTTTTGCCTACTGCTAGCATCACAGAACCCCCTCCCCCCCACAGCTTACCTCCAGGCAGTAAGGTGATATAATCCTTGGTAGTCCAGTGGTCTGTAGAAAGTCTGTGCCTATAAATAGTAACACAGATCATCTATCTGCTGACTCACACAGGGTCTGTGTGGTGATCACACAGACCACTGGCTGCCTTTACTGTTGCCTACACATAACTCACCATTGGAATGGTTAGGTGAGATCTGTACTGGGGGAACTGGGTGCAGGTGCAGTGTGCCCTGATCTGCTTCATAGAGCTAGCATTGGATGGACCTCCTACTATATTTAACCCGGGAAGGAAGACGTTTCAATGCTCAGTATTGTCATGAGTTGGGTACAAAGAGAAACTCTAAAAAATAAGCATATTTTGTAATTGTAATAATTGTAGCCAACTTTACATTAATAAAAGAATAAATCACTGGAAATATTCCCTATTTTTGACTCTACATTTACTACACATTGGATGTGTAACATATTATGGAGTACAGTCACTTTTACAATACCCCGCGTCTGTGAATGCACTTTAAAAACATTAGACATAAATGGATATTCATAAAACAGGATATCCCCGAGCAGTCGATTGTAAGGAAAAACTGCTGACAAAGTTCATGAACAGATAATCTGTCAATGTATTTAAATCTGACTTTCTCCTTGACTGTAGTCATACTCATGAGATTGTGGCTGAGGGGAATAATAATAATTTGAATTTCACTGCTTATATAAAGTGGCAATATTTTAAAGAGTTATGCTATTTTCATGCTATTTTAGATTTTTATTTGCACTAGTTTACTATTCAGTTTCTCTAGTCATAATTTGGGGCCATCACTTGGGGTTTGTCATAGGGGTGAGAATGAATGAAAATGAAATGAAATGAAATATGCCTTGTTAACCAATATTTTACTTGTTCTCTCCATCTCCTGCCCTCTAATTATTTTTCACACTAACCTTACCCTATAACCTCACACTTTATGCCTATTACCTTCTGTCCTTCTTTCTCAGATGTCTTGCTTTCCTTGGGATTCACCATTGTTCACTTAATCCCTGTGTGCTGCTTTAAGGGACAGTGTAGTCCCCAAATTCACTTAAGGTTATTGCTTGTATAGTGCACAGGTTATTTTTCCAGTGTGATTCTGCACAAATCACACTTTTTATATTTTATTTATGTATACTACTGGTGCTGCAGCACTAATTATATTGACATTGAACATATAAAGTTTTGTTTCATTTAGTCACTTCCTGTGCTGCGGCAATATATTACATTGTATGGACATTGTACACAGTAGGATCTCTTAACAGTGTAACACATTGCCTGATGACATCACTAGAGAAACAGGATATTCCATTCATTTGAATGAAATGATTCCCATTGGTTCCTGCAACAACAACAGCAAAACAAAAAAGAGAAAATGACTAGTATGGGCAATACTGTTTTCTTGCAAACTGTTGTAATTTCACAAATTCATCTATCTGTACTTTTTTATATTTTAAGCAATGAAAAAATTGTAAAACATGCATTTTAAAGTACTTTGAAAGCACATTAACATGCAGTACCATTTGGAAGATGCATTTTGGGCACCAGACAGTTCCTTTAAGACACTTATTAACTTATTATCATATGCACAGCTCTTACCAACCACCCTTCTTCTTTGATACCAACCTTCTCTGTTGTTACTCTGTAATACTTATTATTGTTAGTTATTGTTCTTCTGATTGGCAGATTTGTTATTTTAACCATCTCATATTACAGGTAATGTTATTTGGATGATCTTGCACAGGCATTTTCTTTTAATGGTATCAATTGGTATCATATATCCATTATTGGTATCAATTTAAAATGTCCGAATTAAAAAAACAAATTTACAATATTAAACAAAAGAAAATACAGAATTTCTCCCCATGGAATTATGTGCTATTTATTGGATAGAAAAGCATTTCTGTAATTATGTCTTAGTAGAAAAAGTAGAAGATAGGAGAAAGTGTATTTGACTGTAGACTTTCCTATCTGCAGTAACAAGAAAGTAGCAAACAAAAACAATTCAACATAAATATACTATTTGTCTTATAGAAATTGCACAGTGAAATTATGAATCTGAGTCTGCATTTAAATTATGTTTTCTTATCAAATGTGGAAGTGCATAGATAGGGAAATAAATATTCAATAGTAGACTATCATATCTGCAAGATTGCATGCTTACACTGATATCTTACAGCACACAGTTCTTTTCCATACAAACACAGGAAGTAGAAGCAATTCAACCACCACCTCCAGGATGTCAATTAGGAGATTTTGATGGAAATATAAATGGGAATATTCCTGAAAACAGATAAAGCTGGCTCTTATTGCACCCTCATAACTGTGGTGCAGGCCAGTTAATGGTTTTAACTGGGTGCTCTGTTGCCAAGGAACACCCCAAGCTCCAAAATGCAAAGTGAAAAAAGCTTTGGCACGCCAGTGTATTCTAAAAAGTATAAATCCAATTTATTGTGTTCTGTAGTCTAAAGTAAAAGCATGACATTGACAATAACAAATTATGTACCAGAGTTTCAACAGAGAAACTCCGCACAAAGGTGTGCATATGTTGTTACTGTTAATGTGATGCTTCTACTTTTGACTATGGACCACAATAAATTGCATTTACACTTTTTGTAATATACTGGAGTGCTAAAAAAAATTCTACTTTGATTATGCTCTGGTCCTTTTTTATGGCTCCAGGACCAACAGTTCATTAAATTGCTTTATGTTCACTTGTATTCTGAACATACATATAATTCTCCATCGAGACATATAATAACTACAGTCCCATATACTAAATCAAACCCATTGATAAAGATATAGTGGCTACCTTTTAATGGTGCAATCTAGTCCAAAATCAAGCCAGATTGGACAATAGACCCGAAAAATAACATCTTTTGACTATTCAATATAGCTGATATCAATTCTTTCAGGCCAACAAATCATGCCCCAAACTAGGGCCGAATTTAGAAGTAATGTCTGAAGCTTGGCCATTTTAATTCTCTAGAAATGTTATTAGAATTGAACTTTAAAGCATCTAAAAGTATATTTAAAAAGATTTTAAAGTGGAATATTTCCATAAAATAAGCTATTTGGATATAAATACTACAATTATCATGTCAATTACCACAAGAGTTGTTAGATCTGCACTTTAGATCACCATGTATCAATGTATTCCAAAAAGTAGTAGAAAAAGACTTATGCAATTTACAACAACAAAGTCATGCTAAGGGTAATAAATCAAACCTATCTCAATACAAAAGAGCAGCACTAGAGCAACTGTAATCAAATTCAGAAGGGCTGACAAAGGAACATGTATTGTAGTCATGAATTCTATAGATTATAAATCTGAAGCTTAAAGACAATTGACAGATAAAGCCTACTATATACAATTGAACTTCAATCCAACTATTACATTCCAAAAGAAACTACATCACCTAATATCCACAGCTCTAAATAATTGTCTTATTATTAACCGATACTGCTAAATTTCTAAAGGTAGAATATTCAAGAGTTCCCATTTACCATCAGTTCCGAAAGATTAACATGTTCAGTGGCATATGCACCCCTAAATGTGCTCTCATAGGGTCAGGAATTCAATCTCTAAATTAACATCTAACAGAGTTTGTGGACACTATGCTTCAAACATTAGTTTTAAGACTTTGCTCTTATTCAAGAGATACAAAATGTGCTAAAAAGTTTAAAAATTATTAAATAAGAAGCTAAATATATGTGGGTTACCCTTGATGTCCCTTTTTTATATCCGTGTATACCACATGATCTAGGACTTGTAGCCATTGCTTACCATCTCAATAAATATAGCGACTATAGTAAGGAATTAAAGTATTTCATACTTCAGGCCTCAGATTAACTGTTGAGTCACAATTACTTTATGTTTGATTGCAAGTACTACCTCCAGAGATGTGGGGTGGCTATGGGACCCAAATTTGCGCCATCCTTCGCCAACCAGAACATGGGCTGGTGGGAGGAGTCCCACACTTTTGGAGGTATGTTGGATCTCTCTTTGAGCTCTCAAATAATCATATCTATATGCTATAAAGACAATCTAATACTTATTTGGAGTGGCACTGAGGATGATTTTAACTTAGTCCTCACTAGAGTGAATGACAATGCTTTAAACTTACGGTTCACTAGGGAATCAAATTAAAGGAGTATACCCTTTCTAGATCTCATTTTAAGTTACAACAATTGCCAAATAATAACTAATCTGTATAGAAAAAAATTGCAGTGGCAATACCATATTTCATGCCAGCTCTAGTCACCCCAGGCACAGTATAAGAGGCATACCAACAGGCCAGTTCTTACATATTCGTAGAAACTTTTCGGCCTTCTCAAATTTTGTATCAGAGTCTTGTAAACTTAGAGATAGACTCCTAGATCTGCGTTATCCTTTATAAACTCTAAAGAGAGCTTTTACTAAAGCAGTCTACACAGACAGGGATGTACTTCTAGATCAGATCACTAAGAGAAATAAACATTCCAATACAGTTTTAAGAAATAATACAGAAGAAGCTCTAATATTTGTTACTAGCTACATCAAACAGTTTCCATGAATAAAATCAATCATTGAGAACAGTCTTCCTTTACACACGAATGATGAGACACCAGAATATTGCAAATGGATTTAAAGTAGTAGCTTGGTGATCATAGACTTTGGGGAATATATTGTCGCCCAGGACTGTACTCTCCATATACACAAAAAAATGGTCCCCACATGGTTACATCATAAAGTAATGTTTAAATATGGCAGTAGACATTTTATATTCTGCCAAGCAGTAAGAACTGGTAATACCTTATGATCCTCAGTAACCCAACGGGACTATCAAATTAATCAAAATATAAATTGTAACACCAAAAATGTAATTTATTTACTGACATGTAAAACTTGCTCAATACAATACATAGGAAATACAGTTTGAAATGTCGAATTCGAGAACATCTCCTGTCAATACAAAAAGGGAAACACCTTCGGATACCTTGTTGTGCACTCACTTTTTATATTGTAACAATTCGTATATTACAAAATGTGGAGTGCAGGGTATTGATAGAGCTGTAAAAGGAGGTAATGTATCAGACATACTAGGTCGCTTAGAAGTAAAATTATTTTTTTTATCTACAAACTAGAAAACCAAAGGGACTTAATGCTCAGTGTGATGTATCTCATTACTTCTAAAATTAATATTAACCTTACTTTTTATTCTATATATTGAAAAAGATAAGCGATAACAATTTATGTACTTTCACTCTTTATAGATAATAAACAATCATTATTTCTATATATACATATTTATTGATGCCAATTTTAAGAAAAGTTTAAAATACTTATCTCTATTTATGGGTATTTTCATGCCTACAGGTCTATTCATGTTTTTAACAATGTTGTTTATTATATTTGGTTTTATTGCATTTAAGTTTATTTACTAGCTGCATTTGTCTTTACATACTGATCACCCGAGTGGGCGCGATAATTGTCAGCTGCACTGCATTTATACTCTATCCTTGCTGTTATAATGCCCAGCAACTCAGATGATTAGTTAGCTTATGATTACGTGCTCAAAGCACGAAACGTGTCAAGCATGAAGTCAGCAGGTATTTTGTACCTGTTATTTTTGTTTCTTCACTGGATCACTTAGGATATCTTTTATGAATTTCAATAAAAATATTTTTTATACATGAATCTCTGGTTGAAGCTTCGTTCTTCTGAGTGACCAATGGGATACGTGTGTTGGTTTTAACCCCTAAGTGACAGAGTTCTATGCTGCATTTGATGTGCCTTGAAGACCAGAATTCCATTATTTTTGTCATACGTTTGCTGAACTGTGAATTTCTTTCTTTGTGTTCAGTACACCCACACAAGTTATATTTCATTTTTTAAAAGGATGGATGGGGTTTTCATTTTTCATCATATGATATAATTTACTATAAAAAAAATTAAAATATGATGAAAATATTCTAAAAAAAACACTTTTTTGAACTTTGACCTGATTTTTTTTTAAAACAATTACAAACTGTAAAAATTACCCTGTCTATATAGTTTCTAATATTTGTCCTGAGTTTAGAAATACCAATCTTTTAATTCACGTAATAGGGCAGCACTCACTAGTAGTGTTTTTTTTTGTTTCCTAACCATTTTCTTCTACAGTGACCTTTTGACCCAAACCCTAACCCTAAATGTATCCATTAATCTACTCCCTAAGGGAGTAGACGTATATATGTCCTCATGGTCCTCTTTGCTTTTCAGGACATAAATATATACGTCTAGGTGAGTTAAGGAGTTAATGTACCTTCTTTGTTAAATTATATATCCTTGCATTACATATGTACAGTGGATATAAAAAGTCTACACACCCCTGTTAAAATGTCAGGTTTCTGTGCTGTAAAAAAATGAGACAAAGATAAATCATTTCAGGACTTTTTCCACCTTTAATGTGACCTATAAACTGTACAACTCAATTGAAAAACAAACTGAAATCTTTTAGATAGAGGGAAGAAAAAATATAAAAATAAAATAATAACTGTTTTGTCTGCCTTCTTAAGTTTACACCCTGCTCACAATGCCTCCAAAAAGCAGAGATAAAGATAAAGACAAAACTCAAACGGCTGACAAAACAAGACCCATCAGTATTTTCTGTTCCCCAAAAACTCAGGCGGACAGACCCGACCACAGAAAGTCTATAACAGCTGTGCATAAGGAGCCCCAATCGGAGCAATCGGACTTGTCTCAAGATGCAGAGCCTGTTCAAACCGCTGGTCCAGTCACACAAGAGTTTATTTCAGACCTCATGGACAATTTTTACAAAAAAATTAAACATGACTTTGAAACCAACCTCTTACACATAAAAGAGGAAGTTTTTCTATTGAAACACATGCTGGGGCAACAAGGAAATGCAGTTCTAAAACTACAAGAGGATAACAGGTCCCTAAAAGAAGCTAACATCTTACTGCATAACAGACTAACAAGCCTGGAAACCAAAACAGCCGGTTATTGAAGACAGGGCAAGAAGAAAGAACATCAAAATTAGGGGTATCCCTGAAAGTGTTACTAATGACCATCTGGAGAACTTTCTCAAATCCCTGTTTCTCTCAATTGCCCCAGAAACGGACTTGGGTCTATACCCATTTGAGAGACTGCACAGGATTCAGAAGCCTCATTCGGCAGAGGCTGCTCTTCCACGAGATGTAATCGTGCGTTTCTCAAGTTTCTATCTAAAAAATTACATCATGCAAACAGATCGAGGAATTAAAAACCCAAGAAACGAACTTTATAAAGATATATAAACGGACATCTCGTTTGCGACAAGACTTACAAGAAGAACTTTTCAGGAACAGACTTTGGTCTTGCGCAACAATAACCTGCGATACAGATGGGGTTTCCCGACGTCCCTGATTGTCACTCACCAAGAGAAAAAGTACCTGTTTAAGGACCCACTAGAGGCACAACAAAAAATTCCTCTATGGGGCCTCACTTAGTTCTCATTTACTATTTGATCAGCCATGGGGTTTGGGGATCCTCCCTACCCCTCTGTAGTCCTCCCCACTTATAGTCTGTTCCCACTTAAAGTATAACTGTCCCCCTCTATCCTGGTGCCTCACGGTCCCGTGTAAATCAGGACCATGTCCCCCTACTTCGGTTCGATGTTATTCTATTGATTACTAGTGCTCACCTAGCCCGTGACTAAGAAGATCTGCCTGTAAGTAACAGGCTGTCCAAGTAGGCTGAGGGGGTGCTAAATTGAGATCTTCCCTAAAAAATTTGCAACTAGCCCTGCAGGCCACGAATCTGTCAGAATTGCTGCACCCGTTTGATTTTATATTTACCATAAACTGAGGGATTTGGGTTATAAAGTTCCCATCCTTAAACTGATACTCTGCTAAATCCTACATGTTATTGTCTCTAGGGAGATACATCTATGTAGGGCGGTTAAGAGATCAGCTTTGCTATTTGTGCTTATCTGTATGTTTAGGTGGGCTCTCCCCCCACGGCTCTCTCCCCGGCTTTACGAGCAGTGGTGGGACAGCCGAAAATATTTCAAGTAACCATTGCCTGGTGTGATTTATGATTGAGATTGATTTGTATTAGGCTTTGGAGGACCAGCGCTTCTATCTTTAGCGAAATACATCCATTTGGGCCACTGAGAGAGGTTTAGTACTACTAATTCCTCTAACCGGTATGAGACGTATGGTCAATTAGGAACCAACTGTTCATTGGGCGCATTTTATGATTGACAACCGAATTTGCAATGGGGACTACTGGTTAGCATATTAGGCCCACAAACCTTTTAAACTTTGCACACACTAAATGACGGCTACAATTTTCCTTTTAAATCCTCATTAGAATTGCTTGTTGAGCACAATATTTATACTTGGGGCATGTTAATTTGAATTGATTGTTTACTATCTAAATTGAGAATCACTAAAGCACATAAAAAAATTTCGTACTAAATTTACACTGATAAAGTCCTGTAAATATTGGACTCTGAACTCCAAGTCCTGTAAATATTGGTACTTTATCTAGATAAGGCTCTTAATAAGAGCAGGCCCTTATACACACTATAGAGTCACAACAATTGGAGGTAAATATAAATATAAACACTTAACCAAAAGGGATATTCTTTCCCACCACATTTGTAATTTAAACAGCACACAATATTCTCTTTATTGGCCATTGGATAGGGGTGGGGACAGAGCGGGGGAGGGGTACCTGGGGAGGGACTGTGGGTGGGACTTTTTTCCCCGAGCCAGGTGGCGGGGTAGCGGGAGGACGGGGTGCGAGGGTTGGGGGACTTAAGTGAGGATGAATAGATGCTTTAAGGAATGTCAGGTTCCCTTATTCCTCCTTGATTCTTTCTCCTTTCCTGTTGTTTTTTTTTCTTCTTCTTCTTCTTTTTTTTTTTTTCTCTTCCCCCTCTGTTTTTCTTTTTTGATGTATTTTTCTATAGGACACTTGAATTGATTTACTTAATGTAACACATTTGCTCTAGATTCTCTCTGATTAGGCATATCCATGCTGCACTCAGTTTTTTTTTTTTTGTCCTTATGGTGTAGGACTGATTGAGGGGTATAGTCTTTACGACATACCCAACCGCTGTATGAATGTATTGGGATGGCTGGATATGTGTGTTTGTGATTGGGTCGGCTGTGTGTGGTCTGGGCCGGGAGATGGGGGATCTGTAGAAACCTGGGATGTCACTTAGATTGCTATCTCTCAACGCGCAGGGACTAAACTCTCCCCCAAAAAAAGGAAACCTATACAATACTCTGATAAATAACAAAATCGATATAGCATATATTCAGGAAACCCACTGGGTACCCTCTCATAACAACCTATGGAAATATAGTGCATACCCCCATGTTTACACCTCCAACCTGACTGACTAAGAAAAAGAGAGGAGTTGCCCTTATTTTTTCACAAAGGTTAAAATTTGAATTGGTGCACCAAGAGGCAGATAGCAATGGCAGATATTTGATACTCATTGTTAAAATTAATGATATTTCCTACACCCTGCTTAATATATATGCCCCTAATCAGATATCAGCAGGATTCTTCGACAAATTAATGGAAAAGATAGATAAAATCCAAATTGGAACCCTAGTTATTGGAGGAGACTTGAACACTGTGGCCGATCCGAGAGTTGACCGAAGTGCACATAACGTGAAGAGTGGGAGTAATGGTTCTATATTGCAAACATTCTTGGGGAAAAACTCCCTATTCGATACTTGGAGAGTTTTACACCCAAGTGACAGAGATTACACTTTTTACTCTAATGTGCACCAGACCTACTCTCGGATTGACTACTTTTTTCGTTGGAACTGGTTAAGACCTCACAGATAGGGTCAATTACATGGTCAGACCACGCTCCTTTAACTATGGAAATATCTAATAATCCCCATTATAATTTGAGAACTAAATGGAGACTGAATGAATCCATTCTTAATTCCAAAGAAAATATACAATACTTAACGGAAGAAGCCCACAACTTCCTGCTGTCAAATGATAACGGGGAGACCTCGGATATTATTCTTTGGGTCACCTTTAAGGCATATATGAGAGGCCTGATAATCAAACTGGGTGCAAGGGCGAAAAAAGAAAAAGGGACCACTTTGTCCAATCTATATATTAATCTGGCTAAGCGGGAGAGATCGGACAAACTGGTCCCAGATCTTAAAACTAAGGCGGAGATCAAATTAATACAAGCCGAAATTAATATTAAGGAACTCGAAAAAATTAACGCTATGATGACCCGACTTAAACAGAACTGGTATTACTCGTCCAACAGAGCAGGAAAGACACTTACGAACAGACTCAAAAACAAGAAAAGCTCAGGGATGATCCATAAGATAATAGTGGGCGATACACATCATCTTTCCCCCAAGGTTATTTCTAACGCATTTGCAGCATATTACAGAAGCTGATATAATATATTGCAGGTTCCAACCAGCCAGAGGAAGATTGACGAGTTCTTAGGCACATTGAATCTCCCCACAGTTTCGGTACAGCAAAAGGAACTGTTGAACAGCCCCATTTCTTTATCTAAAATAAATAGTACAATAAAAAATCTAAAAACTGGTAAATCCCCGGGCCCTGATGGGTTCTCAACTCCCTTCTTTTTGAAATTTCAATCAATAGTAGCACCACTACTACTCAGGCTTTTCTTAAACATCCCTAAATCGGGTACTCTCCCCGAAGAATTATTACAGGCAACAATCACACCGATCCTTAAGACAGGGAAGGACCCAACACATACAACTAATTACAGACCTATTTCTCTCATCAATCTTGACATTAATATTTACTCTAAAATATTAGCTGGGAGATTAAAACAAGTAATCCCCTTCCTTGTACATACGGATCAGACGGGGTTTGTTGAGGGCAGGAGTGCGGCGGATAACACAAGGAAGATACTTAACCTAGTCCACAGATCAAGGTCACTAAATCTAAAAGTAGTCTTTTTAGCACTTGACGCTGAGAAGGCCTTTGATCGGGTGGACTGGCAATATATGGAATCTTTTCTGTACAGATTTGACATGGGGGGACTTTTTAGAGATTACACCATGGCTTTATACTCGAATCCTACCGCAAAAGTAACAGGACCCGCGGTGGATTCTGACTGGTTCTCGATCAATAATGGGACCCGCCAGGGTTGTCCTTTAGCCCCCCTCTTATACATACTTAGTATGGAACCCCTGGCGGCGGCCATTAGACAATCACCCCATGTCACAGGCGTAGAACTCGGGACGGAGTCCTCTAAGATCTCCCTATATGCCGACGACGTCCTCCTGTCCTTGACGAGCCCCCTCTGCTCCATCCCGGCTCTCTTTCGGTTGATAAATGATTATGGGGCCTGCTCCAATTACAAAATTAACCTAAAAAAAACTCAAACTATAAACATCTCTCTCACACATACTGATCTTAAAGACCTAAGTTCCTTAACCGATATAAATTGGTCAAGACAAACTATTGATTACTTGAGAATTCAAATACTTAATGATACGAATAAAATGGTTAGTTGTAACTACGCTTTGCTAGCAAAGGATATAGCCACTCATTTAACCAAATGGAAGGGCTTGGAGATCTCCTGGCTAGGCCGCATTAATGTTATTAATTCCTATATCATACCAAAGGCCCTATATCTGTTTAGGCTCATACCTCTAAGAGTTCATCCAAAAGTATTGAAGCAAATACAGAAACTCATTGGGGACTATATATGGCTCGGTAAAAAACCAAGAATAAGCGGTACTATACTAAAAAGAAAGACCTCCAAAGGGGGGGGGGGGCTCGTTTCCAGATATTATAAATTTCCATGAGTCGGCAATGTTGACACACTTCTTGGCCTGGGACAGGAAATCAATTAAATCTAACAATCTCCCAAAATGGCTCCAATCAGAACAGACAGAAATTAAGGATTGTGACCTTTTCTCTTTATTCTGGAGGTCCCCGGATGTACTGAAGAATTTAATTAAACACCCCAATCCATTTATACGGGACACCCTTGTCACCATTAACAAACTTAAGAATAAATTTAAGATAGGAAACCACTTACTGGCCTCAACTCCAATTGATGTAGTCCAACTTTCCATCACAGATATCAACCTAAAGAAATGGCAACAATGCGGTATAACGTCTATAAAAGACATAATGATTCAGAATAGCATTAGACCATTTCAACAATTAACAGAGCTCTATAACCTCCCTCCGTGCAAATTATTTTCATACCTAAGAGTTAAAATTTTTATCTCACATAGATACATATTATCCTCCCCGTCTATAGAAGATTGGATCGACACCCATAATAAATCTAAACAAATTTCTAGAAACACCAAGTTACTACAAACCTTGATCCAAGAAGAGAAATCCCAGCCAACCTGTGGATGGGAGCTTGAATTGAATCTAAACTACCCCATAGAGGACTGGTTCAGAGCATACTCACTGACGCGGCAAAGCATTCATTCAATCAACCTTATAGAACTATACTTTAAGATTGTTAAACGCTGGCATTTAACCCCGAGTAGACTCCATAAGATTAGAAGGGCTAACTCAAATATATGTTGGCGTTGTACATCAGAAGTAGGAACTCTCTCTCATGTCTGGTGGTCCTGTCACGCTTTGAATAGATTAAAACTAAGAATACAAAATCTTACAGCCGAACTTTGTGGTTTTAACCTAACATTATCACCTCAGATCTTTTTATTACATATAGATTTTCGAAACATCTTGAAATCTCAGAAAAAACTCTTAATACACATCTTTACGAAAGTAAAAATTACAATGGCTCGCTGCTGGACGCAGGGAGGCAATATAAACTGGAATGCAGTTATTACACAACTGAGATTCCAACATCTGATGGAAAAGGGCTTCTATATGAAAAACTCGAAAATTCGATGAATTTCAGGAAATATGGGCCCGCTGGAAAGATTACGACTCTAGATCCCTTAGCATCGACTCGCAATCAGAAGACAATATACGTTAATATAGCTGAAGCCCCTATGGGATCTCCCGGCCCGGACCTTGCACCGCCGACCCTCGGTATGACTCTTGATTTGTTGATGAGTGGATTGACCAGTATGATTGATAAATTGTGTTTGTATAGATTTGAACGAGTGTAAAACAAACTTCGATTTCATCGATTCAATGGGTCCCCTCAAAATGATCTACTATAAGTGGGAATTCTTTTTTTATTAATCTTTCCTCTTAACACTTCATTTCCCCCCTGACATAAGAGCATGGCACAGAGGGAGCTGGTCTATAAACAACCTAGACAATATTGACGGAAAGGGCTCACTGTATTCACCTTATTGAAGTTTGTCATTCACTGTATTATTGAAATGTGTTTCTCTGTCATGAAAATGTAGTTTTTGCATCTTTTGGAATCTTTGCATAATAAAGCAATAAAGAATTTAAAAAAAAAAATGATTGTATAAATAATTCACAGCACACAGTGTAAATATTCCAATAATATGCAGTAATGTGGTACGTGACACATATAAACAAATGATCTTACATATGCAGCATGATTCATAAAAATGAACCTGAGCAACTGTATATGATAAAGGGTTCACCATATACATTTGGCACACCATGCAATGAGCCTAGATCCACAGAAAACAAGTTACAAATATTCTTAAAGATGACTCCAATCTGTGCTGAGGTTTTGCCTGTCGTCTTCTGGCCACACATTAGCTTTCAATATTTAGTATACTAGTAGTATGACACATAAGAATAATAGTGCCATCTTGAAGCTATTCTCAGAGTAGAAAGAGGTGGAGCTGCACATTTTCAGGATTCCTGTGGTAATATTTGCTTGGCTATGGGACGTTCAGCTGACCCTTCAGCTGACTTTGGGAGGGCAAACATGTCAAATGTTACTCTGGGTGTTTGTCATACACAAATTCATTTGAGGAAAAATGTCCAAAAGGAAACAAAGAAGGAGAATGTGATGCCAATAGGGAGGGTCTGGAACAGGTAATATGTTCATTTTTAAGAAATTGATTCTTCCAGAACAGGAAATTAAAATGGGGGACCATGATGATTTGAGGTTTTGTTGAATAGTAGTCAGGATTGCTGCAGAATTGTTGAGCAAGATGTGGTCAAGAACCCTAGAAAGTCACACTCCAAGATATTTTAATTTGTCTCTGAACCAAGTAGAGATTAAAATGTAGTATCTCTTATTTTGAGTAGTTAATTTTAAAAATGGCTCTGTAGGTTTTGAATTCCTTGAGAATGGCTGGAAGAGTCAATCTTCATTTCCATAAAAAAAAAGTTTGTTGGCAAATCACAGCACTTGATTGTGAGTATCATCTGGTGCTATTTGTTATGTTACAAATTCGGAGACTACCACATTAATTCTAATCTTGGCTGAAGGGCAAAAGTTGTATTCAGGTTAATAATATTTTTCCAAATAGGTGGATATCTGCATTTAGTATGGGGAACAGTCTATAGTTGTCACACAATTCTTTGCCTTTCTTTGTCTTAAGTGAGATAGAAGTTATTAAGGTATGTGGGTTGATGAGATTCCCATCTAAGATGGAAATATAGGTAGCTCACAAGGTGGGGACAGACCTAAGACCTTCAGGAAGACTTGTAGTATTTCAAGGGTAGACAATCGAAGACAAGGCCTTTGCCAGAGTTGGATTATTTAAAGTCTTGGACCAGTTCCATGAGGCCAATGGGGGCTTCTATGGAATCAGGTTCAGCAGCTGAAACTGTGTGCTTGATATATTTAGACATGTGATTTGATGGGCATGGTTGGCTGTTTAGTTAAAGGAATCACTGTTACATAGCTTTTTATAGTTGAATAAAAATCATCTGATGATTTCTATTGGGAGAGTTGTTGGGGGCCCCCTTAGTAGATCTTTGATCTTGGTGAAGTTTTTTGGAGCTTGATGGTTATGGATGGAATTTAACTCATGTGAGAGAAAAAGGAGCGGATAGACCTCCTGTTCTCCACCAGAATCACTATGAATCCATTCCAGGTCAGAGATATGGTCATAAAACTATTAATCCTACCGTGCTCTACTCACCTTTAGGAGTCCCAGACCTTCTGCCTAACCTTGGTTCACCAGTACCCCTGGATTTCATCCAATTCCTTAACCATACTTACCTTGGGGCTCAGCGTAGCGGGAAAGTCAGATGAGGTGAAATTCCGTATTACACTTAACATTAAGAGACTAAAAGTGCACCATATATTTGAATCTGCACATACAATTATATTCATACTTGGATTAGGGGGTGGTACCATTCAGCTTGCATAATGTCATCTTATGTGAACGTTCTGTGAGCCTGGACAGGACCTTTGTATAGTAAATCCCCTTGCAATATTTGTATCTAGCAATAACAATAGACATAGGATTAGGTTGCAAACATAAATATGACAATTCCAAAGGCCGCCAGCCTGCAATGTATATCAGGAAAGAAAAGGGATGAATATTCATTTTATTTAGAAAATGGTATATCATTTTTAAAAATGTCCTACAGGCATATGCACAAGTTATGGATATTATAGCGGTGAAACACATATGAATATTGATGCAATTTGTTGAAAGCCAAAAGCACTCTAAATAGCATCATCTTTGTCATGGAGTTTACTGCCTTCAAAAACAAACAACAAAAATGTCTGAAACTGCACTTGTTTTGCTTATATAAATCACTTTTTGGCCTCTGGTAAATGACCCCTGGAGACGTAATCACAAGTATGCTTTATAGGTCTTTGTTAGGCATTTTGCCTTTTATTGTGAATTTCAATACCTCTGTGTTTTAGTTGTTAGACCCTTAGGTTAATAACATCTTCAACTGGTTCATTGAAACAAGCTGCATAAAAGCTTTTTTTTTTTCATAAGGGGAAACTTGTTAAGAAACCAAAAACGGAATACTTCTATTTAACAGTCACAGCATTCAGTATTGAGCAACCTTAGGGCAAGCAAAACTTTCCCTTTGGATCTATATTATTGCTCTGCCAGCTGTATTTTCTCTTTGGTAGGATCCAGTGTCTCTGTGGACTCTTGATAACTATTCTATCATAACTTAAAATAGAGCAAGTATAATTCTACAGGGGGGAAATGTCAAATGTAGTAAAAAAAAAAAAAAAAAAAAGTGTGTTATAAATGTACTGAAACACAATATATTAATGTTATTGCCTATAATTAATGTCTTAGTTCAAAATCTATTTTGAAAGTGCATAGATATGGAAATTATATTTTTTGTGGTTTACTGGCAATAAAGACTAAATCCAAGCAACTGCAACGTGCTTGTATACTTTCCTTTCTCTGTGGCAGATGGGGGCAACACTGAATCCAAGTGACACTCTACTCAATAATGCCTAGACTAGGATGCCCACTGACCATTCTCTCAGAAATGCTATCTATTATGTTACAAGAAAATGACTGTTTTACAAAAACAATAGTAAGCAGGGCCAGTCATTAGGTACAGTGATATTGCTAAACAAACTAAGCAAAAGAGTGATTGTACAGTATGCCTAGGGAAATGTTGTATAACAAAGCTGAGCATTTCAATATAAACTCTTAACCCCTTTGTGTCTGTAGGACATTCCATGTCCTGTGTGTAACAGTTGATTGCATCCCGTATCGTGTCAGGCTAGAACTTCCAGGTTTGGCCACACTTCTGCAACATGACAAGAGACTAACACTCCTCTTCTCAATTCCGGAATGTATGGCAGGATGAGGGGGGTAGAAGATTGTATTTCTGTTGTCAAACTGAGAATACAATTTTGTTTGATAAATATGCTCAACAAATTCAAAATGTACTTCTCTGATATAATCATAGCATGTCCAAGCAATACTGGCATATTGCCATCTAATGACTGGTTGTTGACAAGAAAGCCAATCCAGTATCTACTACATTTTATTAAAATTTGCTTTGACAGCTAAATTAAAAATGTGCTAAAAACATTTTGAAAAACATTTTCCATTTCCCATTTATATTTAACAGTTGTGATGCTATGAACATTTTATTTTATTTAACTTTATTACAGAGAATAATGATAAGGGCTACTTAATTTACTGATTTTCGAGCCAACATATAACAAAATTATATTTATCACTGCAGATACTCATAATGCATACACACAGTAGAAATGTACAAAACAAGTCCCAGGTTTTTTTTTTATCTAAAGCAACAGAATAACCTCATTTATCAGGTACACTTAATCATCTGTTCCAAACATACATTGAATAAATACATGATATATTGGTTTCAGCAATCTAAAAAGCAAAATACTGGAATATATAGGCCCCGAATAAATTACACACCTCCCAAAGAACTGAGTTGGCACCTCCTAGAAACCTCTAGAGACAGCAGACATGGAAGAGGAGAGAGACAGCAGACATAGGGGGAGGAAAGAGACAGCAGATGGGGGAAGAAAGAGACAGAAGATGAGGGGAAGAAAGAGACAGCAGATGGGGGGAGGAAAGAGACAGCAGATGTGGGAAGAAAGAGATAGCACACATGGGGAGAGATGAGAGAGACATATGAGGAAGGGAGAAATAGACATGCATGGAGGGAGAGGAGAGAAGAGAGACATACATGGCAGTTGAGGAGCAAGACAATTGGGACAGGAGAGAGACAGACTGACATGGTTGAGAGAAAAGGCCAACATGGGAAGAGAGAAAGAGAGGGGAAGACACATGGGGTAGAGGAGAAAGACAAAGGGGGTAGCATGGAGGGAGAGAGGAAGAGACTGGCATGGGGCAGGGAAGGCCCTACAATGAGTCCGATTGGGTCAGTAGCCACAGGCGACACTGTAAAGGGGACGGCAAAATTGTCTCTGTCCTGTTTCTTTGCACTTGCTGATCTTACCAAAAGGCACCGGTCCTGGTGGAGGCTGCTGCCTGCCACCCAGGATACAGACTGCACAGCTACCGAGAAAGAGAGCACATGTCCCTGGTGAGCTAGTTCCAAGCATCTTATTTGAGCAGGTCTGTGGCTCAGCAAATTCAGACCTCACTTTCAAATGAATTTATGCACAGGTCCATGGTTACTGTATGTGTGTGTTTCTGTCTGTATTTTTGTGTGACTGTATGTCTACGTAACTGTGTGTGCAGAAATGCTACTGTGTGATTATGTATGTGCTTGCGTGACTTTATGTGTAACCTTCAGTGTATGGGGGGCAGCATTTTAATTCTTGACCAAGTCTTCCGACCCTGCATGGGGGGAGGGGGGGAGACAGACATAAAGGGAAAGTAAGAGTGGTAAGATTGCATTTGTTTGAGTAACAGAATGTTCACGTGAGAGTTGTAGAACTGCACAAAAGTGTGAGTGACAGTCTTGGCTCTGTAGGAGACCTAGTACGTCAGCTGCCTCACTCGTTTTGCGCTTAATCCTAGGCCAACAATAATTTTAACAATCTAAAACCATGGAAAGATTGGTAAAGTTGTCATGAATGCATTAAGCTTGTGTTAAGGGCCTAGTTGTGTTACTGGGACCCCTGCTGATTACCCTTTACATTAATGCATTGACTTAATGAACTAAACATATGTATAATTGTGTAAACACTGCAAATGCAGCACTAATCCTTTAAGATGGACAAATTATGTGCTCTTGAGAGACTGATTCATGAATTCTTCCTTAAGAAAGGGTAAAGATGAATAAGGAGCTTGCTTCTCAAAATAAAGATGCACTCAGCTAATCAGAGCAGGACTTGCTTCTCCCTCTGCTAGGCAGACCTTATGCTGGTCTTGTTACTATTCCCTTTATTGATTCACAGTGATTGACCATGTTGGAGCACAGATTTTGACAGTTCCTCAACCTATATAAAAATGCCGTTGTATGGTGACCCAAATCAAACAAAAATGTGTGATACCAGCGATTGGGAAATGGGAGGCTGACTTGAACAAAGATATTGACTCTAGAAAATAGATTTTGGTGAAGAAGACTTTTAGTGCAGTCCACTGCTTAAACTTAGTGGAAACTTTTGGGGCTAACTCGGTCATATAGATGAAAGGTCTGGAGAAAGAAGATACAAGGCAATAGCTCCATAGGTTAAGGTCAGGGGTTTCCTTGCTGTGACAAGCTTCTATAAGACACCTCTGGTTTCCCCTCCCCCCTTTCACATCCTAGCAATTTATTTTTGCGTTTTTGTTTAGTGTCCAATGTTTGATTGTTTTTAGCTGTTTACATATAAGATGGCAACAAGTAAAAGTTGCGTATAACTCAGCTAAATCAAATGTCAATCTTATAATGGCCACATACCTCCATCCGGCTATTTTGTTCGTGGATGGGTATGCTGTTTTCAGTCCTGTTTGTATGTATATTTTTGTATATGTGCATTTTGAAAACAAAATAAAGGAGAAATATGAAAAAAAAAAGAAATGCTATGTACCTCATAGCTGCCAATAATCCTGAATTTGCCAGGACAGTGCCAATATTCCAGGTCCTATCCTGTCTTCTCAAATTCAAGTCCAGACATTACCACTGAGTATGCACAGGCAACATTGTGTTTAAACTGTATAACAGACGTAGACAACCTAAATGAGAGTTGAAGAGCTTCAGACACCCTGAGGCTGGAGCTCAATCTTGTCAACATGCAGAGTTGTGTACCTCCACCCAATTTAGGCCCATTTGGTCCCAGTACCCTTTGCAGAAATTTGGCAGATACAGAGCCTTAAAAAGTACATGCCATCCTCATACCGTGGCGAGTGAACGTATCACTTGTGCTTCTACCGTAGAATGCAGTGGCTCTTTAATGGCCTTTTGATTAGAGCAAACATGCCAGAGGGGTGTGATGGAAAGTGTTATTATCCAAACTGATGCAAAATAGGAGGTGGGGTTTAATGCAAAATGGCTTATTTTTATGTATATATATATATATAAGATGATGTTGAACAGCCACGATTTCTAAGAGTTAGATTAGCATCCCTAGGTATATTGAAGGTCCCTGGTCAATGGTACTAACAGTAAACAATGGTTTTTCACAGGGTTAATGAAGACCTTAATGTTGTTAGGAAACAGCATACATAGGAATATGATTGCAGAACGGTACAGGATCCCCTTCACTGAGAGTAACAGGAGTTATGACAAAATATTTATCCACCTGCAGATTAGAATGATGCTATAATGTTATACAACATATGTGTTAAAGACTAGTAAAAATGAACATGCACAAAGGTTTCCAACACAGTAAAGGAAGAGAGTATATTTAGAAGAAGAAAAACTACCACAACTAGAGGACATAGTCTTAAATTAGAGGGGAAACGATTTAATAGTAATATCAGGAAGTATTACTTTACTGAGAGGGTAGTGGATGTATGGAATAGCCTTCCAGCAGAAGTGGTAGAGGTAAACAAAGTCAAGGATTTTAAGCATGCGTGGGATAGACACAAGGCTATCCTAGCTATAAGACCGGGAACGGGGGACTAATAATGTATTCAGAAAAATTGGGCAGACTAGATGGACCGAATGGTTCTTATCTGCCGACACATTATATGTTTCTATGTTTCTATGTTTTGCCTGTTAACTTACCGTCTCAAAAAACACAACTAAACTGTCCTTAACGCAGCTAAAAACAATGTTAACAAGGGTTAACCCTATAAAAAAATCCTGGAGTATCACAGGGCTCCCCTTCCGCCCCACTTCACCCAAAATGCTGGACCGCATTTGTAATGTCCCCAACCCCACAATAATAAATACCAGTGCTGGGTTCTCATGAAATGGCTTCCTCCACGTTTAATATTTGAAACAAGAGGCTGAAAAATACCCCTTACCCCAGGGTGCCTCTAGGTGCCAGGGGCTGCTCAAGTGCCCATGGCCCAACTAAAATACAGAAAATAAAATAAAAAATGTTTCTATTACTTACCTACTTTCTTTACCCATGGGGGGGATGAAGATTTTTTTTTAAATCCTGAAAAAAAAATCACTATATTATATATTATGGAAAAAGAAAATCAGTGGCTTTTTAATTAAATATATATTTATTCTGTGACAAATACATGTGAGGTGGTTGATATTAATTCATTCATACCAACTAACAAATCAAACTTGATATTAATTTCTTTGTGGAGCAGCATCAACAAAAAATATCATCATCCACCTTTCTGTCAATGCCAACAGAATACTTGATTTTTTAACATTTATTTTAAGGTTTTTAATATTCATGCACTTAGAAGATGCATCTGGAGAAGTCAAGCAATGCATTTTTGTCACTACGGCTTAAAAATATTCATGCTATTAATACTGAAATGCTTTCATTTAAAAAAGATGAACCCGTGTGAACTGGAAAAATAAGATGAAACCATGGTAACGATTACTAAGTGACAAGACCTATCTGGAGTGGGCTTTTTTCTATTACCATTATTCTTGCTTTAGTTTAATATTTTCTTTTCCCAAATAGTTTATCTAAGTAATGAGTGTATTGGAAGGTGAAGTTTATTAAATGCTCAATATCTAAATTAATACCAGATATGGTATCAATTGGTGTCTGTTTAACGCTTTACAGTTTTGTTCCCACGGTTACATATAACAATAGGAGACAAATGAGCATTACCTCAACAACACATTTATAAATGGAAATAATATAACATACAATTATTATATTAAACCATAAGATAAACAATGCTAAAATACTCAATCTATTCAAGTAAAAGAAAGTAAAGCCTGGAGAACTCTATACAGATTCTATACAGATGGAAGGACTAGCTTAGCAACTTAGGTGGTTTTTAGATGTAGGCCCTTGTTGGTACAGCTTTTCCAAAGTAACACTGGTCAGGTGACCAGACTGTCAAACTGTCAGACTCCATGTTGTTTACAGTCCAGCCTTTAACAATAGCCAGCATGTTTACCTGGAAACACTGTTGCTTAGACCACCTGCTACCTGCATGTACCACACACATATAAACATATATATATATATATATATATATATATATCTGTGTATAAGACCCCCGAACTAGCATTAATTACAACCGTTTCTATAACAATGAGTATATCAGTTGTTTTGAAACATATTTGCCATATTTTTAAATTGTATATATATATATATATATATATATATATATATATATATATATACATATATATATATACACATACTCGTCAATTTAAGTGTTTGGAATTTGAATTTAGCATTTTGGAGACCTACCTATAAGTTGCCCACCCTCCTAGCACACATAAGGGTGCACCTGTGGGAATAAAGAATTACCTAAATAAATGTACATTGATGATCAGTGGTACACTCGATACCTCATCTTCAGCCCAGGGCATGGGATCATCCAAAAATTGCTCTTGTCTCGACCATCAAACTCAAATGTTAAATAATGGAAATAAACATTTTAAAAGACAGAAGAATAAATGACAGAAAATAATACTTTTATTTGCTTTTGTGATCTGTACAAATACATTCTTAACATATGCCTCTCCTTTAAACATAAACTATTGTATAGATCTTATTTTCCTGACTCAATAGATTAAATGTGCTGGACCTTCATACACGTCTTGCAGATAATGCCTTCTGCTACTCATAAGTATGACTAGAAGTTCTTCACTGTTGTGACTTACTAGCTTGGCTCTTAGCCATGCAATTATCCTCTTTAGTGCTCTTTCCTTATTCCTCAATAGCAACTGTCCAAATAAATAAGAAAGCGTTCAGAAGGCAGCATTATTAGTAGATGTATCACACGTGCCATTCAGAAATATAGATGATTTGTCTTTTATAGGTCTGGGGCACATTTGTACATGAAGACAGGGAAAAAGCACTAACGTAGTTGGATTTTTGTGAAGAGTGATCAAATGAAAATATTAAGTATTGGTCCCTAGAGAACAAAAGCCAACTTTTATGCGACTTCAAGTTTGCATATTTATGAAGGTTCTAGCAGGGCTTTGGATTTTATGTGTCCATTTTAGCCTTGATTAGTGTTTTATGATCCTGTCCTTCATAGAAACTGTTATGTAGCCTTCTATAACATATCATGTAATCTTTTGACTAGCAAATATATAATAATTATGTTTTATAATTGTTTATTCTTAACTTGCATAATTAAAATCATTTCCCAGAACTGGCCTCCTAAAATCTCAACATATCTAAAATATTTAAATTCTGAAACAGATTTGTAGACGTTTTTTGCAGTAGCCTTTATAAATTCTCTTGATTCACTTGAGAAGGTAAACTCCATCTGGTATTAACTGATGCAGGTAAAGTTGCATGCATTATAATTAATTTCACAGCAGTCTATCCATTGGTAACAGTGTTCTTTTAATGCCAATGTTTTAATGCAGTAATGGACAACACAGTGTAAGATGCATCATGGGGATCCAAAAGTAAAGCCTCATTTAATTACCTAATCTGTAGGGGCTTGTTAAATACAGAAACTGGAAACATTTAAAATTGATTTCTTTGTAGAAAGAAAAAGTTTAGTACATAAACAAAACTTCGGACAAAATGAAAACTACTTAACAAACAGTATAATGTACGCAAACCCACAAGCATACATTTTTAAAAACAAACAAAATGTTTATGAATATATTATATTTATTATATTAGAATATATTGCACTCACTTGATCAGAAAATGTCCAACTGGTGGCCCACGGGCTAGATGTGCTCCTCAAGGGTTATTATGTGGCCGGTATCCTGGCTAAAAAGTTCATAGTTCTATTGTATTACCTCATAAAAGTTGGCCAACACGGCTATATACAATGGTGCCGGCATCTGCTTAAACTTGTAGTCAAGAGAAACAAAAATAAGCATACAAAACATTGATTTGAAAAAAAATTATCTGAACAGCACAAGACTTAAAAAGCTATTTTAATCCAACTGAATAAATGCATTTGTGCACCTTCTTGATTTCATATTCACTCAATGTCACATTAACACAAAGATTAATAAATAGCTTTATTATAAAATACAATTTATGAGTCATAATATGAACTTTTTTTAAAAAATTATATTTTTAATAGAGTTGAGCGGACACCTTTATGTTCGGGTTCGAGAAGTTCGACCGAACTTTGGAAAAAAGTCCGGGTCCGTGCTCGAACTTGACCCCGAACTTGACCCCGAACCCCATTGAAGTCAATGGGGACACGGACTTTTGGCCACTAAAATGCCTCTAAAAAAGTCATGGAAAGGGCTAGAGGGCTGCAAAAGGAATTAAAATGTGGGTAAGAGTAGGACAAGTGCCCTGCTAACAAATATGGATAGGGAAATAACTTCAAAAAACATAAAATACATACAAATTAAAAATACTGTACTATTTAGCACCCAAAACTATCAGAATTTTTCAAAGTGCGCTGTAAGCACAGTATTTGACGGTTCTATTTGACTCTCAGATATGAAGTGCACCGCAAGACGCAAATGTACTATTTACCACCCAAAACTAATAGAATTTTTCAAAGTGCACTGTAAGCACAGTATTTGACGGTTGTATTTGACTCTCAGATGTAATACATGTAATGCTATTGCTATTCTATAAACCGAAATAGAGTCCCCATTCATAAGAATAGGTCAATTGACCTATTCTTATGAATGGGGACTCTATTTCGGTTTATAGAATAGCAATAGCATTACATGAATTCCATAAACCGAAAGTCTATAAACAGAACGTCTTTCGGTTTATAGACTTTCGGCTTATGGAATACATGTAATACTATTGGCTTTCTATAAACTGAAATAGAGTCCCCATTCATAAGAAATTCTTATGAATGGGGACTTTAGTTCGGTTTATAGAAAGCCAATAATATTAAATGTATTCTATAAACCGAAAGTCTATAAACCAACGTCGTTCAGTTTATAGACTTTCAGTTTATAGAATATAAGTAATTCTATGCTATTCTATAAATCGAAAGTCTATAAACCGAACGTCGTTCGGTTTATAGACTTTCGGCTTATAGAATACATGTAATGCTATTGCCTATCTATAAACTGAACTAGAGTCCCCATTCATAAGAATTTCTTATGAATGGGAACTCTAGTTTGGTTTATAGATAGCCAATAGCATTACATGTATTCTATAAGCCGAAAGTCTATAAACCGAATGCCATTCGGTTTATAGACTTTCGGTTTATAGAACAGTAATAGCATTGCATTTTAATACTTCAGTAAATTTCTGCCCAAGTTGTCTTTTGCTTACAAATGAATGCTTTTGCTAATGGACATTCATCAACTTAGACGAATAACCAAGCAGCTAAGTTGTAAACTTTATAATGCAGTGTGTAGCATTCTAAAAAACATTGTTAAGTCCAACACATATAAACTGTCACTGCCAAAGTGTTGGGAAAGTGAAGAAAAGGTGCAATTGCTGAATTCTTATACATCCCGAAAATGTTATCTAATAAAATTACTCTTTTGTAACCCATACTGAAATGCAATGCAATTTCAGAAGCCATATTTTTATACGTAGATTGTGTAGGTGATTAGAGTAACCCAGATGTTCAAGTTATTTTTCTCAGGCATAAACATAATACACTGGTCACTATCTCTCATAGTAATTCCACATAGGAAAGCATGATGTATAAAAAAAAACACACCATTGCCAAAGCAATCTTTTACATAGAGCACTGCAGACTGCTTTTGCCTGGAATGTCATATGTCAACTCACCAATAGCTACAATCATGTTACAGAGTGATACTTCCATCACATGGTAATTTATATGTCTTTGTCAAACCTCCAAATAAAAAGTAATACCTTCTGAAGGAACCATGCTAAGAGGACCAATTCAAAAGACATTTGAATCCGGCTGAAGTGAGTTTTTTAAGACTTAATTCCTCTTCAACCCTCTTGTTTATTTTGTTCACACACATAGTGCAAATGTTAAAAGGCTTTTGAAACTCAATCGGTTTTGTAAACAAATTACTAAGTACATTGTACTTGCAGAATCCCTTTTAATCTGCATTTCCCATTGCTAACAATTATTTGAGTAGTATAACTTCTAGTCATACAAGATGTTCTACATATGCAAACATGTAGATAATTATAATTGTGGAAGTAATCAGACAATTAGTACTGTTGTCAAGTCCTTTGCAAAGAAAAATAATGGTTAAAAATGTATTACACTTTACATTAGACATAAAGACCTTTTCATTTTTGACACCTGCACCCTGTTAGCACATTTTCTCTTACAAGTGTTGCTGATGATCCTTTTTTGTCAATGGTTTTTATTTTCTTTAAGATCGAGTTACACCATATGTTTCAAGACCTACATAGAAATTCATCGTTTTTAACAGATGAAATCACAGTCAATGGCCTGCTGCAAATCTTACTGTGCTCTATACTTCATCAAACCACTGCTGACAGCATACATTGTACATTGTCCCTAGAGAAACTACAAAAGCAGTGTCGGTCTCAGCTGGACTCTCCTTGGTTGGATTACTCTCTGTTCTTAAATTGTCGGATTTTGCAGGGGAATGCTAAAATACCTAACTTTCTCTCTGCCTGCCACTTTAAAACAATAAATAAATAAAAATCCTCAGTAAAAAGGCATAAAAACAGTGGGGTTGTGTAAACCTATGCTTGTTATAAACTAACGAGGAATAGACCCATGGTTGTTCAATGCTGCTATATTTATCAACTCTAAGGAGATTACACAAAGGGAGGCTAACAAGAGGGGCAGGGAGGCACGTGTCCCCTGAGCTGCTCTCTAATCTCACCCAATGGGCTGGGCCTGTACAACTTTACACTTTTATATGTCCCAATCAGTAACACTTCTTTACATCTAATTGTCTTGTGTGTCTCTTTAACTCATCTGTTTGTCCATCAATCTCTGTACCTCAACTGTCAGCAAATCTGTCTTGCATGGCTATGTGTGTCTATCTCTGATGATATCAGGTGGACTGATTAGGTGGCATCAAAGGCAATTGTTCCATTAATAATAGTACCCCTTTCATGCCGAGATGAACATACATGTTATCTATCCTTTGAGCTGGCACTGCAGCAGATTTGCTAGTTTTGCCTTTTTTTGTTCAAAAAATATGATCTATGCTATTGCCTCCATAGAGATATATTTTCCTGAAGCCAATGTTTTACTGGCCTGCTATTGAAATATCAGTACCTACCTCAGCTTTTAGGTGTCTTACCAACTGATCATTTTAGTAGTACATGTATATTTGGATAGACTAGATGGTCATACAATTGTTATCTGCCATCAGATCTATGTTATGCATACATGTGTCTATTTACTCAGCATGTAAATCTATTACATACACACAACTGTCAAACAAAAAAAAAGGAAACAATTATTTTTGAACACCGGCACCAGAAATATAACACAGCTCCCTCACCTAGGCCTATGATTACCCCCTTCATGACATTAGAACGTACTATGCCGTCCTGATATTAAGTGCCTAAAGTCGTTAGGACGGCATAGTACGTCCTGTGTTAAACAGCTCATTCTCGGATCCCGCTTTGGCACGCTTCTCAAAAGCGAAACACGTGAGGAATCTGGTTCGCCTTGTTTTTCTACACACATTTTTGTGATTGTATTTTTCTACCAAGAAAACTTTTTCAATAAATGCAGTATTTTTCATTAAAAGATCGCTTACCTGAATATATTTTCTGTTATATGGAAGCAAAAGAAAAGTGCATATAATTTACCAACGCATTGTGAAAACAACAGTTTTTAACATATGTCTCTATACCAATGGCATAGAATATATGATCTCTATACTTTGGTATTCACATATCACTAGTAGAGTTGAGCGGACACCTGGATGTTCGGGTTCGGCAGGTTTTCGGCCGAACTTTGGAAAAAAGTCCGGGTTCGGGCTCGAACTTGACCCCAAACACAAACCCCATTGAAGTCATGAACTTTTGGGGACTAAAATGCCTCTAAAAATGTCCTGGAAAGGGCTAGAGGGCTGAAAAAGGAATTAAAATATGTGTAAGAGTAGAACAAGTGCCCTGGAAACAAATATGGATAGGGAAATAACTTCAAAAAACATAAAATACATACAAATTAAAAAATACAGCTGAGCCATAAAATAGCACTAGATGGAATCTTTGATTTTAGCTTTGGAAGAACATAAATCTAAATCTAAAGTATGGCTGCCAGGAGGATCAACAGAATTATCCATTTGAGAGAAGGTTGGAGTGCAGGGTATTCTCTTTCAGTTTATACTAAGTGACACATAGGTTGAGGAGGCAGTGACCATGGCGGTGTAGGTGGATGTACGTGTAATGCTATTACTATTCTATAAACCGAAAGTCTATAAACCGAACCTCATTCGGTTTATAGACTTTCGGCTTATGGAATACATGTAATGCTATTGGCTATCTATAAACTGAACTAGAGTCCCCATTCACAAGAAATTCTTATGAATGGGGACTCTAGTTCAGTTTATAGAAAGCCAATAGTATTACAGGTATTCCATAAGCCAAAAGTCTATAAACCGAAAGACATTCTGTTTATAGACTTTCTTTTTATAGAATAGCAATAGCATTAAATGTATTCTATAAAACGAAAGTCTATAAACCGAATGTCTTTTGGTTTATAGGCTTTCGGTTTATGGAATACATGTAATGCTATTGCTATTCTATAAACCGAAATAGAGTCCCCATTCATAAGAATAGGTCAATTGACCTATTCTTATGAATGGGGACTCTATTTCGTTTTATAGAACAGCAATAGCATTACATGTATTACATCTGAGAGTCAAATAGAACCGTAAAATACTGTGCATCCAGCGCACTTTGAAAAATGCTATTAGTTTTGGGTGCTAATTAGTGCATTTACGTCTTGCGATGCACTTCATATCTGAGAGTCAAATAGATCCGTCAAATACTGTGCTTACAGCGCACTTTGAAAAATTCTAATAGTTTTGGGTGCTAAAGAGTACATTTGCGTCTTGCGGTGCACCTCATATCTAAGAGTCAAATAGAACCGTCAAACACTGTGCTTACAGCGCACTTTGAAAAATTCTGGCTACCTCCTCCTCCTCCTCCTCCAGCGCCGCTTCCACACCGCCACGGTCACCGCCTCCTCAACCTATGGGTCACTTAGTATAAACTGAAAGAGAATACCCTGCACTCCAACCCTCTCTCAAATGGATAATTCTGTTGATCCTCCTGGCAGCCATGCTTTAGATTTAGATTTATGTTCTTCCAAAGCTAAAATCAAAGATTCCATCTAGAGCTATTTTATGGTTAAGCTGTATTTTTAATTTGTATGTATTTTATGTTTTTTGAAGTTATTTCCCTATCCATATTTGTTTACAGGGCACTTGTCCTACTCTTACCCACATTTTAATTCCCTTTGCAACCCTCTAGCCATTTCCAGGACTTTTTTAGAGGCATTTTAGTGGCCAAAAGTTTGTGTCCCCATTGACTTCAATGGGGTTCGTGTTCTGGGTCCAAGTTCGGGGTCAAGTTCGAGCCCGAACCCAGACTTTTTTCCGAAGTTCAGCCGAACCTGCCGAACTCGAACATTTAGGTGCCCGCTCAACTCGAATCACTAGTAAAGGATATTTCCCAAAATTCTTAATATTCACATGTTATAAGTAAACAGACCTATTAGCATTGTTTCCTATTAACTACCATTCAATTCTGACATTAAATAGGTCTAGAAGCACAATGATGATTTTCAGAATTACTTCACTTTTCCTATAAAACTAATAAAGCAAACATCCACTTTTCAATAGTTACAAAGGTCATTTAGAAAACCACAGGTTGAAAAACAGTATATTAGAGATAAAATTTGAAACAGTGTTATTATATACTATATACAGATATTAAATATGTATTGTATAAAACTCCACAGTCCATTGCTAAAGGCACTTTGTAACCATTTAAAAGTGGATATTTGGCCGCCATCCATTGCTCTGCAAATTCTTGTGCCATTCATTAAGTTACATATAGTTGTCCTGTAACAATCAACATTCCTTGCTTTCTTTCAGCTAAAAATATTTAGTAACTGTAACATTACGGAGGTCACTTTCTTTTATTAATATAATAACATGACTTTAGTATATCTCATACAAGAGCGCGGTGTGTCCTCTTTTAAGGAGTCTTTGTAGCCACCAGCATTAAAAAAAGAGATTTGCAAGCTTTCTTTAGCTGCATGCTTGCAAAGTAATCATTTTTTTGCTAATCCCCTTTCTTTCTCCATTTCTTGAAATACATGAAGCATTCTCTTGCCATGTGTCTTCTTACCTCTACATAGACAGCAAAATGTGTTCGCTCCGAGCTAGCGAAATTAAGCCTGATCATCCATGGAGCAGAGCTGTGTAAGCAGCAGGTTGCCCATTTGCTTGCCAGGAACAAGCAGATTCCTCAGTGGGCATCTTATCTTAAAGCTGATTGAAAGAAAAGGCAGAAAATATCTAAAATGAGAAAAAAAATGTCATCATGTCTTCTTTCAATCAAACAATATAGAACAGAAGAAACACGGATTTGGGATGGTACGTAGTGTAAACCTTTTTTAAGAAAAAAAAAAAGCTGTGTATTTAAACAATTATTTTTGTACTACTACCTTAATTAAGAATTAGAAATCCTACCTTATATCAGTTGATTATGCTGAATAAATTTTCCATTAAAACATTTGCTAACTTAGTGTTAGTTTTTTTTTAATGTAGTTTGCTAATGAAGATCTCCAATAAGCAGTAGCTATCTCCAGGCAGTCTAAAAGTCACTTAAACGTTGAATTGCATTTGTTTTCTAGTGTTGAAGTTAACCCATTATCAGCGTTTGAACTTTATACATTGAAACAAATTTGGAGTCCTTGAACAAATAATTAAGGATTACCATCTTAAGTATTGCTAATTATCAAGCTTTACACATATTTATCAGATTAAGCAAATATGTACTTATGTTTTGTTATAGATTCATTACTTCAGAAGCTCTTGTCCCAAATATTGGTGTGTTTATATTATCACATTTCCATAAAACTGAATTAATTGATGTCCCATTAAAACTGACAGACTTTAATAGTACATGTTAAGAGATTTTCTTATTACTACAAGTACATTTCAATGATGATGTATGTCCAGGCACATCATTGATTAAAAGACAATTATGCTTCTTTTTAACCCTTGCTTACTTAAAGGAAGCAAATGTTAAAAGATATGTCCTGCATCTCCAAAATAAACCGAACGTATATCTTAGAAACATTAAGCTAATCGGGGTTTGCAGTGTGCGTGGAATCAGCAGAGGGGACCTAATTGTTGGTCCCATGCAAAAACGAGGGTCTCTCTCTGTGCTAGCAGGGAAAGGCAGTTGCCAACCAGACCAGACTGCCTGCTTCGCATGGCAGCTGACGGTCAGAGGATAAACTGGTATGTACTATCAAAAGTATATGCCATTTTATCCTCACACTAGGGACAACTAGTGCTTCTATATTAGATGCACTAATGAAAAAGAAAGTTTAGTTGTCCTGTAAAACGAGCAGCAGTATTGATATGAGATTGCTCTCTGTGCTTTCTCACGGTTGCCATCTTCCTTGCAGCATAGCCAGATGAGTAACAGCCAATAGTGATCTGATAGACTGCTGTCAAAGTGGATGTTACAGACACCAGATTTGACCGTGATCTCTGCCCCTCTCTCTTCACTAGCATTGTTGTGAGGGAGAGAGACAGAGATCAGATATATAATGTATGAGCCAGTGTTCTACAGTCTTACAGCACCTGTAAAAAGTTAAATACAATTTATTTTGAACCCCTTCCCTGACCAATCTTGTTGCAGCAGTACATTTTTACTGTCTGTATTTTGTTTTTATCCATTAGCGTTTACATTTTTTTAAATCTTTATATTAGAAAGTTTGGGTAGTTATTTAGTCAGTTTATCAGTTTCAGTAGGTAGTAATACACAAAAAATATATTTAAGAAATAAAATAGCATTTCTTGTTTTTATTTGCCAACCTGCCCCCAGACTTATCCAATGGATTTCCCCTTCACAGTCATCTGCCCCCAGACAGCCATGTGCCCCCAGACTTAGCTAATACAGCCCCCATACTTTGCCAATAGTGCCCCTGCTGCCCCCAGATTTTGCCAATGCCCCCTGCTGCCCCCACACTTTGCCAATGCTGCCCCCAGACTTTGCCAATGCTACCCCTGCTGTCCCCAGATTTTGCCAATGCCCCCTGCTGCCCCCAGACTTTGCCAATGCCTCAGACTTTGCCAGTGCCCCCTGCTGCTCCCAGATTTTGCCAATGCCCCCAGACTTTGCCAATGCACCCTGCTGCCCCCAGGCTTTGCCAGTGCCCCCAGACTTTGCCAATGCCCCCTACTGCACCCAGACTTTGCCAATACCCCCAGACTTTGCCAATGCCCCCCTGCTGCCCCCAGACTTTGCCAATGCCCCCTTCCCTGCTTCAAATTTCCCTGGTGGCTAGTGGGGCAGCTGGTGGAAGTCTGCTTGATGAGTGCAGACATCCTCCGATGCTGCCCAACACTTCTGTCTTTTATGATGGACCACCAGTAGTTCAGGTGACCTGCCAGTTTCTGTCATGGAAGTCCCGACGGAAGAGCTACGCATCAGCAGAGGATGTCTGTATGTATTGTGCACACATCCACCAGCTGCCCCAATCTCCCTGGTGGCTAGTGTGGGCTGCCGATGGATGTCTACACGATGCGTGCAGACATCCTCCCATGCTGCCCAACACTTCCATCTGGTGGACTGCCATAGTATCATAGTAACTTTGCCAGAAAACAGATTTCACCAACAAGACTTGCCCAGCACCAGCTAGGACCTACATGACTTGCCCTAGCACCCAGTTGCAGTCACAGGATTACATTCTTAATAACCTGTACCATTCAGCCCTGCTCTTTACAAAGCCTAATGTTACTCAATCCAGCCAGACTCTCTTATCCATAACTTAGCTTATACATATATCATTCCTACTTACTCACACAGCCTAAGTCTCTAACATCACCCAGACAGGCTGTCTCTCCAAATTTCTCACTCCTCCACCATCACTCTTTCAAGCCAGCCCCGCTCTCTCACTCTTGCCATCCAGCTGTCTTCCAGCCCTTCGCTATCTCACTCCTCCAAGCCATCTCTCGACCGGCCCTCCAGTCGCTCCCAGTCTCAGTAGCGCTATTCTCTCTTTTTATCTCTCTTCCAGTTCCGTTCTCTCATGCAATGTAGCCGGTCTCACACATTGCTGTGCTATCTGATTTTCTCCTCACCTTTCCTCTGTTTATATATTTTGTTTTCTCATTTCCATCGTTCCTGGGATGTTTGATTTTTTTTTCTCTCCACATCTTTCCATGCCTTTTCCACATCTTTCCATGCCTTTCCTTTTTCCCTGTCCCTCTGTCCTCCATTGTACACTACCTTCAGCACCTCTGACAGGAGCTCTTGAAGGGACACCAAACTACACTTCCAGTATGGCAGAAAGAGGGCATGTTGCTTGCAGAGTGGCTGGGGAATCAGCAGGTTCTTTTACAAGGACTAAACATTATTTGATTGTGAGAGGCAGAATTTATTTTTTAAAGGTACACGCACAATTATTCGTTTTTGCACGTGCAACCGCCTATTTAGGTGACAAAGTAGACATTGCAATGTATTTTGGATAGCCAGTTATATGTTGCTGCCAGAAAATTTACTTAAGTGTAAATGTGGCGGTATTATACTGCACCTTTAGCATAGTAGCCAACTGTCCTGTTTTTTACTGCCAATAAATTCAGCTTGCGAGATGCCCCACACTAAACAAAGCAAAAGCAAGCACATTATATTCCACAAAAACAAACAAGTGCAAAATGTGTCACTGCACCTTAACCCCTTAACACTAATAGAGGTAAATATACGTCCTGCAAAGCATGGTCCTTGAGGACCATGAGGACAAATATATGCGTCCTGAGTATTGATACATTGTGCATGGGTTATCCTGGTGAATTGGCGGGTGAAATATACCAGGTTTGTACCTGCACAATGTATAGTTAAAATAGTAAGGTGAAACGATCATCTCAAATCCCTTTCAACTCACCTTACAGTGAATAGACCCCAAATAAATTAGTACCCAAATGTTTGACAGGTTGGTGGTATAATTATTACATGAAAAGTGTGAAAAATACCATTTAAAAACCCAGAGTTGTCTTTTAAAAATGTATGGTTTGATGGTGTAACTTACATTGGACTGCTTCCAAAATGTCCTAAATAGGACATGAGTGCCAGTTGACTACCTGTCAAAATTACAAGTTAGAAAACTGAAAGGCGCACCTCCCAAATGGTACCTTTTAGTTTGGTATTGCTGTACTTATGATGTTGGTGAACACAAAGTGGGGTGTTGGTTGGCAGTACTAAATGACAGGATCTGTGAGTTCATGCCTGAAGTACAATGTGTGTGAAAAAAAAATAAAAACTTCAAGAATAGTGTTCAGCGAACCCGAAACGCACTGTACCGAACATGTAATGCTACTGCTATTCTATAAACTGAAATAGAGTCCCCATTCATAAAAATAGGTTAATTGACCTATTCTTATGAATGGGGACTCTATTTTGGTTTATAGAAAGCCAATAGCATTACATGTATTCCATAAACCGAAAGTCTATAAACCGAAAGACATGCGGTTTATAGACTTTCGGTTTATGTAATACATGTAATGCTATTGCTATTCTATAAACCGAAAGTCTATTCTATTATATAAACCTCTATTTCAATTTATAGAAAGCCAACAGCATTACATGTGTTCCATAAACCGAAAGTCTATAAACCAAAAGACATTCGGTTTATAGAAAGCCAATAGCATTACATGTATTCCATAAACCGAAAGTCTATAAACCGAAAGACATCAATTGACCTATTCTTATGAATGAGGACTCTATTTCGGTTTAAAGAATAGAAATAGCATTACATATATTCCATAAACCGAAAGTCTATAAACCGAATGTCTTTCGGTTTATAGACTTTCGGTTTATGGAATACATGTAATGCTATTGGCTTTCTATAAACCGAAATAGAGTCCCCATTCATACGAATAGGTCAATTGACCTATTCGTATGAATGGGGACACTCCTACTCACATTTTAGTTTTGCAGCCCTCTAGCCCTTTCCATGACTTTGTTAGAGGCATTTTAGTGGCTAAAATTTCGTTTCCCAATTGACTTCAATGGGGTTCGGGTTCGGGGTCAAGTTCGAGCACGGACCCGGACATTTTTTCGAAGTTCGCCCAAACCTGCCGAACCCGAACATCCAGGTGTCCGCTCAACTCTATCCAAGAATATTGGTGGTAGAATGACTGCATGAAAAATGTTAAAATACAACCATCTGAAATACCCTGAGTTGTCTTTTTTTCAAAAATAAATGGCTTATTGTTGCCTCCATGTTCCATGCTGTTTTTAAACATTTTACTATTTTCACTTGTAAATTAATCGGAGGATTACTGGAACATATACTTAAACCCATTTAAGTGCTAATTATTGTTTATCTTGAATTTGTTCTGAATTAACATGGTATTCATTTACTGAGGGTCACTTCTTCCATAACATTTATTACCCTGCTCTTCTATTTTGTATTATTAATGTGGAAATACTTAAGATGCTGCAACATTACTTGTGGTTAAGAAACTTTAGATTCAGAGATAATGCATACTTTTCCTTTGTGTAGAAATAGGAGACTCTACTGGAAATCATCTCTAGCTCTCCCATCCACATAATTCATGTTAGATTATAGAAATGATTTAGAGACAGTATTACCACCCAGCCTGTAAAAAACTGTCTTGAGTTCAATGTTATGTCTATTTAGGGGTTCTTTAAAATTTGTAGAAAAAGAAGCAAGTCTTTAAACTGTGTTATACAATGCTTTGTCAGTATTTTTACCGTTAGGCCAGTAAAACCTGTGCTTATTGCCAATGGTAAGTCTATGGAGCTAATACACTTTTTTTAGGAAAAGTTGGGGACCCCAATAACTGTAGATTGCACACATGCTTTTGTTTGCTTCTTAACATTGAATTCCCACCCTGACCAATCTTACTGGAATTGAGATCATCTTTGTTGTAATGTATTGCACCCCCTAATAACAATGTATTCATTAATCTTAGTTCTGTGTTGAATCAATAAGTAATCAACTCATTGGAAAGCATTTATTGATCACATCACCAATTCAAAGACATATGCAAATGAACTGCTGCTTTCAGACTATTTATATGTGAGGTTAGACTAATTTGTAAAAATGTAAAAAAATTGAGTGTATGATACTCAACCTACTGTAAGTGCTTGATTTGAGTTCTCTAATGGTAAACGTTATGTAGACATAATTGGCAAACTTGAATATAATAGTATCTCATGCATGAGTTCCAACAGTGTAGCTCAGAATTCATCTGGTGGATAAGTATGACAACTGAAGATATACTAAGCCTAGAGCATCACTGCCCATATCCTGTCTGGATACTATGTATTTTGTATCTGTTTCTGTCATACCTGTATTTGTTATAATCATCTACCTGTTGGTGCCAGGAATGTAAACTCAGGCACTCTATAGTACTTAAATATTATATGTATCTAGAAAAAAGTAAAACATACATTAACATCAATATGTTGATTTTAGTATGATTTCTGTATATCACCATTTTTCGTGAAACAATTATGCAATCTTAAAATGAAAGGACGAAGAGATAATGATAGTGCATATCATCACAGGAGTTTCAAGACACTGCAAGGCAACTTGTAAAGGAAAATAAGGCCTCAAAGCCTCAATGCCATTGTGAAGTAATAAACAATCCATGCCTTTTCCCTTTTTTTGAATTTGTCCCAATATCTGAATGTTTTACAAAGAGCATGTTTTATTGAAATCCGAAAGAACACATCTTAAACAGGTTAGTCATATCCTTTGTGTTTAGTTTGTTCATACTTATTGCTATTAAACAAACATAGCTTCACTGAACTTTACTTTTCACAATCAGAAATTTTGAATTAATAATAGTTGTGAAAGCCTAATAGATAATAATGTTTCCTCAGTTGTCACAACTGTCTTACAGCCTGTCTAATGGTGTGTAATGTTAAAATGAATGCAAAAGAGCATATGATGTTGTTAAAACTATGTATTGCATATATAGTACATCAATATCACACAGAAGTAAAGAAAAAACATTCTCAAATGTGTTTTTTTTTTTACCTTGATCTTTGAACACATAAAAACCTAAAATTCCGTTTCTAGATGTGTCATAAGAGAAAAGTGAGTCTGTCTTAATGTTAGCACAACAGGCTTTCCACTCATAGTCCTTACTATTCACAAACAGTTTCTATACCCACCAACATATTTTTCTGCCTGTTACATACGTGTGTAATTTCACAGGTGTTGCCAAAGCACATCAATTCATTGTTTTGGTTCCTGAGGCTTTGAGTTTGACAGGTTATAACCAGGATTTGGGGTCAGACCTCTCTTCTTTGGCTAAGTGAAGAGGTGTACAGCTCTCTCTGCTCCACTATTTTCAGTGATAGGACTTTATACTTTTTTTCTTCCATGGTCTAACTTTGCCTGTACTGCCTGGCCCAGCCATTCCCAGTAAAAAAAAAAAAGAAAAGGTCTTATGTTCCCTAAGATATCAATTTAATGGTAACGTGGTAGGTTTTACAGAACCCCAAGCACCTGTTTGTTAAGTTGCTACTTAAAAAGAATTAGTCATAACTAAAGTTACACTTTTAGTTACTTCTTCAGAGATAAAATAAAGAGCTCAAACTCGTATAAATTCCTGCAACTATCAAAGACTATTTGCCTGGCTATTTTCCCTGAAATCAGAGAATCAGAGATTAAATAAGCCTGTGGTGGACATTAGTATATAGGAGGTAAAATACAAAAGAGCAGTTCCATTAAGCTTACAAAGTGCTTGAAATTCAGCAGGGGGTAGATAGTGTTTTACCTTGCATTTCACCATTAACAGCTTGTCGTCTTTAAAAAAATCAGTTTAATGAAATGTTTGTCTCACTGCTATTAACATTAAGTAACCTTAGTTTGTCATTATGCACTAGTCTCTGAATTTTCCCTTGGTACTTACAAACAGCCCCAATTAGTTAAAAAAAGTCATTTTATAAAGAAGATTAGGAATTAAGTCCTTTCTGTTTGCATTATTCTCATTAATTCTGTTGTTTTCAGTAAAGCAAAAGTTACAAGCATTTTTTTCAGAACAGTGTACAGTGTGCAACTCAAGAATAAATTCTACACTAGGAAAAATGGCTCATATTCTGATTAAAAAACTGAAAGAAATAAAAAACAATTTTAAGATTTTACTAATAAATATGACTAAAGTCATGATTTATAAAGACACGGAGGCGAGTATTATGCTTATCTCTTTCTTTATTTACCCTCAGCAGCAAAGAGAATGCATTAGAAAAATTTAACCAATGAGAACATACCAAATATATAATATCCCTCCCCTCCTCTATAAAGTCCAGTGTAATAGGAAATACATCCTCTTTCTTTGTGTAAAAACATATAAAAAACATATAAAATCCAACTATTAATGAAAACATCAGCCGAAATTAATCCATAGGAAATCCAATCACGAGAAGACTCCAACCGGAGGATCCATCCAGTGAACTGCGAATGAAGAAGATCGATTCAGGTAACCCAACATCGACCAAGGTTTCTGTAAACTGTGAAACATGGGTAACTGGATATGACCACGGGAAACTTCAGGCTAAAAGAACAGAAAAAATATGGTAAAGTATGTGCCAGAAGATGAAATATTAATCCTCGACCTTAGTCGAAAAAACGGTATATAAAAAACATATCATCATCATGAATTATAGGATATACAACATAATCAATCAGGTAAAAACCACGCATAAAGGTAACGGAACCCAACATGGGTGGGAAAATTGTGTTTATTAAAGGTACAATAAAGGTACAATAAATATACCATAAACATACAATTTGGGTGGGGATAATACTCGCCTCCGTGTCTTTATAAATCATGACTTTACGTCATATTTATTAGTAAAATCTTAAAATGTATAAAGACACGGAGGCTCATATTATGCTAGTTCAAAGCTGATCAATCACAGAAGAAGTAAAATGCTCTGGAACTCTGAAATAAAATTCCTTAAATGTTGATTCACATGACCAGTCTGCCGCTTTCAGTAGGTCCTCCAAACGACATCCCAATGTGAATGCTTTGGATGCCATGGCTCCACGTGTAGAATGAGGAGTAAAAACTGTTGTATCCACTCCGGCCTCTGTCAAAACCCATTTAATCCATCTAGCCAGGGATGTGGTAGAAATGGGAGAATGAGGCCGGCGAAGAGCCAGAAACAATTCCGGACGAGACTGGGTACGGAAAGGCAAAGTCCGTAACTCGTATTCCTTTAAGCACAGGACTGGACATAACTTAGGGTTACGAGGAAACGCTGGGTAAAAAACAGATGTAATTGACGTCTTAGTGCGACGAGAGATATCAAAGGACACACCCTCTGGGGTGAAGGAACGTGCTGAGATATCCAGCGCTCTAACGTCTGATACTCGTTTACACGAGATTAAGCAACATAGCATAGCTAATTTAGCAGAAAGTTGTTGAAGGGATAAATCACAATTATTTGGCCAGGACTGAAACAGTATAAAAACCACATTAACATCCCAAAGACATGAGTAACGAGGTCTCGGAGGCCTGTTCAATCGGATGCCCTTGAGAAGTCTGCAGACCACAATATGTCTGCCAGCGGGAACACCTTCAAATCCCAGGTGTCCAGCAGAGATTGCTGATCTATAAACATTAATGGAGCGGTAGGCCCGACCATCTTCGAATAATGAAGTGAGGAATTGCAACATGACATTTACAGTAGCAACAGTGGGATCTGTGTGGTGTTCCATGCACCAATTAGCCCATGAGCCCCAGGCATGGCGATAAGCCCTTCTTGTCCCTGGTGCCCAGGCCCCTTCCAGGAGTGAGAGAGTCGTTTGTGAAACGTCTGCGACAAACCAGGGTCCCCTGATATCAGCCATACTATTAAGTGTAACTGACCTGTCGCTAATAGCGGGTGTGGAGACCCGTGGAGGTCGGTGATCAGATCTCTCCAAGATGGAAGGAGACGAGGAAAATCCATGGACATTTCCAACAGCGTGGGGAACCATGGTTGAGTATCCCACCAAGGGGTCACCAACACCAGTGATGTTCCGCTGAGACGGAGGTGGAGCAGTGTGCGCGATATGAGGCAAAATGGGGGAAACGCATAATGCCTGTTCGGAGGCCACTGTTGCAGGAATGCATCTGTCGCCAGAGCCTCCGGATCTGGTCTCCAACTGTAGAAACGTTGTAGTTGCGTGTTCAGGCGAGAGGCGAAGCGGTCGATATATAAGGGACCCCAGAGAAGTTCCAATCTGTGGAATAGGGATTGGTGGAGCCGCCAGTCGCTGGAGTCTGTGAAGTGTCGGGAATTCCAGTCTGCGTCCACATTGGATAGGCCTGGAATATGTTCCGCTTGCACCGATATGTTGTGTGCGAGGCAAAAGGTCCAAAAGGTTGTAGCTTGATGGGATAGTGCCAGGGATCTCGTGCCACCCAGGTGGTTGATGTAACGGACTGCAGCGGTGTTGTCCAGACGCAACAGTATGGAGCAGTTTCGAGACGTCCGTGCGAAACTCCGTACTGCAAATTCTCCAGCCAGAAGCTCCAGGCAATTGATATGCAGGTTGCTTTCTTGCAGAGACCAACATCCACCTGTGGATAAGGTGCCGCACTGTGCGCCCCAGCCTAGTAGGCTTACGTCCGATTCCACCACTAAATCCGGAACCGTGCCGAAGATTGCTCTCCCGTTCCATGCCTCCATGTGGGTCAACCACCAGGAGAGTTCTTCTCTGGCTCCGTAGTCCAACGGGATGGAATGATCGTAAGACATCCCGAGTCGTAAGGAACGGATCTTCAACTGTTGCAGCGCCCTGTAGTGAAGAGCGCCGGGAAAAATGGCTTGAATGGATGCGGACAGGAGACCGATGATTCGAGCCAGATGGCGCAGGGAGATTAGAGGTAACGAAAGGACTTTCTTTATCTCTTTCTTGATTGATTTCACCTTTGCCTTTGGAAGGTGTAATGAACCGTGGGGTGAGTTGATAGCGAACCCCAGGAACTCCATAGTGCGGGAAGGCGTGAGTATTGATTTTTCTAGGTTGATCAAGAAACCCAAGTTCTGGAGGAGATCCATGGTCCAATTCAGATGGGTGTTCAGAGTGGCAAAATCCTGAGACATAATGAGTAAATCGTCCAGGTATATGATCAGACGAACCCCTTTCCTTCTGAGGAAGCCCATAACTGGTTTGAGTAGCTTGGTGAAGCACCAAGGGGCGGAAGAGAGACCGAAGGGGAGACAAGTAAATTGCCAAATTGTGTGATCCCACGTGAATTGAAGGTACGGTTGATGATCTGGTGTGACTGGGACTGTCAGGTACGCGTCCTGAAGGTCCAGCTTGACCATCCAGTCTCCCATGAGCAGTAGGTCTCTTAAACAATGAATGCCTTCCATCTTGAAATGTTGGTACATGACGAAGGCATTCAGAGGACGGAGATTGATCACAGGGCGAATACCTCCGCCTTTCTTGGGGACCAGGAATAGATTGCTTAGGAAGCCCAGGGAGGTTGGAGGAACCTTTCTGATTGCTCCTTTCGAGAAAAGGCTGGTGACCTCTTGGGAAACTAATTCTCTGTCCTCTGGGGAGAACCGAATCATATGAGGGGAAGAAACCTGATAAGGGGTTGTCAGGAAATCGATATGATAACCTGTCACCGTCTGTAATACCCAAGGGTCTGACGTAATGTCGGCCCAAGCTGGTAGACAAAATCGGAGCCTGCCACCTACTTTTGTAAGGGAAGAAAGGTGAGTTAGCTTGGTCCTTACCGTATGGTCGCCGGGACTGATAGGACCCTCTGGCACCCCGATTCTGCCATGGTCTGCTCCTTTGCGGGAAGAAAGTTGCGGGCGGAGGCCTGCTGTCTGCAAAGGATGTCCGTGAAGACCCAGGGCCTCGGGATCCACGGAATGGTCCCCTGGAGCCACGGCCGGGCAGACGGCCCCTGTATCTGCCGGCCCCGCCAAAAACCTTTGTGGTGAAGACTCGTTTCATACTAGATTGAGCCTTGTGAAAGTCTGCACAAAAGAGCCTAGCTCCTTAACAAAGTTATCTCCGAAGAGCATGCCTTTAGCCTGTGGACCTGGTTCATTAGTTGCCATATTAACCAACTTTGGTTCTATTTTTAGCAGGATGGCCTTCCTCCTCTCAACGGCTAAAGCCGTGTTAGCGTTGCCGATAAGGCAAATGACCCGTTGAATCCATCCTTTGATGGAGGGGAAAATCAACAGGCGTATCAGTGGATAGGCCTGACTCCACCAGCTCAAATATCTTTGCACAAGGCCCCATGATGTCTAGAACCTTGTCTTGGCACACTTTAAGTGAAAAATCTAAACCTTTTTTGGTCTTCCAACCTGTCTTGCCCAGGAACTGGGCTATTTTTGGATCCACTTCAGGCGTGTCACAGGCCATATCAGGGACTGTGGGCCTTGGACACTCTGCTCGCAGTTTATTGCGAGAGGCCTTATCAAGGGGATTACGGACCCGGAATACAATGTATTGTGCAATATGGTCTGTGGGGAACCATTCCGCAGAAATGGTGGAGGTTGGTAGGGTCAAACAGAGGTTCGCCCTGGAGATCTATCAAGTCCGAGGTCTCTGTAGGGACCAAAGGGGGTACCTGGCCAACTGTTTGCCCGACTGGGAACTCGTCCTCAGATATCAGGACGTCAGGGTCTTTTGACTCCTCCAAAACCTCTTCCGACATCGAGTCAGACTGCGATGAATCATTATCGGCCTTTGCCGATTTCCATGAACGTACCGTTTTAGCCCGGTACCTAGCTCTTTCCCGTGGTGTAACCACGGCATCCTCGGCAGGCGTAGCCTTGCCCATCTTAATCAGCTTGGAAGCATGAGGCATTGTATGATGCGTTTTACATGACGCTTTCTTGCCCGGGGCGGCAGGTAACGCCCGTTTCCCTTTAGAGGGTGGGGGTGTCGGGGCAGCCTTAGAGTGTGTGGCTAAGGCAGAGGAGATAGACTGGGCAATATTAGATGACATCATCCCCATAGCAGACTGAATTGCCTTGGTCACTGACTTAGACATAGCAGAGTCCAAGTAATTATGTAGATCCTCAGAATCTATAATCTCAGAGGAAGCCTCCTCTATATTGGGAAAAATCCCACCTTGCTGAGCAGCATGCATAGTGGGGGATGGAGATGTGACAGGGATCTGACTATCCATAATCATTAACAGCAATACAAGGCAGAGAAAAACAGGCAGAAATAATAGGCAATATCACCTTAAGGGAGCAAAAAACGGGAGTAAAAACGGAGCAGGCAGTAAGGCTGTGCAGTATCCACTAAGATCAGTGTCACACAGACTTAAAATGGCCGCCGTGCATAATATCTGCACTATGGGCTACAAGAAAATGGCCGCCGTAATGTTAAAACATGAGTCCTCTATGAGGAAAAACATGCTCCAAGAAAATGGCCGCCGCAATGTTATTTGCACATATGCAGTGGTCCAGAAGCCCGGGAATAAATGGAGAAAAACAGAAAATAGATAAAAACATAGGAAACTGACAGAAAAAAAGGTAAAGGGAGAGGAGGGGAACACAACCGAACCCCTGATAGTAACAGAAGATAAACAGCTATGCAAATGAAAACGAACGTAAATGGAAAATAAACGCAATGATAAAGGCAAATAATCAAAACCAATGCAATGATTAAACATAAAATTACATAGCTACAGGAAGATATAAATATATATATATTCCTACATATATAATATAAACATATCAAATATCATAGCAATATTCTAGAAAATTATAGATGTACTTAGCTGAGGGAGCAGCAAAGAAAGAGGATGTATTTCCTATTACACTGGACTTTATAGAGGAGGGGAGGGATATTATATATTTGGTATGTTCTCATTGGTTAAATTTTTCTAATGCATTCTCTTTGCTGCTGAGTGTAAATAAAGAAAGAGATAAGCATAATATGAGCCTCTGTGTCTTTATAAATTTAGAATTTATAACTAATATGGTCATATACCCATCTTATATATTTAAACCTATCAAAGGACAACTGTTGGCAAAAAATGAAGCTATGTTTAAATGAAAGATCTCAGACTTTTTAAATTGAAATACTTTAGCTATATAATTATATATAATTATATATATATATATATATATATATATATATATATATATATATATATATATCTCCATCAAGGGACTGATATGTTGTTTAGAATGTTGGGTCAGATAGTCAGATCTTCCTTCTATTTAAAATGCCTATACTAGATAAAAACTGAGTTTGACAGGAGAAAAAACCCAGGTTCGAATCATTGAAAGTAATGGGAAGTGAAATGATCCAAGTTATTTTTGAAACTAAGTCAAACTTGGATGCCGAATTTGACTTAGGAGAAAAAAATGAGGTTCGAATCTTCCCCATTGAAAGGAATGGGAGACAAAATGATCAAAGCTCTTTTTGAGACTAAGTCGAACTCAGCTGTCAAATTTGACTTAGTCTCAAAATGAAAGTCGAATTTTAATAATTAGAGCCATAAGAGTTGTGAATTTTAATATACCTTTTTTCATATTGTACTTTTAGTTTGATAACTGATTGTGTTCTGCCTTTTCATCTTTGTAATGAAAACAGTGCTAATGAATATAAGACTACTAATTGGTTAAGCTATTGTCAATACACCATATATTGGTAATAAAGTTGCTTACAATGTAATTTGTTTTTGGTTTTCCACAAAAAGTGAATAAATAACTTCATGAAGCTAATTTTAAGTTTTGAATAAAATGGGAAAATGTATTACTACAAATCAGATCATCTATCTCATCCTCATCTAAATATTGTAAGAGTGCAGTCTACACACTGTTCAATTATTGAAGCTATTGTAGCTACTAAGTTGTCTATAGGTATCTTTCTAAAACTCAGCACGTATTTTCATGTATTTAGGAAGCAGATTTAGATAATCACTTGAGCTACAGGGTGGCTTAGGGAACCCTTGAATGCACAAAATAGCAACCTCAAGGAAAAGCGCTGTTTCAATCCTGTAAGTTGCTACAATGAACCCATTATTAATTTTTCAATAGTAGCCCAGTAGGGAGCTGACCTAGACACTCTAAATTTGGAGAAAAAAAAAGGTTGAATAATAGCCAGATTATTTTGGATCTTTCTTTAACAAGGAAAGGTATAAAATGGAGTATTGAAAAGACGTTTATTGTTTGCAACTAAGATTATATATATATATATATATATATATATATATATATATATATATATTTTATCAGCTACAGTATATGAAATTCATTGTATTGTAGTTCCCATAGTTATGTGCAGTTAGGTTCCAGGAAGCGTTTGTACAATGATATCTGTATCTATAAGATGATGCTGAATACTGTTTTGTTACCATTTAGTTTACATTAAGAAATGACAATTATATATTTATAAGTATTTTCTTAGACAATACAATAAAAATGTATAATATTACAAAAGCCATTCTGTCAATTTTCTATTACCAGATTGAGATTGAGAAACATAACAGTACTACACAGAGTAAAGTAATACAACAAAAAATAAATACATTATAGAACTTTCAACATCCAGTGGCTTAGCCACACTGTAAATTCCAAACAGGAATGAAGAGGGGAAACAGGCAGAGGCAGCCTGCGAGGAGGTCAACATTTGGCTGGTTTATTGGTTTAGCATCACCAATAGATTCCATACCTCTCTATGTTTTTCCATATTCCTGAACCCATGATAGAACCCTGCATCCATTTTATGTTGAAAGTTGATCTGTGCTATTATGTACTTCCAGGCTAAACGTATATTTACCAACATTAAAATATGTATCAAGAGGGCTTTTTGGTTGTTATTACAAATAGGTAGATCCAAATGTTAGAGAAACATCTGCATAGATAACTGTAACTTCCTGTGTAGACTCTGACTCAAAGGGTTCATAAGATTACCTTTCATTATCTATAAATCACTGCCCATCAAATGTGTGAGCAAGGTCCGTTCTCTTTACCGCACCTCCATCATTCTAATAGAGACGAAGGAAAGATCTTTTTTTTTTCTTTTTCTTTTTAGACACTCAGTATAATTTTGTCATAGGAAAACATATCCCTGATTTTGTTTACACATCATTGTGTCAATAGTTGTCCATGTAATATTTTCTCTTTTCTTTCCTTTTATCATTTATTTTCACTTTACTGTAGCGCTCACCCCCGAAGGAGCCGCTGAATTATCGGGTCTTCTGTCTTACCTCTGTGACACCCCACAAACAATGAATCCACAGCACACCAGCACCCCTTGTGAAGTTTTATAACAGATTTAATGACTGTGGGATAGAGCAAAAACCCTTAATGTCTCCCCTCTCTAATATAATACAACTAATAACAGAATGAGATAATACGTTTAGATTGAATGCGATTAACAGTAATATATATATATACTTAGCAGTATCGACCCCACCCTAAACTACTGGCCAGTAGTACTGTCCTAGGCTAGCCAACGTTGGGGCCCTGGATGTATGACAGTTGTAGGAAATACACTTGTTGCAATGGCCAAAGGCCGCTCACCACTTCTAGTGTCTCTTAGGAAAGTAGGATGGCTGTCTGCGGAAGCGAGTGTCCCTCTCTCCTCAGACCGACGTCTGTGAAATGGATGCAGTCTTTTAAAGCCTCCGGCAGGACATCTCAGATAGTCTAGGGGCCGTCTGGGGAATCTGGCAATAACCTCCGTCAGCTCCACTCACTCAATTGGGCAGGCTGGGTTACTCCGGTGGCTGGATCGGCCCTGCGACCAGGCCTCAGTTCGATCGCTCCAAACACAGTCTCTCCCTGTTTCAGTAGACGAACATCAGTCTCTCCAAACACTACTGCATAGAGCCTGTGTCTCAGTGGCAAACACACAGCTCTGATACAAGCTGTCTTAAATCCCCTGCAACGCAGATCTGTCTTTCTTGGATCACTGTCCCCTGACTGACTCCCTTCACTCCTTCCTCCTCACTTCCCTCTCACCCGGGAACTTCCTGTCTCACAGCCTCCTGGGAAAAGCAGTTCTCCAGCCCTTGATGTAGAAATGTATCTCTGTGTCTGCTCTGGCTCCTCCTGCTGCAATATATATATATCTACATCCTCTTAAATGGCTGAAAATCACAACAGGGCTACATTACTTTGCCTTTTCTCATCTTTTCCCTTCAATCCACTGCCTTTTTCCTTTCCCTTTTTGCAGTATTAAATCTTCAAGGTACATTTAGTTACACTGCATAGCGCGCTACGTATTGAAAACCTGAAAACCAACAAACCACCACCTCTCACCAACACATTACTGGCACGGAGAGTGATTAAGGCCTTCTCCACGGGTTCAACATTTTATCAAATATTTTTGCTTTGTTTAGACTGCCAAAATACCCTTTCTCCATCACATATTTTACTTGTGTCAGGGTTCAACACTGACCTTCTGACTCATGCATTTAAAAGTCATTATTTATGTGCTTATATTCCTCCTGCCTCCTCTAGAGGTCTCCCTACCTTACTTTGCTTGTATTCCTTCCCCTCTGTTTGGAGTCAGGTGGGCTCGTTACCTTTTGCTCACACCCAGGTTAAATAGCTGAAGTTTCTGGCAAACAATGCTTTTGCATTGAAGTTGGTGCCTGATTTCTGAGAGCTGCTGCTTCTGTTCCTGATACTCTCCTTAAAGCCCATTTGTAGTGTGTAGTGGCTCAACCATCTCAGTATATGATTTTCAGCATCTCCTGAGACCCTCTGAGTACATCAAGATCTCTTCAGCTAAGTTATTCCCTTTAAGCTACCCTTCTCATTTCTCACCCTCTCTAGGGTGTACATGCTTAGTAACCCTCTCCAGGGTGTTCCTGCTTAGTCACCCTCTCCAGGGTGTTCCTGCTTATTCACCCTCTCCAGGGTGTTCCTGCTTAGTCACCCTCTCCAGGGTGTACCTGCTTAGTCACCCTCTCCAGGGTGTACCTGCTTAGTCACCCTCTCCAGGGTGTACCTGCTTAGTCACCCTCTCCAGGGTGTACCTGCTTAGTCACCCTCTCCAGGGTGTACCTGCTTAGTCACCTTCTAAGGCCTCACCCCTACCTTTGCTTTGACTACAGTCCCTACTATAGCTCTTTTTTCTTTCTGCAGTTCCTACTCATACCCTTTTCCTATTCTGCAGTTCTTTGCTAAATTCCCTCTTGTCTCTCCTTCAGTCTTTATTCCAATACCTAGCTCTGTTTCTTTATCTGTTCTCCCTTTGCACTATATTTAACATGCAACCAGACACCTCCACTATCCCTGCACTTAAACTCCTACCTGACCTGGTAAAGGCCCTGACAACTTGGATCTTATTTTGGACATATATCCACAAAATCTCCTTTTCTTGTCTCCATCTTCTTGCAATAACGAGTTTAGTAGCTATAAGCATCTGGATAATCAATTCTATTCATCCTTTACCCATTTTATCTAAGTTCAGGTGTAGCAAAGCTGTTTGGGAAAAGCAAGGGAGACTTATCGCCAGGATTTCATTAATTACACCAAAGACTTTTCCCCAAAACTTAGCCACCTTTTCGCATTGCCACCATATGTGGCACATTGTATCTTGATTCTTTTCACACCTCCAACAGATATTTTGTATATTATGTATCTTACACAATTTTGAGGCACCATATACCACATCTTCATCTTCTTAAACTGTATCTCATGCAGGCCTAAGCAGTGTGTCACATTTTTTTTTTCCAATTCTTTCTTTTTTATTTTAATTATACATATAACATTATACGATTACTGTTACATACAATACAAATACCATACATTTTTGCCCAGGTTAGATGGAGGAAAGAGATAAGACGGTCCGATCAGAAAGCCACTAAGAAGTAAAACAGAGATCAAAAATAAGTTATATACTTATACACACATTTCTCTTAATATCTGAGAACCCTAAAAGCTCTTTTTTACCATAAGTAGATACTCAATTGGTTATCAAACCTCCCTGTACCTCGTATCTCTCCCTGGCTTACACATTAATCACACATACAATTTACGTGGAGTGCACCACCGCGCATTCATACGTCACGCCCTTGCCATTTCTACAGTAGGCACTTTGTACTCCTAAATACGCTCCCCATGATTCCATTCTTATAGCCCAAATGGTCTATTGTCGATCTCTGTAGAGGCCACAATTCTATGTGGGCTCTAATTCTCCTGAAGGAAGTGTGCGAACCACGGGGCCCATCTTTTCTTAAACTTTCCAATATAACCACCATTATGTGCTATGTTTTTTTCCATTATATACTGATATTCAATTTGGCGTTTTATCTGTATCCATAATAATTGTTTATTTTGGTTCCAATTACGGGCTATAACCATCTTGGTAGCCATCATAACGTGAATTAAGAGATATTTCTTTTGAAAGGTCAGAGACGGTGGTATTATATGGAAAAGAGCTACTTCTTTTTTTTTTTGTAGCTTTATTTCTAACATTGTTTCCACAATTCCCAACACTTCGTTCCATAGTTTGTTTACTACGGGGCAGTCCCACCAAATGTGAGAGTGGTCTCCTACTGCTTGGGAGCATCTCCAACACATAGCTGAATTTGTGCTATTTATTTTATGCATAATTTTTGGAACTCTATGCCATCTGTAATTAATCTTTATTTGTAGTTCTTCTAAATTTAGACATTTTATCGATCTCTTAAGATCTGTAATTATGGAGCACCACTGTCTCTTATCTAATTTCTGTTCCATATCTGTCTCCCAGGAGACCCATGCCTTTGGTTTTTTATCACTGATATTTAATTTCAACACATTGAATAGTCTGGGCAAAACCTTCTTTTTAGAATTTTGATCAAAAATCTTGTCAATTTCGTTTTCAATTGAGTTCCCTTTATGGGATAATAATCTATTTTTCAAGTAATGTTTCACTCTTAAGTATGTAAAAAGTTCCCTGGGGGATAATTCCATCTCCACTTGTAACTGAGAGAAAGATTTTATTTGTTCTCCTTCCATTAAATCCAATATTCTCTTTTGTGTATCCCAATTTTCCAAAGAAAGTTCTTCCATATTATATTCCAGGATTTTAATTGGCACTATTTTAACAATTTTATGCAAAAACTTATGTTTTTTCCTAAAGCTATTCCAAAAGCTTAGCAAGTCCCGTAAATAATTTGGCGCTTCTTGTTTAATGCATTTTTTTTCTACTCCACTTTTTAACCATAATATTATTGAAAGATCTCCCATTCCCAATAAATTTGTTTCAATTTGATACCAGGGTTCCAGTGACTCAGCAATATCCTGCCACTTGTATATATGGTATAGCCTACTGGATTCATAATGTTTTACAATGTCTGGTACGCCTGTCCCTCCTTCCCGTGAATGTTTCATTAAATGGGTTTTACCAATTCTGGGCCTCTTCCCATTCCACACGTAACTCATAAATAATTTCTGAACCATCTGAAGCCTAAATTTAGGGATGCTCAGAGGCAACATTCTAAACAAATAATTCCATTTTGGCAACACATATGACCTAATTACATTTATACGGCCTAACCAGGAAATTTCTTTATATCGCCAAGTTTTACTTAATTTAAGTTGTGTATCTTGAAAGAGTAAATCAACATTTTTTTCCATCACCTCCTGAAAATTAGTTGTTAACTGTATGCCCAGATGTATTATCCCATTTTGCGTCCACTCCAAGGGGTATGTCTCCATTATTAGTTTCTTTTCTTCTGTGTCTAAATTCGACATAATAGTTCTTGTTTTTGTAAGATTTAATTTATAGTTTGAAACTTTTGAGTAGCTGTCCACTTCTTGTAAAAAGGCCTTCATCGAGACCATCGGATTCGTCAGAGTAATCACCACGTCAACTGCGTAAAGGCATAACTTAAACTCGGAATCACCGATCCTCACGCCAGCAATGGCATCATTCTGTCTAACTCTTATCGCAAAAGGTTCAAGCGTTAATATGTACAAAAGAGGGGCCAATGGACAACCCTGATGGGTACCATTTGCCACCTTGAACCAGCTTGACTCTATACCCTGCCCCACCGTCCTAGCCGAGGGGGCAGAATAGAGAGCCATCACTGCCGAATGAATAGAACCCACAAATCCGAATCTACTCAGCACCTGACTCATATACCCCCAGCTGACCCTATCGAACGCCTTCTCGGCGTCTAACGAGAGGGTCAGCTGGGGGACCCCCAACCTGTTCACTTCCTCGAATATCCCCAGCAACCTTCTGAGGTTATTATTGGACTGGCGATCCCGAACTAAACCTATCTGATCTTTATGGATCAGGGACGGGATCACTGTTTTAACTCGATTTGCCAGTACTGAGGAATATATTTTCAGGTTGCTATTTATCAGAGAAATGGGTCTATAATTAGCTATATTGGTAGCATCTTTATTAGGTTTCAAAATAGGGGATATAGCTGCCTGGAGCATCTCCTCTGGAATTTTACCCACTGCTATAAATTCATTGAATAATTCTGTTAGATAATCTGCTATTTTGTGGCCAAACATGGCATAAAATGTATTATTAAATCCATCTGGGCCGGGTGCTTTATTTTTTTTAAGATGCCAGATAACTTCCAGGACCTCTTCTCTATTTATTGGGAGATTTAGACGATCCAACTGATGCTGAGAAAGTGATGGGAGATTCGCTTTAAACAGATATTCATCAATTTGTTCCTGTGAAACTTCGTTATTGGGTAGGTTATATAGTTCCGAATAAAAGCTATTGAATGCCTTACCTATTTCCTTTGGATCAACCTTCATCTGATTCCCCACCCTTATTTTCTTTATTCTTTTTTTTGCTTTATTATCCTTCAATTTATTTGTCAACATCTTCTCTGCTCTATTCCCTTTATAATACCATAGTTGTTTACGTTTCAGCAGAGCGAAATTGGTTTTAGCAAGTAACTGGGAATTTATCTTTTCAGTTATTTCTATAATTTTTTGGGTAGTGGAACGAGACGGACTTGTTTTATTAATTCTCTGTTGGATACTCAGTTCCAAATACAGCTGATTTAGGGGCGTCTGCTGTTTACGTTTTAATTCCGACCCCAGCTTAATAAGAAGACCCCTCATTACTGACTTAAAGGCACACCATACAGTTGACTTAGCCAAGGCATCTTTAGTATTCTCCTTAAAGTAGAGATCAATTGAATTTGTCAATAGTTCTATATTACCCTCTACCCTTAATAATTTGTCATTTAATCTCCAAGAGGACCTATTCTGCTGTACCCTCGATGCATCAATAGTCAATATTACTGCCGAGTGGTCTGACCAGGATATGTCCTCTATGGAGCACCCCTCACACATTCGTAATAGACGCTGATCTCCCAGAAAATAATCAAGGCGAGAATATGACAGATGAACCCTCGAGAAAAAAGTAAAGTCTAATTCGTCTGGATGCAGTGTACGCCACAGATCATACCACCCATTGCGCTCAATCAGCCTCTGGAATTGTGATGAGATATTTTTAACTGATCTACTTATTTTATTCCTCTGTGAAGTTTTTTTTATCTAACTCGACATCAACAATACAGTTAAAATCTCCTCCTATAAGGGTAACACCTTGTGCCAACCTGTCCAATTTATTAACCAATTTATTCATGAAGGCAATGGGTCTCTTGTTGGGAGCATATATGTTTAGAAGTGTGTACATTCTATCACCAATTTTACAAATCACAAGTATATATCTACTCTCCTTATCCACCTCCCTATATATTTCTTCATAATCTAGCTTATTTGAGATTAAAATAGCAACACCTCGTTTTTTTGTCTTACAGTGAGAGTGGATAATTATTGGGAGGTTTCTATCTCTGATTAGGGGAATTTCTTCCTTCCAATGTGTCTCTTGTAAGAAAGTTATATCAATATGATTCTCAAAAATATATCTAGTTAAAAAATGCCTTTTCTGGGGCGTATTCAGTCCCTGTACATTAAGTGTCAAGATTTTGACCATTAGAAAAGATTATATTACCCATTTTCCCAAGAGCGGCCCGTTACGCGGTGGTGCACTGCCTCGCACAAACAACATACAAACAATAAACACTTAACAATGACAAAAAAAGCCACTAAGGGCTTAAAATATGACCAGGCCCCTTCCCGTAAGGAGTCTGCCATTTCCCACCCACTGTCGTGTTCTTCCCTCCGATTAGTACTGAACACTTTTTTGGCTCTCTAAAATGAGAGCCCGTTTGGGGGTAAGTGAGCGCAAAATCTCCTTATCTTCCACTTAATCGATTGACCACAAAGGGAAACTGATAAATGAGGGACGTGAGGGGAATGAAAGAGAGAGGGGAAGGAAGGGGAGAGAAAAAAAAAAAAGGAGAAGAAGGGGGGGGTAAGTGTAGAGGGGAAAGAGAGTGCAGAATCAAACAATGAATTACAGTGAACTAGCAACGAATGGAGGTGAATATCAGTAAATAATGATAAGTAGTGATGAGTATCTGGGAGGGGAAAGGGGGGCACCAAAAATAAACATATCACGTAACAGTTGGTCTAAAAGTGTCTCCCAATCCCTATATACAACCAACTCCAACCGTTACAAAATTCTTCACCATTGTATCGTCCCATCCCCTTAAGCAGTTGAGTACAGCTACATCTTCCCCAAATTCCCTTCACAGAGATAATTTACTTACTTACTTACAATATTTATTAGTCCCCAATGGTCTTATATATAATACAAATTTCCAATAATTAACCAATTGACCAATGGAGTCTTACATAGAGAGAATCAAGAGATGGGAGAGGAGGAAGAGGAAAAAAAAAAAAAAAAAAAGGCAATCCACTAGTGCCGCTATTTGACACTTGTTAAGTAATTAAATCTAGTGCAATTCGAAGTGTACGACAAATTGGTTTGTCCGGGCTATTCTAAAATGATCGTGTATCCGAATTAATTTACCTATATTGAGTGAGTGCATTATATCAAGTTGAAATCTGAAAAATGTGTGTATCCACGTGTTCTACATAATCGTGATGTAGTGAGAAAAAAAGGAAATCCTCTTGTGCCACTTGATGACACTTAATAAATAATTAGGTGTCTAGTGCGATTGAGTGCTCAACAAATTTAACTAGTACAAGTTGTTCTAATATAATCGTGTATCTGAAGTGGTCAACCTATGTCGAATTGGTGAAATGTAGTGCCTTAATATATGGTGAAGAGAGAGAAAAAAAAAAAATATATATATATACAATTCTTTACCTTATCCTCCTCTCCCACCCCCCCCCCTCTCCTAGCCACTGCAACCCAAAATCAAAACAGAACCCCCCTTATTCACCATGTAAGAATTCCTTTAAAACAGTGAGCTCCACCAAAAAACAAGAGTAGAACGACATTCTCATTCACTCCCCCTCCCAAAGCATCCCCATTATGACCTGCTCCAAGACATGCTGCTGAAAACCTTAATTATATGATACCCCCCTCCCCCCCCAACAAAAAAAAAAGGCATAAACCCCACTCCCTCAATGGGAATAAGTAGACTCTGCCTATATATACCCATTGCCAATTCAAAGATGCATTACTACTAGCATCGTTCCTTGAAACATCTCCCACCAACCAATAACTACATCTTGCCTTGACAATTAACTTTAACATTTATGTCCCCCCACCATCCCATATCCCACTGTTACTTTTTTCCAAGAACCAAACCCTTCCCCTCTAACCAAATCAATGCCTTTTCTACTTTATCGAATACTATTCTTGAGGATTCGTAGAAAACAATCAATTTAACTGGGAATCCCCAAGAATATTTTATGTTAGCTTTCCTCAGTTCAAAGGTAGCTTCCGAAAAGGATTTCCGAATTTGCCTTGTGATTTTAGATAAGTCAGCAAAACAGGCAAGTTTTTGATATTTTTCTGGGAGCTTTGTTCTGTCCTTAAATGAATTGGCCACTAATTCTCTGTATCTAAAGGCATGGAATCGAATAATGACGTCTCTGGGGACCTCCGCTGAGATTCCTTTGGGTTTTGCAATTCTATGTACCCGTTCAAATAAAAGTTCATGTTCATGCTGCCTAATTTTGAGTGAGTCACACATTTCTGTTAGATAGAGTTCCAGTTTTTCCGCCGTGATGTCTTCTGGAATTCCTCTAATCCTCAGATTGATTCGCCTATCCCGATCTTCTGCCGTTGCAATTTGTGATTCTAATTCTTCCACCCTACTTTGTAATGTATCTATCCGATCTTCTGTCCGGATCAGTGTGCTTTTTACTTCCACCAGACTGATTTCATTCTGTTTTATTCTATTGTCCTGTTTTTCAATTTCTGCTGTGATTTCTTTGATGGAAATCTTTATTTCTTGAGTAAACATAGAAAATTGTGTTTCTAAACATTTCTTTAGAATGTCTACTGTCAACATTTGGGAATCCGAGTCTGATGAGGTATCCAAATGGGATCTTATGGTTTCCAAATCATCTTGGGTTGATATCATATCTGAGGTGTCTTGAGATGTATCTAATATTTCTCTTTGAGGTGTTGTAGCAAAGATTGAAGCCATTTTCTTTGTTTTGTCCTTTTGTTGTTCCTGAGTCTTCTGCTCCTTCTTTCTTTGCTGGTTTTTTAATTCTCCTTTTTTTTTTGAAACCATTGTTGAAGGGCTTGGTTTCCTTCAACTAATAACGTATTTATGTTTGGGGTTATATTGCCCTCAGTTTATCTTTCCCTGCAAACCTCCGGTCCGAAAGAAGTAAACGGAATAGATTTAAGCAGAGGGTTCTTCCTCACTCCTTCTCTCCCCTTCCACCACCCTGCTTTTAAACTGAGATAGGTCAACCTTTTAGACCTTGATTTATATATACTGGAACGGGATTCGAATGCTCGGCCCAATGTGTATATACTCAGTTCTATGTATCTTAAAAGGACCACTGTTCCATAACAGTGACCTGACTCAGTGACCTGACACACGCCGAACCCTGAGCTGATACTTTTCCGCTCTTTATTTTATACAGACTTTTCAGGGAGCATAGCTATAGTCAGCATCCATTCAGCCAGTTCAAGTATTAAGAGCGTTATAGTAGAGAGGTCTTTTTGGGGTTAACCAGTGTCAATATCATGCACTTGTAGCAAGTGTTCCCCTTTACAATTATAAATAATAATTCAATGATATCACCAGTTGAAAGACAATACAGTCAACAGTGCAAAAACAAGGAAGTGACTGACTCAAGAAATAATACAAGATAGTTATCCTCTGGATGATATCACCATAGACTGTTATGATTAATAAACTCCTGGATACAACCTGTATAGGACACCAAAAAAAATTTAAACATTATTCCTAGAACCCAACTTTTTTGATTTTCTGCATGGTGTTTGGGATCTGAGGAGTCCCTGAAGAGTGTTGGCTAATAGTAGCTGGAGGCAAATAGATGATGCTAACTTGTGTGTAGTGGGATATTGCACCATTCATTTAGAAGAAAAGCGCCCAGTTCTTTGAGTGATTAAGGGGGTAAGTGAATAAATGAATAATAGGGAAATCTATATAAAAATCATTTTTTTACAGATACTCAGATAATATTAAAATATATGTCACATGTCACAGTATTAATGGGATTAAGGGGGTAGCAATCTAATTTGCAACTTGAATTTCAGAACTTCTTAAACTGGTTCAATTATAATAACACCTTGCAATTTTGGAGGACATGAAAGGCATTTGATTTTTTTCTAGTGTTAAAGAAACAACTATTTCATTTATTTAACAATGTTTACGAGGGCATTATTATCTTGGAAAATGGAGACAGCAGTGATTCTATTTTAGAGTGCACATTGATTTGTAAAATGGCCTCCCATTTCTCGGTCTTACATTAGTTGGCTTTGGACCTAATTATATTCACGATATAGCTTCCTATATATTTTTGATTCCCCACCATGTTTAACTGTTGGCAGTACGGTATTTACCATAAAGCATCCTAGGCGGAAGCCTATGGTGGCAAATTTCAGGGGGTGGCAGCGCCCCCCAACAGTGAAAAACCCTTCCCGTTTTTTGTTAGGGGGCGGAGTGATGACAGGTCACATGACCCAGCGATCTGACGTCAGATGCGCCAGGTCACGTGACCTATCTACACTCACCGCGGGGAGCCAAACAGGCAGCATGATGATGGCTCATGTAATTGGGGTGAAGGAGGCAAGCAATTGGGGAGATGGAGGCATGTAATGGGGGTGATGGAGGCATGTGATGGGGTCATGTAATGGGATGATGTGGGTTATGGGGCTTGTCGTGCATGTGCACTGGGTGGGTAGGGGGGTGCCCGAATATTGTCTGCCTGCGGCACCACTGACTGTTTCTCCAAATATAAACACATCTAGATGTAGGAAAAAGAGTGAAAGGCAACTCATAAGACCATATCACTTTTTGTCTATTGCACAGTGGTCCAGGTTTTCTTCTTTGTTCTTGAACACAAGTTTTTTTTTCTGAATGCCATAAATGCCAGCTTTATGAAGCATGTAATGTACAGTTTATGTTGAGATTGGGTTGCAGAGGTACCGATTAAATTCCATGTAAAAATGTTGACAATGTACCTGGAGCATTTAGCAAATATCCTCTTAAGTGCCTCCTTGTCGCTGTCAGTCATCTTTACTTGTGACCACTGTTCCTCTTTGCTGTTGCAGTTTGTCCTTTTTGATGTGTGCTGTCATGCATTTTCAGACTGCTGCCTTTGACATATTGAATACATGTTATGTTTTTGTGCCTGAGGGTGCCACCGTTTTGTCACAGACTATTTGTCCTCTAGCAAGAACCCTATTAATTGTCCCTGGTACTTGAAAACTGACATATCAAAATGGTGATTTTCAAGCTTCCGTTAGCTGGCAATCAACCAAAAATGACTAACCTTTGCATGTGCTTTTGTAATTGTATTTTAGTTATTTATAAGTAACAGTCCTTTATCATATTTACATTATTTTCTCCTTGCACTACAGAGCACTAAAGTACATAAAGCTGAGCTTAATAAGCACTTAAATAACATGTAATATTAATTAAGTGGAGAGAATTAGGATGGCATTATTCTGAGAGCTGAAAGAGCAACCTATGAAAAGAATAAATGTTTTAAGTCAATGAGCCCAATTCAGTGACACAAAACCTCACAAATTACTGTTACTTAACACATCTCTACTATTGCAGTCTATGGAATACAATGACATGAGATACATTCACACAGGTCATTGAATTGACCACCATATCTGCTATCATATATTGCAAAATTGAAACTAAGCATATAATGAGGGCATGACATAAGTTGAATCTTTGCACCCAAGAGAAGCAAGCTATTACGGGTATGAAATAGATGTGTATATTGCATGGACGCCTATAGCCATGATACGACTAACATAATACATTATATGATATACCAAATAAAATGTACAATTACAAATAGCTGCTATAATTTCCAAAATATAAGCTTTGACTGTGTGGAGGGTTTTCTTTTAGATCTCAAACTCCCTTCAAGGGCTAAGTTTACCAACTGGTTCAATTATATACATACATAATTTGTTAAAAAATGTACCCAATAATTGTTAGTAGTGAGCGAACATTTCTACTGAATTTAAGACATTGCTTCCTTAAGAGTAATTCGAGCGTTATGCTAATTATATGAAACGGTGTATTAGCAGCAGCACTAATTGACAGCAATGTCAGGTCCAGCCATGAGATGATGGGGGCTGTGGCTGAAGATAGTTAATCATATAATTAATTAGGGATGAATATGAAGCAGTCATTCCTACACCATTGCAGGCAGGATTAGGTGATTATCAACTCTACAGTTAGCAGTCAAGATAAGAATACTTATTGGGGAGTATGACATCACCCTAGAAGTAGTAGGACGGTAGAATTTGAATGCTGTTAAGATATGGTCAGAATATTTGCCATAATAATTGCTTTCAATGAAGTCCACATTTATTTATTATCAAGAGATTGATTGTGGTACTCTGTCAAGCATAAACCTACTCTACTCAATGATCTTAAGGATTACCCACTACATTCTCACCCATACCTTAAGCTGGGGTAGGGCATAAGGGTAGTAATATGTATTGAATGTAAGAAGCTCTCTCTGTTTTTCCTATATTTTTCTCTTTTAATATAGAAGTACATAGCAGGCATTGCACATAAAAATTGTCTCAAAGCGAGCAAACACACAAAAAAGTCAATTCAGCTACTTTCCTTGTCAAAAAGAACTATAAAGCATCCTAGGTACTTGTGAAAATTTGCACTTGATTAGAAGTGTTCTTTTCCAAGCACAGTTCATGATGAATTGCATGTGCATATCTCAGTCTATTAAATAGTCTTCCAGAGAATAGGATTAGGTTGTCTGGAGACAAGGCTCCTGATAAATTGCATTGTACCTAAAAGTTTAAAACTCTGGTATAAAAATAAATATAGCAGTGTGATGGATTAAAGCCAAACTGTTTATCTTTTCATTTTAATAATTCAGGGGAAGTAATATGTTTGGAAAAGTACACAAATTGCAGCCAAAGGTTTATTGAGATGCATCAGGGAATACAATGTGCATTATTAGTATTATTATTGTGTAATATTTTTTTTAAATAAAGATTTAATTTAACCTTGTCAGAGTCACAATGAATTTATGACTATGGCATAGAATACTTTGCATCCTCCATCTAACTTGGAAAAAAGGATAGATTACACTCATTTTCTTTTTGTATGCATAATATCACATATTTAGAAAGGTGTGAAATGGTATTGTAATACATATTATACCATATTACTGAACTGGATATTAAACATGTATCCAATAACCTAATACAACAACAATTGTCAGAAAACATCTTTCTTCATTACATTTACCAAACAGCTGTACTAACACATAGATAAATTATAATTGTATTAGTGTTTGACTTCAAAATAAAATGTAAGTATTCTTGTGACATCACTGGTATGCTTTTCTTGATTTATGTTATTTAAATTTGTAATGTGTATTGGTAATGCAGACCTCACAACTGTCCCACTTTATGCAGGTCAGTACCTATTCCGGACTGGAATCCTGCAGTCCTGAATTATATTCTCCAGCACCCGGGACAATGGCGGATATATACTGTGTATGCACAAAAGTGTGCACATGCTCATTAGCGCTGCCACTTAGAGTGATAGTACTACCGCCCATGAGCAGGAGTGCTGACACTTAACCTTCCAAGCCCTGCCCCATTGCAGGGGGCAGCTGCTGGGAGATATGGTACTGTATTTAGATATGTGGAAGTTCTGATAATAATAGATAATAGACAGACAGACACATGCATTAATGTATATAATAATATAAAAAAATTATTGAAATAAGACAGAGACATATTACATTGTAACAGTTTCTTTCTATAGGCATGCTACATAATACTGGGTATAATATATTATTAATTGGAGCATCTATATGCGAACTATACACCACTGCATATTACATTACATTACATTAACATTTATTTGTACAGCGCCACCAATTCTCGAAGCGCTTGGTACAGAGCAAAGAAAGGAACTACATACTAATTTGGACAAACTAGTACAGACTGGTACATGAGGTAGAGAACCCTGCTCGTAAGCTTACAATCTAGAGGGAATGGGGTCAATGACACAATTAAGGGATTGAAGAGGTCAGAGGGATTGAAGTTGTAGAAACAGTAGAGTGGATGGGAGGCATTAGGTGGGATAGGTCAAAGAGGGAGTGTGTGTTCCAGCTAGGTTGGGTAGTAGGCCTCTCTAAAGAGATGAGTTTTGAGGGACTTTTTAAAGTTTGAAAACGAGGGAGAGAGCTGGATGCTCCGGGGAAGGGAGTTCCAGAGAGAGGGGGCAGCTCGGGCGAAATCTTGGAGACGCGAGTGAGAAGTGGTGATGAGATTAGAAGAGAGTGTTAACCCCTTGGAGGAGCGCAAAGGTCGTGTAGGGAAGTAGCGGTTAACAAGGGAGGAAATGTACGTAGGAGCAGAGGAGTGGAGGGCTTTGTAGGTTAATGACAGAATTTTAAATTTTATCCTCGAGCAGACGGGAAGCCAGTGGAGGGCGTTGCAGAGAGGAGCCGCCGAATCAGACCGACGTGCAAGAAAGATGAGTCTGGCAGCCGCATTTTGGATAGACTGTAGGGGAGCCAGACGAACCAGAGGTAGTCCAGTCAGAAGACCGTTACAGTAGTCCAGGCGAGAGATCACAAGCGAGTGCACTAGAATTTTGGCGGTCTCTTCGCTGAGGAACGGACGAATGCGGGCAATGTTCCTTAGGTGCAGCCGACAGGATCTGGCCAAGGACTGGATTTGAGGAAGGAAGGAGAGAGCAGAGTCAAAAGTGACCCCAAGACATCGAACACGGTCAGCCGGTACGATCGTAGTATTATCAACGTTGACCGTGAACCCAGGTGTAGGGACAGCAGTTGAGGGAGGGAAGATAATGAGTTCTGTTTTGGAGAGGTTAAGTTTCAGGTAGCGATCAGACATCCAAGCGGAGATGGCTGACAGACACTCAGCTACTCGTGACACTAGAGAGTGAGTGAGGTCAGGGGAGGAGAGGTAGAGCTGAGTATCATCCGCGTACAAGTGGTAGTGAAAGCCAAAAGAGCGGATGAGTTCTCCCAGAGAGGTAGTGTAGAGGGAAAACAACAGCGAGCTGAGGACCGATCCTTGCGGAACACCGACAGAGAGCGGAACAGGTGACGATGTCGCTCCAGCAAACGACACCGAATAGGAGCGCTCAGATAAGTACGACTCGATCCAAGAGAGTGCCACACCACTTAAGCCAAGCGAGGATAATGTATTCAGAAGGAGGCGGTGGTCAACGGTGTCAAAGGCAGCAGAGAGATCTAAGAGGATCATCACCGAGAAGTGGCCTTTAGATTTGCATATAATAATTTATTGAAATAAGACAGACATATTACAATGTAGTGGTTTCTTTCTATAGGCATGCTACATACTACTGGGTATAACATAATATTGATTAGAGTATCTATTTACTAACTACACACCACTGTATATAATAATGTATTAGGGTTTCCATATTTATAACAAAGAAAATTCATCAGGTGATAATTCTAAAATAAATAAACTAAATTAGCTTATTTCACATAGATTATCATTTACCCTTTTCATAAGAAAAAAATATGTACTTATCCAAAACATAGTTTATTGTCCATGAAAACTATATTTCACAGCAAACTCATCTTGTTGAAACTCTAGTCCCAAAAAACTCATCATTTCTATTTCAGAATTTAAGTCTCTCAGTCAAGCAATAAAAAACTCACGGAGCAGACATTTACAGTTGTGGCATGCTTTACTGGTCATTGTATTGCTGTGAAATTGTTATTGTGCCACCAGTTAACCATAGGAGACAAGTGAAAGTGCTAACTCGTTACAAATTGTAGATGACAGCCCATACACTACTATTCAAAAATATGGGGTCACTTAGGACTTTCCTTGTTTTCCATGAAAACATACATTAAATGAGTTAAAAATTAATAGGAAATGCAGTCAAGGGGTTGGATTTTAACCCCTTCGCGACCTTATGACGAGTTAACTCTTCATAAGAGCCGCAGCATTAGCGACCTTATGACGAGTTAACTCGTCATGCAGTCTAGCCGGCGGTGCGCTCCGTGGGCACCGCCAGCTAGTCTGCAACGGGTCCAGGACTAAGCCTCGCACCCGAGGCAAAGCTCCTGGACCCGATCGGTGGATTTCCAGGCATGTGATCGTGGTGACTGAGTGATCACCGCAATAACATGCAAATTAGATGCAAAGTCAATGTGTTCACAACTGTGATCAGTTTCCTTCCACTTTATGGCCCTCATTTAGTTTTTTTTTAACAGATTTTTTTATTTTTACAATTTATAACGTTTTTTTTAAATAAATAAAGGTAATTTTAATATATTTATTTAATAAAATGTAACCCCTACATGCCTGTTGCATGATTTTTCCGGATCTGACATCGCACTCTTCAGAGTTTTTTTCTGTATTTTTTGTTTAGGGGGGTTTGGGAACCAATATTTTTCTTTTTTATTAGTTAGTTAATTAGGGGGGATAAGTGGGTTAGTGTTGCACTAGTTGTGTAGCTCGTTATTGGGAAAATAATGGGGAAAAAACTTTTTTTCCTCAAAAATTTCCTCTTTTATATGTATTTTTTAATAGTAAAATGTAAATCATTTTTATGTATAGGGTATCAAAAGAAAGCTCTAACTGTCCTTTAAAAAACAACATATAACTTGTATGGGTACGTTACATGAGAGAGAGGAAAATGATGTTTCAAAAACCGCGTATTAAAAATTGAAAAACGCTCTGGTCCTTGGCCCAGGAAAATCCCTGGTTCTTAAAGGGTTAAAATGATCAGCTTGGATTACCTTACACAACGTGCCGTTGGAACTCAGGAGTGATGGTTGCTGATAATGGGCCTCTGTATACATATGCAGATATTCCATTTAAAATCTAGTGTTTCCGGCTATAGTAGTCATTTACAAAATGAACAATGTCTACACTATATTTCTAGATTTCTATGATGGTATTTTAATGAACAAAAATGTGCTTTTCTTTTAAAATCAAGCAGATTTCTAACTGACTCCAAACTTTTAAATGGTAGTGTATGCCCAATAAAGTCGCAAATTCAATAACAATATTGGCCCAGATTCAGTAGTTTTGTTGGTCCAAGAGTGGCCGGGGGTTTAACCTTGTCATTTAACATAACATGTCCCAGTCTGGGAGTCTGGGGTATCTTACCTCAGGCAGGATCCTACCTTTGAGTATCATGGGTGAGTAGCACAGTGGGAAGCTATCATTACATATTAATAATGTTAATGTGGACAGGGAGTTGGTTAAACCTTTTGATTTTTGGGTCTTATTCCATGTGTGGAAGGTAGGGGCAATGGTTGGATGAGAGTATTGTAGTATCACTTCCTAAGGGTGCCACATACGCTGATGTGAGGTTAGGAGCAGTGAGCCCTCTTTGCTTGATAGAGACACAGAGTTTGAGATAGGGGGCTGACCATTCAGCTACTGATGCTAAATGTCTGGTTTTGTAGTAAGCCTCTAATCAGGGAGGCTAAGACTGCCTAAATGTTTAGGACAAGTGAGATATTGGTAGCCTAGTCTGGGGGGATTATTGCGCCAGTTAAATCCATTGATTTTCTTCAGATCTGTAAAGAAGCTATTTGGGATAAATATTGCATGGGTTTATAGTGAATGTCCTGGGAAGTATATTCATTTTCACAGAGCTTACCCTCCTAAAGAGGGGGAAGTTGTTTGGACCATTTGTACAAGTTAGATTTGATTATGTTCTGCAAGGCTAGGAAGTTGATAGCGAATATGGTGCTCAGGTTACTAGGGATCTTTGTTCTCAAATATTTTATGCTTTTAGTAGCCCACAGAAATGGATATTCACCCTTAAAGTGGGCTTTCAGTTCAGGGGGTGGTGGATATAATTATTCTCATAACCCTAAAGTGCTCATACAAAAGTTAGACAGCCCTTCAATAAAATACTTTTAAATATTTAATAAATGAAATAAGTTTTCCAAAAGTGACTGGTTATAATTTTAAGTTAGTAACAATCTTATTTTGTTACAAATGTGTAAAGCAGACTTTTCACGCTTGGCCACATGCACATAAAGAGAGTTGCTGTAATCAAATATATTCATGTATGAAGAACAGTGCATTTCTTAATTTACAAAAGATTTCACCGAGCAATCGACTACATGGTGGTTGAATGGGATATAAGGCAGACAACCAATATTTTATTTTTTAAGGAAATCTAGTAGCAGGCTATTTTTTTTACAATTATTTATTTGTAGAACTTTTGTGATATTTATTAACTCATATTGGGGTCGGGGATTGAAACAGAACCGAAGGAGGCTCCTGGAAGACCAAAATCGATATAAAGGATCCTTTACTGTTAGAGAAGACAAGAGATCAGATAGAACCCATAGCACAATAAAAGCCTTTACATTAGAGTTCTATTATTTAAAGAATTAATTGTTCAACAGTTTTTAATGCTTTAAAAGTTAAGTTATGGAATATGGACCAATCCTGAACTCACCCTCATCTTGTCACTCAATCTTCAACTAGTTTCAGGACATTTGAACTTCTACTAAGAATAGAGAAATATCAAAGCCAATGTCATAAAGATAAATGCTTAAGGTAATGCGGGGATCTGGAACTATAACTCACGTTAACACTTTTGATAAAGATAAGAGCTGCAATATTTACAAAGTTTTATTTAATCTGGGCCTATAACATACTTATTCACAATACGTTATCATTATAAATGGAGCCAACCATGTCATAATTCAGCTGTTTTACTGTTCTGAAAAAATACTGAAGGCTGGTGTTTCTTAACCACCACAGCTGTATCAATGACTGATTTATGCTTCTAACCTGCATTATTATTTTTTTAGCTGTTGTGAATCTTCTGTATTAGCATTTGCAAGACTGGAGGTGAAGTGTGCTTGTTGTATTAAGTAGGTTTTAAAAGTCTCCTTTGGATGTTCTGCTGATCAAAAGGAACAGATGATAAGAGAATGTAAAATCTGAATATGCTTCTGTCTCTGTTGACTGTGAGAAGAATGATAAATAATGCTAAGAAGGGTCAAAAGGAAAAAAAAATATGATTTTCATTGAGATCAATATTGCATTTAGACCTTGTTTCACTTGAATTAATTGGTTACAGAACTTTTGGTATAGTGGGACAAGGGGGATTATGTGGCACATTCATTGGTATTGATAACAGCATTTTAGCACAGTCACAAGACATAGTTTCAACTGCTTTTCTCATTTATTTCTCAAAATATAAAATATTCGTATGCAACTCTGTCTAATATAAAACAAAAATGTTGGTTTCAAGATAAACACATTCTGATCTATACTACACATCTCTTCTATACAGAAAAATAAAATATTCACATTACAAATTTCACAGACCATGCTATATGCTTAAGGTTGAACACATATTCTTAGCCTATCTGATTATAATGGGACAAGATATTTAAATAACAATAAACTATAGGCAGCTGAGGCACAGATGAGACAAACAGGATAGGCTTATGTTTATAGGAGAAATGGTTCTCTAATTTTAAAGATAAGAAATATTGTCTTTCTTCTGATTAGTCAATATCTAAATGCTTACTTTCAGGGCTGAGCCCAAGGTCACTGACACCTGCGTGCAGGTTCTTTTTTTTTTTTGGTGTCCCTGGTGGGTGTAGCTTTATTGGTAACTCCTCTCATTCACAAACATGATAATTCTAACCAGACGCCTTTTCTATGGCAACCCCTGCACTTCTTTCTCTAAAAGCTACACCACTTTTTCCAATCAGACTGTGTTCAAAATAATCACTTTCAACAGTTTCACATGCCATGGGTCACACTGCCCTCACAGCACTTTGTACTGTGTCATATTAACTCACACATGCACACTCACAGTCACACATACACACACAGTCACACATAAGCACAAAAGAAAATATATTTTTTACTAGCCCAAAATATATATTAGCCCTATAAATCCATTGCATGCACATCATGTGCCCTTCAGGCTAGTTGAGATTTGGTACTTATTACATTGATTTACTGGCTTTTGACCCTTGGCTTTCTCCTATTGGATGACCCCAATTGCTGTTTCCCTGACTCTGGCTGGCATTATTGCTTGTGAACCTACACTGCCTGCACCTACCCCCTAGACTGTTTTTGACCTCACCTTTTTGTAAGACTTCTGGGACCTCTAATTTCCATTTAGGATTTCATCTATGCTGAGACCCTCCACCCTGCACAACTTTTGATAACCCAATGCTTCCCATATAGAGCATACACTCAGGTGAAGGCGAATGAAAATATAAAAGAACAATGATGCTATGGCAAATCTACCACAGTTGTGTATATCTCACTGTTTGCGCCATTTAGTTATCTAGTTATTTAGTTATCAAAATTAATGTTTTAAGTAATTTTGTATACATAATTCACAACATGCCCTCCTATAAATGTAGGGTGGCTTATAAAAGGGAGCATAGCTAAAATATCTGTACAATGACAGGTCTGGAAAGGGTCATAGAACATAATTAAACAGTCCATCCTAAAGTCCTTGAAATGTCCATCATCAAAAATATTGGTGCCTACTCCACCGTTGGTGCCACTTCACCTACTCTGCTATTTCCATCTGCTTTAAGCTGCTCTTGTGTTAGTTCACCAGAGATCCATGGTTATGGAAGAGAGAGGGAAAAGACAAGAAACATTGAGAAGAAACAAAAGGACATTTTTAGGATGTTACAATTTTAAATGCCATGAGATAATTAATCCCTTCATGATGCATGGTGCTTGCGTACAGGTGAAGCAAACACCAAAACGTCACATTTTTTTCCTGGCCACCGATCACAAAGTGATCGGTAGCCAAGGTGATCGGTAGCCAAGGTGATCGGTAGACAGGAACACTATGGCAGAGACCTGATCAGGGTCTTAAAGATCGCGATCGCGAGCCTCCGGACGTCACCGGCTGCATTTTCCCTGTCAGACTGAGGCCACTCAAAGCATCTTTTATGCACTGTAATATCAGGAGGGCATAGTACGTCCTAGCATCAGGGAGGGGTTGAAGAAGGAAGAGAGCATACAAAATAAATGAGAATGGAAAGTTAAAAAGTAATTAATCTTCGATGGGGTTGGATCCATCTTTTCTTTGCAAATGTCATTTCAGTAACCTTATTTGAATCATTTTACATTTTTAAAATCTACAGTAATTAATTTTTACCACATCACATTTTGACACTATTAAATTAATGTATGGTAAATTGATCATTATATAGTTAATTTGACGATGGAAAAATAAAAAAAAATCCAAGTAAAAAGTGAAGGCAGAAGAAAATTAAGAGAGAGAGATATTCAGTATTATCATCTGTATCCATTGTACATTCTGTTTCTAACACACTGAGGGTCATGCAAAGGTTAAAGAAATGTAATGCTAAAAAGCTTTTACTGTCAAAACAGGAGAAAAATCTGAAAGTTTTATAGAAGATAAAAATCATCTTAATGTCATTTTCCCTTCAATAAAATGCACAATAATCTTTTGTAACTCATTTTAAACATTACATCAACAGCAAGGTTATACATTAACATAGCCATTTAATACGAACAAATAAACTTATTTAAAATACATTTTTTTCTCCTTCATTCATGTGTGGACAGTATACTAAAGTACAAGTAGGATGAAGTCAGTCATATACCATTTTACATATTAAACCAAATTATTTTTAAAGTAGTGCAGGTTTGTGCACTATTCAAGATATATTCTCCATTAGACTAAGGTGCTGCCCAGGGAAAGGCTGCCAACAGTTGGCACATGGGCAAAAACAGTGTAGCTGCCCATGGTGCCACCTCACCAGCCCAACTGATAATATCACAGATAGACTTACAGACAAACTTGCTGACAGATAATGTAGATTGATAGAAAGATAATTGGATAGAAAGATTTAAAAAAACAACATTTAAAGCAAAAAGGGGTGCAGCCCCAGCCCATTGAGTGATATTAGAGAGCAGCCCAGAGGACAAGTGCCCTCCTGCTCACCTTGCCAGTCATCCACTAGTGCTGCAATTTTACTGAGCTAAGCTCTATGGCAGACAAGAGAGACAGTTAAGCAACTGTATCTCCCTTTTCTCGGTGTATGGGCATGTCCGTTGCAATGCACTCAACCAATAGCTGCAGAGCAGAAGCTTCATGACAAGTGTGCATTAGACCAAAACAAATCGAAATCACTTTTTAATGATGCTCTCTAGAAGCAACATTTAAAAAGCATTTGAATTAGACAGAAGTGAGCTTATTACGAAATACATATTGGTTGTGGGAGTTTAGTTTATATGGGCTTTATTACATATGCAACAATCTATCATCTTTAAAAAAACTTTTTCTAGAATCTTTACTAGAACAAACAAATATTGGTTCAAGTGCAATAAAAGTGATCAGATTAATGTAATGATATCTATAAGTTTAATTTTAGTTACAGAAAAAACATTTGGGTATAAGTCCTCCTGTGCTAACCTATATTAAAACAGTTTATTAAAGCAGTGCCAATGCCTGTAAAAAGAACTGGGTATTCACAAAGGTGCAAGCTACGTAGTATCAGACATAGTGATGCAAACCACTACCTTCATTAAAAAAACAATGAACAGAACACATGCAACTAACAGACAGAGGATATGTGAATATTATTTGCACACATATACCCCATTTATTCAATTTTAGTTGGTAACCTCAGGTACCATTTGATGAAGGGTATTTTTTTGTAACATAGTAATTCAATACTGAAAATTCATCTTCATATAGCATGATACAATGATAGGAGTTTATGTTCCATTGACCACTTTAGCACACATATTAAGATAAAAAAGCATGTCATGTTTTTGCTAAAGAATCTTTTGTGGTCTCATATTTTCAGAACTGCTGTTCTGTGGTAGAGGTGGACTTACATTTGGGTAATTTAGGTGTGTAAATTAAGGATAGAGACTGTTGCATATTCAATAACCCAATTATATGTTTGTGGTTACTTTGTTTCCTGCATCAGGTATAGGAGAAGACCTACTCGGCTTTCTTAATACTCTAGGCCAGAAATATTGGCTTCTACTTCTAATTTCTTCAACCAAACTTCCTGTACTTCTCATGGAATTACTAAAGAGGTTTGTGCCCCAGCTAGCTATCAGGTTTGTTTCTAAGTAATTACTGGACATGACATGGATGGAATCCATGATCCTAGGAGAGCAGGGATTTATACTGACTTTGGTCACTGACCAAATATTGACTTTATGACCTATTGGCTCCTTAATACTTTAAATGACCTAAAGGAAACAAAATCTGTTTTAACAGCTAACATGATACACAGAAATAAATGCATTGCTTGAGTGTCTAGTAGCTTTCAATGAAAGACATGTTAATAGGGTAACGTTAAACAACCTAGGTTAATGCATAACTTACTTGAACAGAATTTGGTGTTAATAGTATTAGTGAATAAGATGAACTAACATGCCCCCTTCCCTTTTATAAATTCATTGCACTTAGAATGACTTTGGCATTTAATACTTGTTATTTCAGTGACAGCTTTTTAGTCGTTTCCTCTATTTTGAGCAGTGTGCATCAGCAGATTACACAGTACTTGAAATAAGCTTTCCCAAAAAAACATAAGCTGGTCCCAGCTGGTTAAATGTAGCATTCTGGGCAATTTAATTTAACTCCACCTGCAACTAAAATCTTATAATGTGTTTCTAGAACACCTGAATCATACTCAGTATTTAAACCTGTATTTAATTAGTTAATGTTTGAAGCACAAACACAAGCATTAAGTCATTAAACAAAATCCACTCTGTGACAAATATGCTCCATTTTGACATGTAGGAATCCTCGTTTGACCCTCTTAGGCCTCCCCACCTCAATCAGTGTGAGCAATGGACCATGAGTGCCTTTGTTTCTTTTGGTTGGTTTCACTCTGCATGCTCCTGAATGTGATCAAATACAGCTTTTCATCTCTAATATCACAGATGACAGCATACACTGCACAATGTATTTGTGTACATGTCAAAATCATTGAAGAAATGAAAAGGGATTCAACGTGCCTCTCGAGAGTCATTCTGTATGCTGAAACCACCAAGATAACCATAACACACTGCGTTAATGAGATTTGTATCCATATGTTAAATCTTCACACGTTTCTCCAAATATCGGCTGTCAAGTTTTGTCCAATTAAGTACTCCTTATAGCAACATTTGCACATTAAAGTAGCTTGATATTATCTGGTTTTTAATTAAATTGCCCAGGTATAACATTTATAAAACTTATATCAGCTGTTCTCTAACAAAATACATTGGAAAGATGCAGAAGAAAAAGGATATATTGTATAAATGGTTGTATAAAAATGTTTCCATTACATTATGAACATCTAGTGAACAGACTTCACTACATTTAAAAACACAGCATTAAAATGCTCACTGGCAACATCTCATAACATACAGTGGATATAAAAAGTCTACACACCCCTGTTAAAATGTCAGGTTTCTGTGCTGTAAAAAAAATGAGACAAAGATAAATCATTTCAGAACTTTTTCCACCTTTAATGTGACCTATAAACTGTACAACTCAATTGAAAAACAAACTGAAATCTTTTAGGTAGAGGGAAGAAAAAATATAAAAATAAAATAATGTGGTTGCATAAGTGTGCACACCCTTAAACTAATACTTTGTTGAAGCACCTTTTGATTTTATTACAGCACACAGTCTTTTTGGGTATGAGTCTATCAGCATGGCACATTTTGACTTGGCAAGATTTGCCCACTCTTCTTTGCAAAAACATTCCAAATCTGTCAGATTGCGAGGGCATCTCCTGTGCACAGCCCTCTTCAGATCACCCCACAGATTTTCAATCGGATTCAGGTCTGGGCTCTGGCTGAGCTATTCCAAAACTTTCATCTTCTTCTGGTGAAGCCATTCCTTTGTTGATTTGGATGTATGCTTTGGGTCGTTGTCATGCGGAAAGATGAAGTTCCTCTTCATGTTCAGCTTTCTAGCAGAAGCCTGAAGGTTTTGTGCCAATATTGAGTGGTATTTGGAACTGTTCATAATTCCCTCTATCTTAACTAAGGCCCCAGTTCCAGCTGAAGAAAAACAGCCCCAAAGCATGATGCTGCCACCACCATGCTTCACTGTGGGTATGGTGTTCTTTTGGTGATGTGCAGTGTTGTTTTTGCGCTAAACATATCTTTTGGAATTATGGCCAAAAACTTCAACCTTGGTTTCATCAGACCATAACACCTTTTCCCACATGCTTTTGGGAGACTTGAGATGTGTTTTAGCAAAATGTAGCCTGGCTTGGATGTTTTTCTTAGTAAGAAAAGGCTTTCATCCTGCCACTCTACCCCATAGCCCAGACATATGAAGAATATGGGAGATTGTTGTCACATGTACCACACAGCCAGTACTTGCCAGATATTCCTGCAGCTCCTTTAATGTTGCTGTAGGCCTCTTGGTAGCCTCCCAGACCAGTTTTCTTCTCGTCTTTTCATCAATTTTGGAGGGAGCTCCAGTTCTTGGTAATGTCACTGTTGTGCCATATTTTTTTTTCCACTTGATGATGACTGTCTTCACTGTGTTCCATGGTATATCTAATGCCTTGAACATTCTTTTGTACCCTTCTCCTGACTGATACCTTTTAACAATGAGATCCCTCTGATGCTTTGGAAGCTCTCTGTGGACCATGGCTTTTGCTGTGGGATGAGACTAAGAAAATTTCAGGAAAGACCAACTAGAGCAGCTGAACTTTATTTGGGCTTAATCAGAGGCACTTTAAATGATGGCAGGTGTATGCTGACTCCTATTTAACATGATTTGGAATGTGATTGCTTAATTCTGAACACAGCTACATCCCCAGTTATAAGAGGGTGTGCACACTTATGCAACCACATTATTTTATTTTTATATTTTTTCTTCCCTCTATATAAAAGATTTCAGTTTGTTTTTCAATTGAGTTGTACAGTTTATAGGTCACATTAAAAGTGGAAAAAGTTCTGAAATGATTTATCTTTGTCTCATTTTTTTTACAGCACAGAAACCTGACATTTTAACAGGGGTGTGTATACTTTTTATATCCACTGTATATAGTGCAGGAAGCTGAACACATAACATGTTTTATGTAACAAAGGATTCACTTAATCAAAGTGTAAGTTTATATCATGATGTATGCATTGTTGCCACATACTTTGTATACATCAAAAGTAACACAGGCAATGTGCATTTAAGGAAAAGTAACATAACCTGGAACATTTGTTTCAAAAGACATATCAGAAAAATCTAGTGCCAAAATTTAGCAAAACATGTTACTAAAGCAAAGAACATTAATGAAAATCTGAATTAAGCCCAACTGCCTTTTTTGTATAGAGTTAAAACATCCATTCTATTTTCAAGTATATTTATCAAATATACTCTTTCAGGGGCAGAAGTTTAAAATGTTGTGTCAAATGTGCCTTCATTTTTGTTTTATGGTTCAAGGCAACATTCAGTTTGGAGAAGTAAACAAGTTAAACACCAAAAAGCCATACATGTCAATTGGCATGTTCACTGTTTCTCCAATAGTTTAAAGACTAGTGTGGCCTTATTCTCTGTCTCATTTCTATAGGAGTAGGCTTTTCGACTGAGTAGTCAGACATTGCACATACATCTGGAAATGTCACTAATGGACTGAATTGAGTAACATTACATCAACAGATAAGGTGAGACGATGTCCAGCCAATTTTTCCTTTGTCACATGGTGTTCCAAGGACTCTAATGGATTGAGCTCCCATCTTTTTCCAACATAGTCCCTTCAGACTGGATCTTTGGACCATAGCACTTGCTCTTGAACGAAAACACATATGAGTCCAAGGATACTTTGCCCCACGTTATAGTTAGGCTTACCAGTATATGCAGAACATTGGCAAATATATTTTCAAGCCCATTTTTAATTGCATTTTTGTTTGTCTTACTTAGAACAAGTTTAGGCAGATGTCATGCATATCACAAGTGTTTTGACAGTGGTGCAGTCAAAATCAACAAGTGATGGCACTCCGGATGAATGAAACTCGTGAAAGGCAGACTCAATATCAGTCTTAGCCATCAACACACCTTGCTCAGCTTCCTGAACTAGCATCAGCATACTTATCAAAGGATGCATAACTGACCTGGCAGTCCTCCTTTCCAATGCCATTGTTGACCAGACCTCATTTTGAGTAGGAAAAGTTGTGGATTAAGCTAAACTTGACAAGGTCTTACGTAGACACAAGACCCAATGGCTAAACTCTCAAATTTGCAAACTGCAACACATACCAGAAGCCACTTCCTTACTCAATTTCTCTGCAACCGCTGTTAGTTCCTGGAAAGGGGTGGCTGGGCAAGGGGGATACCACGTTGCTGACCACTGCGGGTTTGTATAGCCATAGAAGTAATCATGCAGGTGGGGACAATCATCCCTATCAATTGGAGAAGCCATCCGGACCCCTATCTGACAGCTCCTTACTTGGATGATGTGAAATTTAAACTGAACTTTTTTGGCACTCTTCACCTAACCCCTTAGCTCCTCCCATTAATCTGCCTAATAACGAACTTCCGGCCCCTTTCCCTGCAGCCTTAACAGATCCTCCATATATTGTGTTAGCAGAATTGGAAGCAAATGCCTGAATTAGGAGAAACGTGTTTTTAAATAGGACTGTTTATGACACCAACATTGAAAATGAACTGGTTTACAATGGGAAATGTGTAGTTTGCATATCTAGCCACGGATGATGTCATAAACAGGAGACACCACAGACAAATTTTTTGGGGGAATTCAAAATGAGGTGTATTTATTTCCAATAGGTATTATTTATAAATGCATTACGGCGCGTATTTCCATGAATAATTTATACACACATTTATTAGGGTCAGTTGAATTAACGAGGTGAAAAAAAATCATTAATTAAAGTGACACTGCAATATAATCATATTATTTATACATATGAAGCAAAAAAAGTGAATCAACCTGTTATCTTTGTCACAAAGTTGAGGTGAGATAAACATTTCATCCCAAATTTAAATATATCTTGTGCAGGCACAAACCTGGTAAGTTTCCTTCTCTAAACAAACTCACCAGGTATATTCCGGCCCAATCTATAGCTAAATTGGTGAGATGTTCAACTCACCTCATCTCACCTTTTAGTGAATAGCCCCTATAGTCACTCTACCATAGAAATGATCATGGGAAAATAAATGAGGATCTTATCAAAACAAAGAAGAGATTCAACTATACTCAACAGCAATCATTATAGTCTTCATAGCCTACTGTACCTTTTTGCTTAGTGGTGCATTCAAAGAATTGAAGAAGGGTTATGTGGCCTAGATGTGAGCAAAATGGCCACAATGTGTTTGCTTTTTAAAAATGTCAAAGTTCGGAATTATTTCATTAGTTCTGTTTCTGCAATAACAAGTGTCTAGTACAGGGTTAAATGGCAAGGCAGTTTATTGAACCTTGTCACTGTTCCTGTCCACGGTCAATTATTTCTTGGTATAGAATGCTTTCTGATCATACTTTGCTTTTTCTTCTCCTTTTCACTTGTCAAAAATAAGCTTCAAGTTAGATTTGTTCAGTCAAGGTCAATGGTTCCAAATTTTTATGGTTCTAGAAACCCTGAGGGAAGTGCCTGACAGCGCAGCAGATTAATATCCAGTGCAACGCAAAATGATTAAAACATTAATTCAATGTCTAAAGTTGGGTTGAGCTTTAAATGCTAGAAAGAATAACTCCTGTCACAAACTTTAATGTGTTCAGCTGAAATGTATTAATAAGTGTTTCCCTTGGGACTTTATGTCTGTCTGAGAATTGTCATGCGGAACTGTCCATATTTAGACTGTCAGAGTGTACTATCTCCGCAAAGGTCGGAATCTAGAAAAACAGGGACGAGCAGGCACATTTCTCATGGTATGCTGTTAATCTGTTCTTCTCAATAATACATCAGCTACCTACAACATGCAGCATAATATGTAACAAACATCCACATATCTATTTTGTAGATACATTGATAGAGAGGAAGAGAGAGGAATAGAAAGATTTGAAAAGACTATGTTAGTAGGTCAGAGAATTACAGAACACTGTTAATCCTTTTACAAACGTGGCTGAATAGCAATATAAAAGTAAAAAAATAAACAATTACTTTTATTTGGATTTGTAGTCCCATAGGTTAATATCACAATAGGTCAATAAAAGGAATTGTTTTTTTTTTTAATTTTATATTGTTATTCAGCCTCAGTTTTGACAGGATTGTCGGTGTTCTATGCTTTTGTCTTCATGTGAATTTAAGGTGGTCCTTTTCAATGTCTGAGAAACCTGGTAAGAGGCTTACAGTTGTATTATAACATTCTACATATATTTATGGACTGAGGTGGTATATTTTGTATGTTAGTAAGGAATAGATGTGCTGCTTTGGGTGTATTAAGATCACAAATACCTTGGTTTTTCAGGTTCATACACAGTATGTATTGAGGATACACTGTAGAGGCTACACAATATATATATGCAGTTGACAAACCGACCTCTCTTAAAATATTAATAGTGTGTACCTTGAAATTCAGCTTTCAAATATATATATATATATATATGTATATATATATATATTTGAAAGCTGAATTTCAAGGTACACACTATTAATATTTTAAGATAGGTTGGTTCGTCAACTGCAATACCACATATGTGAGGTACCTCATAACCTCAAAACAGTGTGTGGGATGCACCACAAGGACACTAAAAGAAAGTATGAGGGAACACCTCAATGATATTGCGGTTGACGAGAATTTTCAGACCTGTAATGGTGGTAACAGGGCCTATTTTCAATTTCAGATTATTGACAAAATAGTAAAACCCAAAAAAAGGTGGAGATATTCTTAAAACTAAAAACTAGATATCAATAGTGAGTGAGATCTAAATAGTCTTTTCAAACACTAATTTAAGGTTTACCAACACCATTATTTAATAGAGACTATGGTACTTTTTGTTTGTGTACTGTTTGTTATTGCAATCTTCATACCATGAGATTGTCATTTTTATACGAACACATTTTAGTATTCTCTGTCTGAGATATATGAAATCATTCAAGTGTCAAGGTTTGTACACATATTTAAGTATATGTAGTTATGAGTCCCATGTAACTGCAGACATGGAGGGACAGATGGGCAGGGACCAAGGTTAGTTTAGATATAACAATTAGTTGACAAATGGGTTATATATCTCAAATGAAAGCTATAAATGCATTAGAGCCAGAATAGCATATCCTCATTTAGTAAGGAAGGATATACTGAAATTTGATTTTCAGCAGATGGGGACCCGGCTTTCTGTCACAGCCGCCGGAAATGACAGCAAGTAAATATCGGTGGCTTTATTTCCTGCATGCAGTGTGCGTGCAGGAAGAAACACTGCGGGGAGACTGCAAGGGATGAATAGCATCCAGGAAAGTACTGGAGAAGGGTGGAGGAGGTTCTTTTTTATTGGATAAATTATCAGTGACATATGAATGAGAAAATTATCAGTTCCTATTAATGAGCAAATTATCAATGGCTATTAATGAGCAAATTATTAGTGGCTATTAATTGAAAAATTATCAGTGGCATACTAATGGACAAATTATCAGTGGCATATTAATGAGAGTCTCTTGCGTACCTTCTTGACATGTCATATTGCTCCTGCGATACTATGCTACTGGTGGAACCCTCTCCCCCCGGGCAACTCCACCACCCATCTTGGACATGGCAGTACTTTTTTTGAGACACAAGATGCGACCCTCTCCTTTTTTTGGCTTTGCTGCCGCTACCTTTACTTACTCTTTCTCTTACTTACTCCCTCTTAAATCTATTAATTTATTCTCTTTCAGTATATATTCGTGCCGTAATCCTCTCTTCCATGCTCTTCCATTTGAACAGTTCACTTTAAGTAAAGGACTCTGCACTAATTGTTTGCTCTGTATTACTTACTGTTATGATAAGTGTCATGACAGCGAACATTATTAGGTTGACCGAATAATTGAGATTATATTCCAAGAAGATGCATTTACAAAAGGTTAAGTGCATACAATTTCTCAGTGGCAAACCCATATTTGTGATATATTTGTAGATGTTTTCTTATTCTTTTTCTTTAGTGGATTTGATATACACAACCCTAGGTCTGTTTGTATTTTATCCAATACATGGCGATGCAGGGCAGTGGAAATATAGAAATAGTCTATTCTTACTCTCCCTACAGAAAGTTTATGTTTAACCAATAACAGACACTGCAACCTTTCCTTAACTATATTTTTTTATATTTGAGTTATGGGTTTGGCCCACATTTAGTCTGTAGTAGATATTTATGCCATCAATACAGACCTGATATATGTTATCTTAGAATCAAATGATACAGTTCATCATTTGGTATATGCAATATACTATTTATATGGCTTTTTTATATCTCAAGTTCCAGCTTATTGAAATTACAATATTTTTGGTAAAGTAACTGAAGGATTTGACCAAATGTTATGTAAAAATGTGAAATATTCTTATGCTTTGGTATTTATGTTTCAAAAACTTTGAAATGGCAGTTTTTGTACTTTTTTTAAATTTTTGTGAATGGCTGTGAAGATGCCATATAAATGTGAAAAAAAAATAAAAATATCCAAAATCTATTTAAAATAAAAAATGATTTCAAGATTAAATTATAACAATATGTATTTACATTTAGTATCTACAGTATACTGCCAATAGTACACTGTAATTCCTTTTACATTTAAAAAAAAATCACAAAAAATGTTAATGGTGCCTTTTTAGGAGAATTTTATTTATTTATTATAAAAATGTAATTATAGCCTAGTTGTTCGTGGGCCCCTTCTGTCCCCCGGCAACCAATATTTTTAGACCCAGTCCGCCACTGCACTGGTCCCAGCATTTCCCCTCTTCCTCCTTTTCCTCTTTGCATTCTAAGTGACATATTAAGCTGTTTAAATTGTAAATCATAACAATCTGCAAACTGCAAATGAATTCAAGCCCAAAGCGACTATATGATTTTCTTTATTAAACATTCTATGTTTAAATATATCAATTGGGCAGACTAGATGGACCGAATGGTTCTTATCTGCTGACACATTCTAGGTTTCTAAATTATTGGTGTTCCATATAACAAATGCTTGTTTTTAATGTATTTACAAAGTTTGTATATTTGAATGTCACTTTCACTTTAATTAAATAAATTAAAAAATGCATGATAGGAGTTAGTATTTAAGGCAGAAGCCTAAACTAACACTTTAGCCTATGATTAAGCACCAGATCGATGCACGGAACATGTAAGGCTTTCGTCTCCACCTGTTTTTGTGTTGCCTTTTTCATATGGTGCTTGTCGGACACAATAAAGAAAACTTTACATTGTGAGTCTTTGTCTGGGTTTTTTTTGTTCTGACTTCAGTGACAAATTCTTTTTTACACTTACAAAGCTACACAATATGCCTGATGAAATCCCTAATAGCGGTACATTTTGATCATCATGGCCGAATGCTTGCAACACCGAAAGCAGACCGAAATACATTAAACCAAAAATTGCCTGTATCATCCCCATCAACTTCTAAGGGATGATAGAGACACATTTCAGAATGAATTTGGCTATTATGGACATAGCCGAAATGAAAAAAAAAAAAATTGCCTGGAGGCAATTTGCCAGAAATTCTATTAATTCTATTCTGACCTTTATAAATCGACTCTCCCTAAGGATTATAATCTGATAGATGTTTATCTTGAAAAAACTAATATCACAATTTGTTCTGTAGCTTAACAAGAGGCAATAAATAAACCTTTTTCCAAAGAGGAATTGAAATTGGTAATAACTTCGGGCCCTGAAGCATATAGCAATTTGATTTATAATATGTTCAGAAAAGATATTGTAGACCCCTTGCTGCAAAACTGGTAATAATGCCTTTGGACCTCTATTACAAATAAAGAACAACCCTCCGCTTGGGGCCTGGGGATGCCCGCTGACCGCAGACCCCCTCCCCCCCCCCTAGAAAATTCCAATGAGGTTCGCATCTTCTTAATATATCTTTAGCATCTGGTTAATATATCTTTTAAACTATTGAGGAAATGAGGATGTTCCATGCATTTTTTGTCATGAGAACACAGTGAGAATATGGAACATCCTTCAACGTTCAGTGATCACTTTCACCAGTATTGCTGTAAAAGCACATAGAGAATCCAGGCAATGTTTGTGACTGGATCAGCAATGTTGATTTCAGCAAAATTGCTTTCACTTTCACACAACAGCAGAAAGTATACACTCAAACAAGAAGCAGGATACGCCACTCATGTTGTCATGAATTCAGAATTTCAATTTGATGTGCAAAAAAAAAAAAAGTCAGAAAAGCTTGAAATGTGTCACAATTGTAGTACTTAATCATAAGATCATGTGTCCTCCACAACAAGAGGATATATTCTTAAATTAGGTGGGCAAAGATTTAAAAGTAATATCAGGAAGTGTTACTTTACAAAGAGGTTAGTGGATGTATGGAATTGCCTTCCAGTGGAAGTGTTCGAAATAAACATAGTGAAGGAATTTTGGCATGTGTGGGATAGGCACAAGGTTATCCTAGATACGAGATAAGGCCAGGGACTAATAAAAGGATTTAGAAAATTAGACAAACTAGATGGGCCAAATGCTTCTTATCTGACGACACTTTAGACATGTGCAAAACTAAAATTTTCGTTTCGTTTTCGTTCATTCGGACGAAAATTATATTTATTTAGTCTAAAACGAATTTAGTTTATTACTACATTCGTTTTGGACGAAATTCGTTCATATTTTTCGTTTAGTAACATTCGTTTGAACGAATCAATTGACTTAAACCGAAAATCTATAAACCGAACAACGTTCAGTTTATAGATTTTCGTCATTTGGAATACATGTAATAGTACTATTGGCTTTCTTTAAACAGAGACAGAGTCTCCATTCATAAATTTTTATGAATGGAGACTCTGTCTCTGTGTAGTGAAAGCCAATAGTACCATTACATTCATTACAAATGCCGAAAGTCTATAAACCGAATGTTCGGTTTATAGACTTTCAGCTTATGGAATACATATAATCCTATTGCTATTCTATAAACCGAATGTTCGGTTTATAGAATAGCAATAGGATATAATCCTATTGCTATTCTATAAACCTAACGTTCGGTTTATAGAATAGCAATAGGATTACATGTATTCCATAAGCCGAAAGTCCATAAACCGAACGTTCGGTTTATAGACTTTCGGTTTATGGATTACATGAAATACTATGGGCTTTCTATAAACTGAACTAGAGTTCCCATTCATAAAAATTTATGAATGGGGACTCTGTTTCAGTTTATAGAAAGCTAAGAAGTTGAACGAATGAACGAATGGTTTAATATAAAAGAAAATCATTCGTCCATTCGTGCTATAGTATTGGCATTACTATAAACCGAAATGGAGTCGGTTTATAGAATGCCAATAGACTTACATGCATTCCATAAACCAAAAGTCGTTCATTATGTCGGTTTATGGAATGTAGTGTACTAAGCTATTGTATTCTATAAACCGACTCTATTTCGGCTTATAGAATGCCAATAGTACTACGAATGGACGAATGAACTAATGATTTTTGATTATTAAGCATTCGTTCATTCGGCTTTCGTTAGCTTAGCATTTTCGTCATTCGTTTTTCAAACGAGTGAACGAAAATGCTATTTTCGGACGAAAATGCATTAGTCCGAAAACGAATGTACATGTCCACGACATATTCTATGTTTATATATAAGTTTGTGTGAGTTGATTGTTCCTTCCCCTGCATGCTGCTATTTGGATCACTTGTTGTTTTGCACATCAAATTGAAATTATGGATTCATAACTATGTGAGTCCTGTTTCCTGCTTCTTGTTTAGGTGTTGCTGTAATGCCTTGATGTGTACAGATTTAATATTTATACGAATCAGAAGCTGAATTTAGTCATCCACAAGTTTTGAGGATGACATGGGTCACTTGAAAACAGCCCTGCAACCCACAGATTACAGATCAGCTTTGGGTTGATATAAAATATAAACAAGTAGACAAACATATTACTAGCAAAGGTAATTGTGTCACTGCTGTGAAACGTTTGTCTTGCTCATGGCACCACATTTCATACATGGAATAACTAGGTCCAAAAAAACCCAACTAATTATAAATTAAAATGTATAGGATCTGCATTGATTTTTGTGTGCTATCTTAATCACATAGTTATATTAAAATAAAATGTTTGCAGGAGAAACTTGCACAGAAAGTTATCAACTTAATTTTAAAGAGGATACAATTGTATCTATAAGTTGCTCGTCAGTTTAACGGGAAATGTATAATCTGTTTTTGGAGCACCCATATCCCAAGGCATAGATCATGAAGGTGATTATTTTGTTTCAAAATGTGGTGCAATGCATGCTTGTAATTTCATTAAAAACTCAAATGGACATTGTGGATGAGAGTTATACACTATGAAATAATAATAAAAACACTCATCATTAATGTGATCCCAAAATTAATAATTGAACATAAAAAAGCATCATAGATTAACTGATGTCAGAAGAGAATAATAACATTAGCAGCATATTCAGCATAATGACATTACCCTCCTCTTTGATTTTAGATACAACTATTTTATTTTCATTGCACTATTGTTGTGCTTTTCTGCTATTAAAGTGTTACTGCGACATAGTAATGTTCATTGCAAGAAGACAGTAAATTTAAAACTTACATTTTGAACAGGTACATTTTCCACCTTCTAACCATTGAAGTATTTAAGTATTTGTTCAGTGCTATAATTTAGATAATTCTGCTCTATGCAAGGGTTCTGTTATTCATCCAAAATCCCCACAATTAGCCCTTATTTTGGCAATATTTGGTGGAAACCAAGTTCCTTTCTAGTAACACTTAAATTGTTTTTAGTCTCAAAGGGAGCTTTAGCACCACCATCAGGATATGATCAGACTGACCATACAGACGACACTGAGTGTTATGAGAGATCTCATGCAGTGCTGTGTAATTTATGCAGTAGCTTTTAGCAATGTTTGGGCAATATTCCCAATTCGTATTTATGTGTTACTTTACTGGTTGTGCTTAGTGACTGTTTTTCGTGTGTGTAGCAAAACAAGTAATCTGTTGACAGTTGCATGACAAAAGGGCGATTCAAATACATCAGTTGGATTTTGTTATTTGAATTTATTTTTAAATGCTGACATATTTAAATATTCTGCACCTTGTATTTAGTTATTTGTGAGCACTCCTAAATTAACGATTCTATATAGTGAACAATTTTAAAATAGTTACAAAGCAATGGAACAAGTAATGCTTATTATATTATATATCAGGGAACAAAAACTTTATGAAAACCTAAAATGATATGATGTAAATGGACTAAAATAAGTAATTAAGAAACCAACTCTTTAGAACTTTCTGAACCTCAACTATAATTTCTTGTGTACAGACTTGCAAAGAATTATGGGAATTGGGCTTTAGCAAAAGCAAAAACACACCACAGATGTTAAAATATAATGACTTGGTATAAAAAGAAGAACAACTTTAAACAGACTCTGTCTGTTTGTTTATAATGTGAATTCAAAGAATATAAAATAATGAAAATGTTCAATACATTGTGTTAGGAGAATTGCAAGTAAATGCCTACATTAAGGGAATTATGTGTTTTAATTGTGTCTGTGGTGTCTCCTGTTTATGACATCATTTTGTAGCTTAATATGCAAATAACATAGTTTCCTTTGAAAGTATTTAGTTTGCATATCAAGCCACAAGGAAATGTCTTTAACAGGTGTTATTGCAGACACACATAAAACAGATTTGTGTTGACTTATTTTGGAACCTTACGCAGTATAGTTAAAATAAATAAAAACAACTTTGTTTTCTATTCCAAAGCAAAGTATTTTGAGCTGTGAAATCTATAGCACAATAATATAGTATGTTCTTGAAAAAAAAATATGCTAGTTTCAATGTTATATGTATATCCTCTCTTTGTAATATACAAAAGATCTAAAAACACGTACGTAAGGAACAGCAAAAGAACATATAAAAACAAATTAATATAGGAGAACCTAATGTGCTATATAGCTATTGCCATCTTGGCTATAACAATGCGATGCCAAGGTGATTAGCATAAACATATGTTGATCTAATTTATTCACATTACTAATACATAAGTAGGAGCAAATCCTAAACATAAACAGATATTTTTTATTACTCTTGAGATAACATATCATTCATAAGCCATAATTGCAGCAGTTAATAATAGGTAAAGTAACTTTATTAGATGATGTCTTATTACTTTCTATTAAGGTCCAATTACTGCATCTGGTGTATGAAAAATATAAGACCCTTATGCTATTTGAAATGTTTATAATGACCTGTCTATTGAAATATTTGTTATTTTCATTATATACACACTGATAAGCCATAATATTATAACCACCAGCCTTATATTGTGTAGGTTCCCATTTAAAAGCCAAAACAGCCCACCTCTGAAGGTGTGCTGTGGTACCTGGCACCAAAACATTAGCAGCAGATCCTTTATGTCCTGTAAGTTGCGAGGTGGGGCCTCCATGGATAGGACTTGTTTGTCCACCATATCCCACGGATGCTTGATTGGATTGAGATACGGGGAATTTGGAGGCCAAGTCAACAACTTGATCTCATTGTTGTATTCCTCAAACAATTTTTGCTTTGTGGCAGGGCGCACTATCCTCTTAAAGAGGCCAGTGCTATCAGGGAATAGAGTTTCAATGAAAAGGTGTACCTGGTCTGTAGTAATGCTTAGGTAGGTGGTATATGTCAAAGTAACATTAAATTACACTGATATTTATTTACATAGGGCCAACAATTAATGTAGAACTAGGTACAGAGCATAGGATGGAACTACATATTAAGTTAAACAAAATAGAACAGACTGATATATGAGGTAGAGTGCCCTGCTCACAAGCTTAAAATCTAGTGGGGAGTGGGTTACATGAAACACATAAGGGAGTGAAGAGGCAAAGAGAAGGTAGTGGTAGTACCAGTAATGTGGATGGTTGGTGCTAGGTGGGTTTGCCCAGAGATTAATTGTGTGTGTTCTAGCTGAATGAGTTGTAAGCTACCTGATCCTAACAGTGATTGAGGATAGCGAGAGCTATGTGGGATTAGCTAGAGGTTAATTAACAGGTATTCTAGTGGGTAACATCCACATGAATGGCAGGTACCAAGGTTTCCCAACAGAACATTGCCCAAAGCATCACACTGCCTCCGCCGGTTTGCCACCTGTCAGTGGTCATAATGTTATGATCGGTGTATATGTATATACAGAAAAACCAGTAGTGAAGGAGCATTCAGAGGTCTTCAGTTGTTTAAGCTTTAATGATGTTTATTGCACTGTAGCAAAAAGTAGTGTCAACATTTCAGTGCTCCTTCATTACTGTTTTGCTATATAAGAGCCAGGTTAGTACCGGGGCAATTAACATTTTGATGTCCATAGTGTTTGAATTTTTTGTGTCTAAATAAAGTTTGGCATCACCTCTATTAAAACATCATCAGATGAGTTGCAAAATGAACAGCAAATACATTCACGATGTTTTCATGAAAAACAAGGACAACATCTTAAATGGTATAATATAAGGGCAAGTAAAAAAAAAATAGAACAACTAGAAATATATTTATATATATATATATATATATATATATATATATATATATATATATATATATATATATATATATATATATATATATATATTAGTTCATGTACAATAACTTGATAGGACTGGTTTCTATATTTGCTGGACAAGCAGTAACATGATTGTCTCCTCTCCCAATAAAATGAGACAGATGATACATTGTCCATATTTCCAGAAAAGATCTGTGTTTTCCATTCAGTGATAAACTGGGTACAGGGTTTATAGGTTCAACCTTGTAGTTTTAGCTGATAATGTGAGACACTTATGCAATCTCAATATAACATCTACTTTGCAAATGCATCACCTCAGTTTAAAGCTATATAGAAAATAATAAGGCATAACACCTCTATATTTTTTTTAGAAGGGGCAGGAATAACCTTTCTATTAAGTTAGAGGTCAGATACTTTTTCTGACAGTTGGCCCAATTTTGAGATTCAGAATATCACATATTAGTGTTGTGTTTTGTTTTCTATTGGAGCTTAATTAACTCAGGTCATTGAATAGACTGTACTACATTTTCTGTTGATTCAGCTACCACATACATATAATTATCACCTACTTTCACAGACATGGGTTTGTGTTTTTATGAAGCCTACACAAATTCTGAAAGGTGTATCCCTGAATCTAGAGTCAGGTTGTTCATGTACCTGCCATATCTAAAATGAATAAGGTCTACCAAAAATGAATAACATGTAGGATCATATACAGGTGTTTAGGACTCACAGACTGATTTGCACAAACAGACTGTGCGAGCGCACAGGGCGCAACACCCCAGGGGACAAACATGGGAAGGGAGAGAGATACATACATGGGGAGGGGGGGGGGGGGGGGGGCGCCACTGGGGAATATCTTTGTTTATCTACTGAATTGTGTTTTTCTTATGGCATTTGATAGCAAGTTGGTAGCTGTCCCGATTTCCCATCTGACTACTCGTAAATGCATGCCATGTAGTCAGCACACAACAGAAATGTAGTCCTCAAATACTTGACATGGTATACTCTGTCTATTTGTTTTGCATGATATGCTTATGATCTTGATTAAGGTCTTGGTGTTTAGGAGAGGTGTTACTATCAGTTTGGTGGAATATACAAAAAAGTATATTAAAAAAAAATATATATATATAAATATTAATATTAAATAAATCCCTAGGTTGTATATTTGGTAATGTTGTAGAAGTCTTTTCACTATTTCTCCTACAGTCAACGGTTTATTTTAATCCCTTGTCAGTTCCATTGGCTTTGATGCTCTCAAATTTATCTTGGTGAGATATTCATGTGTATCACATTGACTGAGGATATTTTTGTGTAACTTTTGGCACAGCTGAAACGACCAAAATTTGGAAATCAAGATTTTTTTATTTTTTTACTAGAGTCCCTAACGCTCTCAGTGTTGCATCTTCAAGAATAGCAACTGTTCTGTTATTTAAAAATCTATTTCTTTAGTATTTGGGAACATTTACTTTAAGAGGGAATATATTCATCTGATTCATTTTGTATTACAAAATGCAGTCCAAGTCATGTAAAAATAGAACATTACTTGTATAGCGTTGGAATACTTAATAATAAATGAGAATGAACTTTGCTGCAGAGATGCTGGCATGGTAAAATCATAACTACTAGTTAAAAATGAATGCAGTGGTGACAGATGGTTTGACTGAAGAAATGCAAAGAAGTACAACAGAGTATTTCACACTGTGAAATAAGAAACATATATTGTGGAGACTGAACAAGAAGTAAATCTAGTGAATCAGCCCCATGATAAAATAAACTAATCTGGAATTGTGTTTCTTGCCTGATATGAATGGTCCTTCAGAGACAAACAATAGTATTTTCAGCTCTCCAAATTTATTGGTTTTAACGGCTTGCCCTTGAAATTATCAGGGTTTAATGGTTAGAACGGTAGCAGAGGTTGCACTGTCTGCAATGGCACCATTATTCATTTGTGGCTGCCTTCTGTATAAATATATATCTCTTGGTTGTCATGCTCGTTGCAAGGTAAATGATTGAGGATTTCATATGCCTGGCGCATTCAATTATTACGATGGGAAAAATGCATTCCGGTTAATATTAAGGACTTCACAAATTCCAGGAGCCAAAATCTTTATTGCTGGCTCCTAACATTTGTGAATGTTTTACATAGCAATCTATGGGAGTGCCAGTTCCCTGGCTCATAAAAAGTAACTATCCTGGCTCCCAAATTATGGCTCCTAGAGTCTACACATATATGTCAAGTCCTGACCTATTTAAATTGAATAGCTAAAACATTGATTATATCTTGAAGCGTGGCTCATCAGGTCTACGACTGATGTATTAATTAGGCCAGCAACGGTTACTTACGAGTTACTTATGCAAAAGTTAATGAATCATTGCTTTTATCAGCTCCACTAAAAGAAACAATTTCAATAAATCATTTTTTAATAAAAAAAAATACTGTAAAAAACATTGATCTTTATAGTTCAGGAAACTACTTTTTATTAAAGGAATAGTCACTTTAAGATAAATACATTTTGATTTGTTTTTCAATGATAATAAAATGATTACACTTTTAGAACTTTAGACAACCAGTTGCTCACATTATAAATTCCCCCGTTTATGTGCTATACAAATCTGTACATGTTTGAGTAAGATTGTATAATTCTGTGTTTGTACATATGTTTTTTCAAGTATGTGCTAGATGTGTCTAAAGTCTGTCTTACTGTAGGCAACACCTTTTTTCTTACTGAGGTTTCATCAATTATTTTTATGGTATTTTTTGCTGGATTTTGATTGCAGACAAAAAAGTACTGCACTGTACCATACATTGCATCCAAAGGTTAAAGGTGAAGTAACACTGACCATGAAAATATATTTTCTAGACTGCTCTTGAATGAAACATGAACGTTCTGGTACAGCATGCTTCTTCCAAGTCAAAATAAAAAAAGTTTTAGGGTATCTGAATCGAATACATGTCAGCTCTTTCTTTTTTATTATCTTTTTTTTACTATTGCTAAGTATGAAGGTGTTTTGTATTTTGCTAGCAATACAAAACAAACACATACATAAAATAACAAAAGGGAACATACATTTATGTGTTTATTCAGTAAACAGTGATTTGTTGTAAATTCATAAGCAACTTGCAAAACCTAGGACAAATTGGCCTAAAAAGCAAACATTTTTCCAACCCATCAATGGTGGTCTAACTTTTTCAACTCAGTTGTCAATTCATCCCAAATCGCTGTTTAATGAATGAACCCTATAATGTATCTGTACTTTCCCCTTTGTAATATCATTATGTGGCCTCATATGAAAATGAATTGGGTTCAATTGCACCTATTCCTTTGCATACAAGGTCACAAAGAGTATGACTGTAATACATGATCAACGTGATAATATGTTATGCTTATTGCAGACAGTGAAAGGTCAGCCTGCCAAAACAATGAACTAAGCTATGAAAGGTTAGTTATGGTCGCAGTGCATCATGGCCATGGCCAATAAATATTTCTTAGCAGGTAATTATAATAATTCTCTCTTCATTAGAAGGATAAGGGCTGTAATTGAATGCCTGTTACAAATAGTGTAAAGTCACATAGCGCTATGTTTGAAGAAACTTCTGCATTAGAACATTGCTGATGTATGCATCATACAGCCATGGAAAGGTTATCATAAATTATTGGGAAATGTTTGGTCTGGAACCTTCGCTACCTCTGCCCAGCTGCCATTGATTGTTTGTGAAATAATCAAAACACTTTCTGTTGGGAAGGTTAAAAAATAATATGGCACAATCACCTTGTGTTATGTATAATGACAATTTCTTATACAACCTGACACGTCCGTATGGGGGAATAGTTTGACAACACTTGATTCTGTATAAATGGGTTGAGTAGTCGCAGTTTACATTATAAATAGGTGCACATCAGTGTTAATTTCGTCGACTAAACATTTTCGTCATAGTTTTCGTCAACTGGATATTTTCAGTGACTAAAACTAAACAATAACTAAATAAAAACTAAGTTACTAGGATTAAAACTATGACTAAAATCCATTGCAATTTCCATTAACTGACAAAAACGTGATGAAACTGTTATGGAGGGACTATTGTATTTACCTATTTGGACTTCTGGTTCCCATGGATCTCTGCCAAAGCCCAGTTCTCTGACTCTATCTGCAGCTGGATTGGCTGAAGCACAGGCCACTGTGCATGTCTGCAGAGGAAGAGGATACTTTACCATCTGATTCCTCTGGTACTGGCATGTGAGTGTTTCCCCTCCCATCACCCTAACAAGTTAACTTAACACTTTGTAACAGCCTTCTCAGAACTGTTCCATCCCTCAGTGTTGGAGATTTTGTCTACTAAAAACTAATCTACTAAAACAAAACTAAAACTAAAACAATTCCGATGATTGAAATGCGACCAAAATGGCATTTCAGTTAATAGACTATAGCTAAAAACTAAATACAAATTTTATGTCAAAATTAACACTGGTGCACATGGGATAACACCAGTATTAACTGTCATCCTTGTGTGCAACTTCTTTAGGCCCCTTATTGAGGCATACAAAGTAAAACTGTTTTTTATTTTTTTCTTTGTTCTACAACCCCATATGGCATACTACTGTCAATAACATGTGCTGTTTATGACACTGGTAAGCAAGCTGTGAATATACTTGCAATGATGTTTTAAAAATAAGCAATTTGTCCCAATTTCACTTAGTGGTATATTTTTCCCCACAATAATTTCAGTATAATTATACCATTATATATCACGTAAAAAAAATGTTATTGGCTTGTTGCAATCCGACCCATGGAAATTTCAGTCTCTAAAAATGTTGTTAGTGTATGTTATGTATGTTGCCTCTCTTTCAATTTTTATACCAGCACAGTTTGATGATCATTAGATCTTCATAAGCTCTCACTGGTAATTACATCTATAACATCCATCCTCATTTGTAAATATAATGTCAATTTTATTTGCTTGCAAATAGACTTCTTTCACATTTGATTGAGAGATAAAGCTGTGTCAAAATATGAAAAATGGAAACACTAAACAATCAAATGAGATCATAGGGGGCTTATCATTTGCCAGTTTTAATTATAGCACTGCTGTTTGTACTTGCAGAGCAAGCATACATTTAAGTCTGCAGGAAACAGCCCCACGAGACAGGTAATATGAAATATTGAAACCCCATTTGTAAGGCCAATAGAAGACCACTATGTTACCATATGTAAAAAATGGCTCTTGATTAAATGTATTGTATCTAAATACAAAACATGTTTAGAGCTGTGATTTGGTACGGGTGCCATCTCCAGCACTCAAGAGCCTCTGAGGTGGCACTTAGCATGTGATGGCATTGTCACAGTCATCATATATGGAGGGATGTGGAGCATAGGGAGACGCTAAGATGGAACCATGAAAGGAAAAGGGGAAAAAAAGAGTTAGCGGTCATAATATAGGAGAAAATGGCACTTTGAGTTTGTTAATTTGGTTTATTGCATAATAATTGGCGCTTGGGCATTTAAGTCTTAGCCATCACTGATTTAGAGCATCATTCCAGCCTGAGAAAAAGAAAATGAAAAATTGCATGCATATTTAAGCTGACATTTAATAGTGACATCTCTTAAAGGTTCCCTGTACAAATAGATGCATATCAAAGCTCATATGAATTTGTTTTCCAGTGTTAGTTTTTTATTCAATACTAAGCTTGAAACTATTTGCCATCTTTGTCATGGGGATGATTCGGCTCATTATAATATTAATAGTTCAAACAAATGAAAGCCCCCAGCAGAGGCGTAACTAGAAACCACCAGGACCCGGTGCAAAAATTTCCCCAGGGCCCCCCGACCCCACCATGCAATTCCACCCCAGAAATGCCAGTTACATGCCTCCCAACTGTTCCGCATTGTGCCTGGCCTTGTCTTATCTAGGATAACCTTATACCTATCCCATGCATGCTTAAAATCCTTCACTGTATTAACCTTTACCACTTCTGCTGGAAGACTATTTCTTACATCCACTACCCTCTAAGTAACGTAATACTTTTATTAGTTTATCTAGGATAGCCTTATACCTATCCCATGCATGCTTAAACTCCTTCACTGTATTAACCTCTTCCACTTCTGCTGGAAAACTATTACATGCATCCTCTACCCTCTCTGTAATGTGATACTTTCATTAGTCCCTGATTTTATTGTATATCTAGGGTAGCTTTATTTATTTATTCTACTGGAACACTATTCCATGCATTCACTACCCTCTCGGTAAAATAATACGACGTTTCTGACCTCCACTGTATTAACCTCTACCATTTCTACTGGAAGGCTATCCCATGCATCCACTACGCATTGAAATATTTCCAGCCTTTTCAAAAGCTTGAGGTGGACCCCAAATATATGTGTATAACTAGCTGCATCTATACTTATATGAACTTTTTAATATTATATTCAGCTATTTTCATATGTTCTGAAAATGTTATTGAAAAATTGTTAATTTCTTATTGTTATTACGTTCCTCTGCACCCGCATTGCACCTAAAGGTCTTAACACAGCACTATACAGTACCCACAGCACTTGGCTTGTACTCATATTGCACCCACATGATTTGGCATGCCGCAGTGTAAATTTGCCCACCAGAACATACCACAGTGTCACTTTGTCCCACTGAATTGCCCCTGCATAACATGCCACAGTGTCACTTTCCCCCATAGTCAGGCCCGGACTGGCCATCGGGCACACCGGGCAAATGCCCGGTGGGCCGCGGTGGCCATGGGCCGAGGCCGGCAGGGGAGGTCCCAGAATCTCCCCTGCCGGTCTATGCAGGGCCGGCACTATCCGAGCGCCGGCCCCGCTGTTTGACATGAAGGGCCGGTGAGGACATCAAAGATCTCCCTCACCGGCCCACATGCCTTCAAATACGGCCGCCGGCGGGGAGAGAGGGAGAGAGGACCCGGCGGAGCTCTAACTTGCAGCTCCACCGGGTTCCTCTCGCGAGATCCGGAGCATTGCCATAGCAACGACCGGATCTCGCGAGAGTGAACCTCTCACCACGAGGGAACATTGCCACCGCCAGTCACAGGTACCAGCGTGCCGGTCCCCCCCTCCCAGGCTAAAGGTAAGAAAGGAGTGATGGGTGTGAGAGTGCTGTGTGTGATGGGTGTGAGAGTGCTGTATAAATGTTAGAATGGATTGTGTGTGTGTGTGTGTGTAGGGGGGGGGGGGTAGGTAAATAAACAAATAAAATAACAGGCATTATGTCCCCATAATGCCTGTTATTTTATTTGTTTATTTACCCCCCCCCCCTACACACACACACACACAATCCATTCTAACATTTATACAGCACTCTCACCCATCACACACAGCACTCACACACCCATCACACACAGCACTCACACACCCATCACACACAGCACTCACACACCCATCACACACAGCACTCTCACACCCAGCACTCTCACACACACAGCACTCTCACACCCAGCACCCTCACACACACAGCACCCTCACACACAGCACCCTCACACCCAGCACTCTCACACACACAGCACTCTCACACACACAGCACTCTCACACACACAGCACTCTCACACCCATCACACACAGCACTCACACACCCATCACACACAGCACTCTCACACCCAGCACTCTCACACACACAGCACTCTCACACCCAGCACCCTCACACACACAGCACCCTCACACACAGCACCCTCACACCCAGCACTCTCACACACACAGCACTCTCACACACACAGCACTCTCACACACACAGCACTCTCACACCCATCACACACAGCATTCTCACACCCATCACACACAGCATTCTCACACCCATCATTCTCACACCCATCATTCTCACACCCATCACACACAGCATTCTCACACCCATCACACACATCATACACAGCACTCACACACATCACTCTCACACACCATCACTCTCACACACAGCCCCCCTCACACACACATACTGCACCCCTCACATACACACAGAACACAACACACTGCACAACAGACATACACAATACTTACATATATATATATATACACACACAGCACCCCTCACACACATACTGCACCCCTAAACACATTACATTCCAGACACACACTAGATCCCTTACCCAACTCTGGATCATCTACACACATACACACACTAGATCCCTATATACACTCTGAAACCGTTATAAACACACACTCACTAGATCTCCTATACACATTATGGGTCCTTCAAACACACACTAGACTCATATATATATATATGTATATATACACACACTAGATTCCTTGTAAGCAAACACATACTACACCCCTAAACACACACTAAATCTATATATATATTCACACACACACACTATAGCCTGTATGCACACACTTGCTATATCCCCTATACACACATTCTCTACAGCCCCTAGCCACATATGCATCACATTACACCACAAACACAACACAACTAAAACCGACCTTATTACACAATACCACACCACAATCAGCTTACTCTACACACACGCAATCCCACAAGTAGGCTCCAAACACATGCTCAATACTCTTTCCTGGCATTTTTGTCTCCTGGTATCCATTTATAGAGACACCAGAGACAAGTTGCAAGGAAACACAGTGCAAGCATGTTATTACATTTGCTTGCACTGTGCAGAACACATACAGGGCTTTTTTCTCATGCTAGAGCTCTTCAGCAGAGCTCTGCGCATGATCTGCCCTGGAAGAGCATTGAACCAATATGCTCACTTTGAGAGGGAGCGTGTTTGTCATTGGTGATGACAAAACACACCTCCTCTGCCCCGCCCCCTTCTTAGTGGGCCGCTGTGATCAAAAAATGCCCGGGCCGAATTTTTCTCCCAGTCCGGCCCTGCCCATAGTACATGTTATTTTTCCCCACAGAACATGCCACAGTATCACTGTGGCCACAGCCAGTTTACCAATTAATATTCCACAGCTAATTTTCCCATTATGCCAATATTAGCCTGCCCATCAATATGCCACAGCCAGACATTCAGATTGCCAATTAACATGCCACAGCCATTTTCCCGATTAATATGCAACTGTTAGCCTGCTCATTAATATGCCACAGCCAGATTGCCAATATGCCACAGCCAATTTTCCCAATAACCTGCCAGTTATTTTGCCCATTTGCCAGTCATATTTTACCAATTTGCCAGTTATTTTGACCATTTGCCAGTGTTATTTTGCCCACAATTTGCCAGTTATTTTGCCCACAATTTGCTAGTGTTATTTTGTCCATTTGCCATTTATGTGCCCATTTGCCAGTTATTTGCCCATTTGCCAGTTATTTGACCATTTTCCCGTAATGTGTCCATTATGTGCCCATAATTTGCCTATTGTCCAGTTATGTGCCCATTATGTGCTGATTATTTGTCCATTTGCTAATGATGTGCCCATTTGCCAGTTATGTGCCCATTTGCCAGTTATTTGACCATTTTCCCATAATGTGTCCATTATGTGCCCATAATTTGCCTATTTTCCAGTAATGTGCCCATTATGTGCTGATTATTTGTCCATTTGCCAATTATGTGCCCATTTGCCAGTTATGTGCCCATTTGCCAGTGTTACATTATCATATCTGAAAAGTTAAAATACTGCCTCCAATATGATAAAATATATTGGTATTCTAAATAAGGAAACAAATCCTACTGCCCACACATGCACAGGGCCGGACTGGCCTACCGGGATACCGGGAAAAATCACGGTAGGCCGTCTTCCCTGGGGCCGACCAGACTTTAAGAACGCGATGCCTGGGCCGCTTTAAGAACGTAGATGCCGGGGCCACTTTGAGAACGTAGATGCCGGGGCCACTTTGAGAACGTAGATGCCGGGGCCACTTTAAGAATGCAAGAACGCGGCCGCCGGAACTGCTTTGAGTGCTCTGCACTTCCTCCGAGACAGTCTGAGCGCCGGATGAGGTGACATCCGACGCTCAGGAAAAAAATGAATAACGGTGTTCTGACTCTGCAGTTATACGAGGCAGGCACCATTTCATCCCTACAGCATTTTTTTTTAATTCTTTTAAAAATAAATTGTGTGTATATGTAAGTGTGTCTGCGTGTGTGACAGTGTGCCTGTATTATTGTGTGTAAGTGTATCTGTCAGTGTGAATGTGTAACTTTTTGTCTGTATGTGTGACTGTATGTAAGTGTGTGTATTTCTTCATGTGTGTACATCCACCACCCTGCAAACAACATTAAAAAAATAATATATGTGTATATGTAAATGTGACTGCATGTGTGACAGTGTGCATGTGTTACTGTGTGTAAATGTGTCTGTAAGTGTGAATGTGAAACTTTTTGTCTCTAAGTTTACCGTGTGTAAGTGTGTCTGTATAAGTGTAACTGTGACTGTGTGTAAGTGTGACTGTATGTAAGTGTGTGTATTTATGCAAGTGTGTACATCTACCTCCCTGCTATCAGCATTTAAAATAAATACTTGTGTATATGTAAGTGTGTCTGCATGTGTGACAGTTTGCATGTGTTACTGTGTGTAAATGTGACTGTGTGTATGTCTGTAAGTGTGACTGTTGGTGTGTCTGTGTAACTGTAAGTGTATATTTCTGTATGTATGTGTGACTGTGTGTGTGTAAGTGTGACTGTCTGTAAGGGTTTATGTCTGTATGTATCAAATAGCAATCATTATCAGGAAAAGTAGCAGTGTCCGCTGTGTGTCAGACTACTCTCGCATCCAGTGCGAATTGACCGCCTTTTCCCTCTTACACGATGCTGGAGCATTCTACTGTACTGGGGCATGTCCTGTGAGTGCAATCTAAGTGTTGGGGTAAGTCCTGAGTGCTGGGGCAAGTACTCTCAGTGCATTCTAAGTGCTGTAGCATGTCATGTAACTGCAGCCGGCTTTCTGAGGTGCTGGGGCAAGAGTGCAGACTGTGAGCTGGGGTAAGTCCTGTGAGTGCATTCTATGTGCTAGGGTAAGTTCTGTCTGGGCCAAGTCCTGTGAATGCAATATGAGTGCTGGGATAGGACATGGGTTGGGCACATTCTGTGAGGGCAGTCCGGGTGCTGGGGTAAATCAGTATATCCACCCAGTATGTTCACAAGTTTAAATCTCACACACTGCTTTGATATATGCCCTACGCACAGGGAAATTCCTAAAACCTTGTGTACATACTGGGGTACTTATATATGGCAATGTGCATGGGGATTATATTAGGGCACTGTGTTTGATATAACCTTGTGTACATACTGGGGGCATATATTGCCCTAGGCAAGGTTATATATCAGTTTTATCAACAAATAATAAACTCTTCAAATGTGCTTTGAAATGGCTTTTCCTTTTTGAACAAGAAAAATAAGTTTGTGCTACGTGGCTGGTATAATGGTGCTATGCTATGGGGCTTATAGGTTTGCCACCCAGGTGGTATTTTACCGGCAGGCCAGTAAAAATATGGCTTGCTGTCAATGTTAAGTCTATGGAGGCAGTAGCAAGGCCGGTATTTTTTTGTGGAAAAGGTGGCAACCCTATGCTGGTATAATAATGTTATGCTATGGGGCTGGTATAATGGTGTTATGCTATGGGGCTGGTATACAATTATTTCCAGGGCTGGTTTTTATCCCCAGTCCGGCCCTGCAAATGCATCTTGTTCTGATAACTTACTCTAACTCACTACATAAATCAGCAGCTCATCAATGTAAATACTTGTAGCATAGCTGGTTTATTAGGAATTAGTGAATTGTAGTCAGAGCAGTGGTGAAATAGACACTGACAAGTATGAGGTATTAATAAGGGAGATAAAATGAGAATGAGATGCTCGAACTGTATGATGGACAAACAGAGCGATGGATAGTTATTTGTATGAGTCTCTACTCCATATCACGTTACAAGGTTCAATCAAATTAGAAGAGTCAGTGCTGTTACATGCAATAGAAAATAATTATTAATCATGTACATCGTTGTTGTTATTTTTTTTTTATAGAAAATGGGAAAAAATCAGCCACCTTGGAACTGTGTAGATGTGTTTTTTTTAAATGACTTAATTATAAAAAATAAAGATTCATTATGCGACACAGACCTGAAGTTAATATCTATGTTTATTAAGATGAATTTATGTTAGCTCAGGCTTGCACTTAAGTCACAGCCTATTTGTTACTCTACGTTTAACTATCAGCTGCAAATTAATTCAGGATTCCTGTTGCACTTGGAGCGAGGAGCTTGGTAACTTGGAGGCTTTGACAAGCAGGCTCAGAAAACAAGTACAGAAATATAAACCCTTTTATATCAGAGCACAGCCTCTGGTAAAAATCCATTGAAAAGTATATCATGTCTGACAGCAGTATGTTTTTGTTATAAACTAGTGAAAGTGTCTGACAATATAACCACATGCCAAGATGTATCTTTTAGCCAAAACATTTTTTTTTTTTTTTAAACATGCAGTCAACAGGTACAGGGGTGAGAAAAAGATAAACATATTTTAAGCCTGCATCACTTTAGGCCTTTATCATAAACCGTTTTTTTTTTTTCCGTTTCTACTTGGTTTTATTTTTCAAAATAAGGGTTGAACTTGATGGACACCAATCTTTTTTCAACCTAAACTAATATGTAACTAATATAGAAGTTTTTAATAATTTACTTCTGTGCGCATGCATGGTAGTACACCTTCTGCTTACTACAAGCCCTGAGGAGCCAAGTCTCTCATGCTGGACATCTCCTGCCCCAGGAGGATGAGTACAAAAAGTTAGTTAAAGAGTCTAAGAATTTTCAATTGTAAATTGATGCATTTTTTGGCTGTTGGCAATTAATAAGTTTCAGAGCTATTTGTCGTAGGCAGTGAATAAGACAGTGTCTCATAGATAGCAGTGGTGTATGTGGAGACATCTTAAATGTGGAGCATTCGCTTGTCATTTTTACAATGTTATAACATTTGTGTAAGCATCATTGCATTTAGTTAAATTTACAGTTTTCACGTATATCTTTTTACAAAACAAAAAAATCTTTCCTTCAAAGTTTTCACTGTGGCCATTTACATTTGTATCATGATCCAAAAGAAGCATAACAACAATCAATAGATTGTACTTTATCAGTTACATGTAGATAAAGTCACTAATTTGTTGCAATTGGTCAATATATTACATCTGTAATATATTGTAATATGTCAGCATTATGATGACATTTTTATGGGCCTATATAAGATAGATTTAAAGACAGAAATTATATTTTTCGAGCTATGTGGCTAGCCCTAACACAAATGGAAAAATTAATTTAAATTAATAATTTTCTAGCCAAGCTACAAAGTCTCCTCAATGAGACCAGATGAAAGTACATGTAATTCAGTATAACAAAGTCTTTCAGGAAAGGTTGCAGGTAGCTACTAGATATTGCTAGCAGGGTGCTTTCTTCCTTATAGAGGAAAAAAGGATACAACCACTAAGCAGGGAGCCACAGAACTCCAAACCACACATCACCAGTAGCCCGACAACACAGGGGAGCGCTACTCACATACGGTGTTCCATGCCATCACGAATATGAACAAAAAGATAAGTTAAGCAAAGGTGCACCTCTCCCGGAGCAGATAATACAGTAGCAGCAATCCAAAGTTTAATGTGTCAAAAAGTAAAAACGCCATACAAAGAGTAAGCACAGTCTCACGCGTTTCGCCTGTGGGGCTTAATCATAGCTTTCTTCGTTATTGTAGGCTTGTTTCTGCCTGTATAATTGAGTTCTATAACACCCTTTAAGCTCTATACCATATATAAAGATGAATGCAACATTAATTTATTGGATATCCTAGGTCCCAGTGAACAAGTTTAAGAAAAACAATCTTAAACAACTGTGTATCTTTACAGACCTTGAAATACGATTATCTGTTCAAATTATTTAAACAAGGAAAACATTTTTACAGCGATATGAAAATTGGAAAAAGTCTTAAAGTGGATTTAGTGAAATTGGCATTTTACTGAGGATTATAAAAATATCACAAAAGGCTTTCTTTTAAAATGTGACCATGAAATTACTGTCTAAATGAAGTAACTCAAACTCTGCTGTGTGAGAATTTTAAGGTTTCTACAGAGCAACTGTGTTTTATCAAGTGAGACTGAGATGCACTGATTCATTACATATTTTTTTTTACATATTGGGTGCAATCCAATGACATAAAATATCACTTATCACTGTTTTCTTTATGTTCTATTGCAGTTTATTTATTGCAGATAAATAAACTGAGGTCATTGTGTAGAACCCATTATTAGAGACGATGTAACACCAATAAATAAATCAAAGTGACATTACACTTTTTTAGAATTATTTTCATATGTAGAAAAAAAGCATATTGCAAAAGCAGGTTATGGTTCTAAATAAGAAAAAGGTGTTATTTTTGATGTATAACAGAAGGTTAAACTTTGCAAAGGTACATATTAACCCCTTAGTGACATGACTTTTTTGGCTTGTCCGACGCTTGGTGACATGGGCTGTTTTAACATTTCTGAGGTGTTTGTGTTTTGCTGTAATTTATTTCTGTCTCATTTAGTCTACCCGCACAATCTATATATCGTTTTTATCGTTATAAGAAGGGCTTTCTTTTGATACCATTATTTTGATAATAGCATATAATTTGATGTAAAAAAAATAATAAAATATGGCAAAATTTTTTTTTTTTTTTATGACTTTTATTTGAAAAATCGTATACTCATGTACAAGAGACAACAAAAAAACACTGCTAAAGAGTTTCTAATATATGTCCTGAGTTCATAAATAGCCGAAGTTTTTATGTTTTTGTGCTTTTTTATTCATGTTACAGGGCCAGAACTATAAGTGGTGCAAAGCTATTTTAAAATCCTTTCTTTCAAAATTAGCGATAGTGACATTGTAACACTGATTTCTGTACTAAATCCATGAATGACCCCCAACATGTACATATTTTTGAAAACTAGACCACTCAGGGCATTTAACTTGGGGTATTTTGACACATTTCATGTAGCCATTTTACCACCAATCTATGCCAAAGTTTGCAGCAAAAAATCTTTTTTTTTAATTTTTCACATATATTGCAATTTAGGTAAACATTACCTTAAAATGTGAAGGGGTATTTCAGAATAACACCTCAATATGTGTTCAGCAACATTTCCTGAGTACAGGGATACCACCCATGCATAGGTTTGTTGGTTTGTTTTGGGGCTAAAAGGCCACATTTAGGGGGTGCGCATTTTGGTTTTCCAACTTGGAATTCTGACATGCAGAAAACTTGTGCCCATGTCCCATTTGAGACATTTTTGAAGCCAGAAAGTGTATTCTACCACACAAAACCATATATTTTTTTAAACTAGACACCCTAGGGTATTTCAAATGGTAGTATTTTAACACTTTCCATGCACTAATTATACTACCAGCCTATGTCAATGTTTTGGGTAGTAATTTTTTTTCACATACATTGTACTTTGGGCATGAATTCACAGATCCTGTTATATGTCAGTGCCAAACAACACCTCAATATGTGTTCAGCAACATCTCCTGAGTACAGGGATACCCCCCATGTATAGGTTGGTTAGGTTATTTGGGGGTTAAAAGGCCACATTTGAGAGGTGCGCTTTTTGGTTTTCCAACTTGGAATTCTGACGTGCAGAAAACCTGCGCCCATGTCCCATTTGGGACATTTTTGAAGCCAAAAAGTGTATTCTATCCCACAAAACCATATATTTTTAAAAACTAGACACCCTAGGGTATTTCAAATGGTAGTATTTTAACACTTTTCATGCACTAATTCTACCACCAGCCTATGTCAATGTTATGGATAGTAATTTGTTTTTCACATTCATTGTACATCGGGCATGAATTCACAGATCCTATTATGTGTCAGTACCAAACAACAACTTAATATGTGTTCAGCAACATCTCCTGAGTACAGGGATACCACCCATGTGTAGGTTAGTTAGATTATTTGGGCGCTAAAAGGCCACGTTTAGGGGGGGTGCATTTCCAACTTGGAATTTTGACATGTAGTCAGCCTGCGCCCATGTTCCATTTGGGACACTTTTGAAGCCTGTCAAAGTATTTTACCCCATAAAACCATATATTTTGGAAAATTAGACATCCTAGGGTATTTAAAATTGTGGTATTTTAACACTTTCCAAGTGCTAATTCTACCACCAACCTATGTCAAAGGGTTGGGATGTCATTTTTTCCCAACACACATTGTAGTTCAGGCAGGAATTTTCAGATTCTGGTATTTGCCACTGCCAACCAACACCTCAATATGTGTTCAGCAACATCTCCTGAGTACAGGGATACCCCCCATGTATAGGTTTTTTGGTTTGTATTGGGTCTAAAATTCCACATTTAGGGGGTGCGCAATTCCAACCTGGAATTTTGACATGTAGTCAACCTGCGTCCGTGTCCTTTATGGGATATATCTTTGAAGCCAGCCAATGTAATTTACCGCCACCAAACCATATATTTTTTTATCGGTAGACCCCCATCACTACTTGTGGCAAGGGCTCAGCAGCCACCGATACATCGCTAGATGATGTATCAGAAAGCTGAATAGGGTCAAAATCGAACCCTGAGTCCACGGCCTCAGAATCAGTGCGTAAGCAGTGATCTCGAGCAAAGAAGGGGTTAATAAGAGCCTATCTAGTACTGTAATACATTACAGTACAAAGAAATTAATCCATAAAACAGTGCAGACAGCAAAACATACTGTTGCTGTGCAAGATTACTGCTTACACAGTGATGAATGGCAGGGAAGGGGTTAATACACAGTGAAAGACTTTCATAAAACCTGCCAATTTTATAAAATGTTATTTTATATCACTAATACTGATCTTTCTCTTTCCGTCACAAAAATGTAAGTGAGGAGAGGGAGGCAGATCAATATTTGTGAATATTGATCCGACCAATTTTGATCTGACCAGGGCGAATGGTGAGCTTAATTGAGAAATCACCAAACCGCCTTTGCCACTAATTCGCTGTTACTGATCGCTATGCACTCAGGCAGCTTAAAAAAAAAAATCTCAAATATATTTACTTTACATGTAATCCGCTAGCGGGTATGTGTAAAAAAATAAATAAAAAAAATAAATATGCAGACAGATAAAAATTGCTTTGGCGTCAATATCATTGCGTAAGCAGTGATCGACGGCAAAGAAGGGGTTAATAACTCTTGAGCCTTTTTAGTACTGTAATAAATTACAGTACAAAATAAATTAACCCCTAAAAAATGCACAAACAGCAAAAATAAATGCGCTGATGTGCACGATCACTGCTTATGCAAGATCAGTGGCAGGGAAGGGGTTAAACGCAGGGAATTGCTTTAATAAAAAAAATTTTTATTGTTTTATTATTTGTGTGTTGTTTTTTTTTTGTTTTTTTTAACTTTTACTTACTTTTAGAACTTTGATCTGTCTCTCTCCCTCACTAAAAAAAATGTGAGGAGAGGGAGACAGATCATAACTGGTCAGATCAATATAGGGTTAATATTGATCTGACCAGTCAGTGGGGATGTTCAGCAGAACATCCCCACTGCCTGTCAGTGTGGATGTTCAGCAGAACATCCCCACTGCCTGTCAGTGTGCCTGGCAGTCACTGATTGCCTCTGTGAAGAGGCAATCGTGTGACAGCCAGAGAGCACAGGAAGCAGGTACTTCCTGCCTCCTGTGCTCTTGCCCTTAGTAGGGCAGCGCCATCTTGGTCACTCAGTGACCAAGATCGTGCATTTTTTTTTTGTGTTTCTGATTGCCTCGACTTGCGAGGCAATCAGAAACACTTTCTGAGCATAGGAAGCGAAAGATTCGCTTCCTATGCTCGTTTTTGAAATGCCCGCGTTTTAAAGGCACTGTGCCTTTAAAACCGGCAGTTCGATCGCTCTCCGGAGCGATCGAAATGCCGACGGGCATTTTTTTTAGTATTGTACGATGCTTCCACACGGAAGCATCGTTACAATACCATCAGAGCACTGAAAGCGGAAAAACTCCGCTTTCAGTGCTCGTTTTGACACAGGACGGACTAGGTCCGTCCTGTGTCACTAACGCCTCGGCACACAGGACGGACCTAGTCCGTCCTGTGTCGCCAAGGGGTTAAGGACTGGTGTTTATTTTAAATTGGTGAGATAAGATATTCATCTCACTTGCAGTTCACCTTTTAGTAAATAGCCCCCTTCGAGATTACTGTGTGTACTAGTATATCCCCATTTCTTTTCCTGAATGGCTGTACATCTGTCACAGCATATTCCTGCTTTATGTCTTTTTTTCAAGAAATTCCTTTTTGGTTACATTTTGAAATCTGTTATTAAAAATATCTTAAAAATTAACAATTATAACAATGATGGTATATCTTAGTGACAATTTGATTTCTGTCCTTTAAATTAATGTATGTTTTTCTTAGCAGATGTGTCCACTTTAAACTGTTCACTAATCTATAGTTTGCAAACAAAAAATAAGTTTGTAACAAGCCACATATTAAGTATATACTCAAGTAAATTAAAAATATCTAACCCCTGGGTGATCTCTGATTAATGTCTGTTTTGTTTGAGTTTCACTGATATTTAGTAATTTGCTTTAGAACAATATTTCTCTGTGTGTTACAAAAAAGACAGTTTTTCCACTTAGAGCTAAAGAATATGATACTTATTATTGTTCATTTTTAGACTACATAATATGTTGTGTTATGATAATGCTAGTATAGATTTATTCACACTGAGCCAGCATGATATCTGCCAAGTAGCTGCCAATACTATATAATGTAATCAGAAGAAACAATTTGCTTCTGAAAAGACCTGCAAGGCACTCCAATCACTAGCAGAAAACAAAGATTTAATAGGATACTGTAAGTGCTGTGCTGCACAGTTGTTCTTGCGATTAAATTATTTTAATAATTCCAAGAACCTGAAAAAAAATCAATAGGTACAATTCTAAAACGTTTAAAAAAAAAAAAAAAAAGAATTCGTGCATAACAAAAACATTTATTATTAGAGATGAGACGCAATTTCTCTTTTTATAATCCAAAAGATTTGTTGTAGGTTTGGAATTTTAAAAAATAATCCTAGTTTGACAATTAAGTAAATAGGTTAATTAGTTTTTTTAAGAATTAGAAGAACTGGTGCTCCAAAATCTATATGATTAAAGTGATTTAATTGAAAAGCCAAAAGAATAATGTGAATACACAGGTGATGGTGATGGATGCTGCTTTTCATGTTCAACAGTACTTGCAAAACTCTCCAATTGTGCATTATTGGTGTGTTATTGTATGTTGTTTGTCAGCAGTCAGCACACCCTTCTCCACATATTGCATTGACCTTCCCTCATCTTTGTATTGACATTTGTATGTCAATCACCACCAGTGACTCCATTCAGTAAATCACTCAACATGCTGCTCTATCACCAGGCCAATTTAAATGAATAGTGGTTTGGGTTGCCTGTGCGGGTATTTGTGCATCTGCTCAATAGCTGTGTGTTCCCGCCAAAAAGCTCAAAATGTTTTGCATTTTCCTATATTCTGGAAAAGGCTCTTTTGAATGTAATGATAACATATAGGAAACATGTAACTGCAATTTTTTTATGTGTAGGGAGTTGCAGATAAACACATTTTAGCTGGGATAGAACCCTTATTCCATCAAATTAATCAGCGTTATTGAATTTCCTTATAGTGCGATTCCACACTTTAGCAATTGGCGCTTATTCTTAGAATTCATGGTATTTCATTAACTAATAATATATTTTTGGGTTGCTATTTTAAAGTTGTACATTTTTTGTTTTCTAAAATAATATGATTTCAGTAAAGTCAGTCAGAACAATTATCATCATCTTGATGCTTTTACTTTCTTTCATCTGGCCCTCAAACATAACATAGTTGCTCTTGTTTTTGCAGTGTTTGTGAATATATATGCCCTCAAGTGAGGCATTTTTTTTAATACAGCAGGATAAGGACCTCTACACAGTGATCTTTAATCCACAATACGGCTAGCCTTTGTTCTTAGAATTATTTTAAGTTATTTTTATTCCAAAACAAATCCCAGTTCTCTAAGAACAGTGTTTGAGATGAGGCCAGGCTGCCAATAGATTCAGGTGGCAAAGAATAACAGCTCATACTATACTTTACAGGCAATTATTGCTTCAACACTGAGAACTCTCTTGATATTTTGGGCACCACTAATCATTAACAGAGCTGAAAATGTAACCCAGTCTTCTTCTGACAAATATCCAAGATACACACAAAGGCGTATAGGTTATCTGCTGAATGCCATTGTCAGCAAATTATCAGGGGTTTTAGTTCTCCTCAGTTGATTTAGCCTGTGATCTATTACAACTGCTGTATGTATTAAAGGGTAGCAAGGTATCATTGAAACCGACAATTTTTAAGATGTTACTCTAAGCAGCTATGTTGTTTCCAAGCAACTGTGGCTGTGGGGAAGAAATTAGTATGTCACCTTATTTTTAAGTGGTATCTCTTATCTACATTTTGAAAATAGTAAAATCATTGCAGCTGAATATCTGGTTCAGGTGTGGTATAAAAAGAAAACAAACTATTATCCTACCTATGTGAACACAAAGGCATTTCATGTCCTTTGTTGTTACAGTTGACTTTTGTAGTAATAATAATTAAAATGGCCTCTATATAATTATAACCTTTTGATGTCTCATTTAAAATGCTGGGTGTATAGCTAGATATCATTCTGCTTAAATTTTCAAATAAAAGTCAAAAATCTATAAATGTCCTATTGCATTTATTAGAGAATCCACAATAGGTGGTCTGGGAGCCTGTTAATTAATCCTCTGCAATGAGGAATCATGTGCTTTTAATATTTCTGTGTTGTTTGTGTTTAGCTGCTCTTTCTCTCTTTCTCGTTTAATGTACTCACACATGTTACATATTGCCTTTTCTTTATTATATACTATTATATTGATCATATCATTATAAAAATATAAAATTGAAAAAGAAAAATACTTTTTCCACCTTTTACTTAAAAAATATTTTTCTTATCTACAAAAGAGTTTGGGAGTACCCCATATTTTTAGGTTTTAATTTTATTTATAAGTAGCACATTGTTATTTCCAAAACCACTGTTTTATTTCAAAATTAACAATAGTGACATTGTAGCAATGATATTTTTCATGAATCCCATAATCACCCCCACATTGTGCACATTTTTCAAAATAAACCACCCAGCTGTATTATTGTTCTTTTTGGTATATTTTTATGTCTGTCACATGATGTGTCTTATTGGTGGTTAAGTTAGTGCTAACACAGTATTATTTGATTTTTGTACTGGTTTTCATGTATATGTATACATATATATATATTCTCTCATCTGACTCACTTTTAAGTTAAGATAACTTGTGTATTTCTAATAAAATTGTGATTATATTGATTCCCTTATTGATTATTTGGCCTCTGTAGACATGGCTAGAGTGCCTCAGTTCTGAGTTTCTCAGCCATTTCATTTACAGCCTGATGGTGGAATGGGCATGCTGTGAGTGAAACTGTAGTACATACCAAGCACGTCCAATGTCGTTAAGGGTACATTTTACTGTGACATGCCTGGCATATCCAATGTCGTCAAGGGGTTATTATAAAACTCTAGCCAATTAATTAAATGAATGACAGATTCTACAGATTATAGCTTGGTTCACAAACAGAGCAAATCAAGCTAAAGAAACAAACTTTAAAATCACAATCATACTATATTAATACGATTAAAAATATTTCTATAGGTCATAAACATTTTTTTTTTTTAAATCTTTTTTATTAGTTCATTTTAATATATTACAGAAAGTACAAAAGACAACATAAATACACTGGGCAAGGTAGACAGACATATGAGATATACATATATACATAAATAAGCAATAGAATATTTTAAAGTGACCATACAGTATTAAAAACTAGTATTGAAGGTAGCTTAATTAGGTGTCCAGTTTCATGCAACAATGTCCCATATGTTTCAATCCATCTAGCTGCCCTAGACAGTACAAACATTAATGACATGTGAGGGAGCACATACATAAGGGCCCAGCCATTTTACAGTTTACAATCCTGGGAGAGGGAATCCACCGCAGTAGGTCATAAACATTAAAGATGACTATGCTATTGAATGCAATTATCTGGCTCATCCTCCTGCTTTATCTGAATAAATAAATTATCAAAACATTTCTGGGTGTTATTGCAAAAGCGTAGATATTTTGGGGTTAATTAACATTTTATTACATTTTGTATTATCACTTCTGCACATTTCACATCAAAACCTAAATCTTGTTGCTGCTGTGATGGTATACTAAATCATCAAGATTATTTCAATTTAATTTATAACATCCACTTTTGCTTAATAGAGATGTCGCGAACTATTCGCCGGCGAATAGTTCCCGGCGAACATAGCATGTTCGCGTTCGCCGCGGCGGGCGAACATTTGCGATGTTCGATCCGCCCCCTATTCTTTATCATTGACTACATTTTGACCTGACCCTGTACCCTGTGCCCTGAACCGAACGTTTACTATTGGCTTTCACTACACAGAGACAGAGTCTCCATTCATAAATTTATGAATGGAGACTCTGTCTCCATGTAGTGAAAGCCAATAGTACTATTACAGATGAACGTTCGGTTTATAGAATAGCAATAGGATTACATGTATTCCATAAGCCGACAGCCTATAAACCGAAGGTCGTTCGGTTTATAGACTTTCGGCATTTGTAATAGTACTATTGGCTTTCACTACACGGAGACAGAGTTTCCATTCATAAATTTATAAATGGAGACTCTGTCTCCGTGTAGTGACTCTTATAGCCAATAGTACTATGATTCGATAAACCGAACGATCTTCTGTTTACAGACTTTCGGCTTATGGAATACATGTAATCCTATTGCTATTCTATAAACCGAACGTTCGGTTTATAGAATAGCAATAGGATTACATGTATTCCATAAGCCGAAAGTCTATAAACCAAACATTCGGTTTATAGACTTTCGGCTTATAGTAAACGTACAGTAGTAGTGCCTTTCTATGAACCCATTCATAAGAATTATGAATGGGTTCATAGAAAGGCACTACTACTGTACGTTTACTACAAGCCGAAAGTCTATAAACCGAAGGTCGTTTGGTTTATAGACTTTCGGTTTATAGAATACATAGAATTACATGTAATTCTATGTATTCTATAAACCGAAAATCTATAAACCGAACGACCTTCGGTTTATAGACTTTCGGCTTATAGTAAACGTACAGTAGTAGTGCCTTTCTATGAACCCATTCATAAGAATTATGTATGGGTTCATTCATAGGAAGGCACTACTACTGTTCGTTTCCTATAAGCCGAAAGTCTATAAACCGAACGTTCGGTTTATAGGCTGTCGGCTTATGGAATACATGTAATCCTATTGCTATTCTATAAACTGAACGTTCGGTTTATAGAATAGCAATAGGATTACATGTATTCCATAAGCCGAAAGTCTATAAACCGAAGGTCGTTCGGTTTATAGACTTTCGGCATTTGTAATAGTACTATTGGCTTTCACTACACGGAGACAGAGTCTCCATTCATAAATTTATAAATGGAGACTCTGTCTCCGAGTAGTGAAAGCCAATAGTACTATGATTACATGCATTACAAATGCCGACAGCCTATAAACCGAACGTTATAGAATAGCAATAGGATTACATGTATTCCATAAGCCGACAGCCTATAAACCGAAGGTCGTTCGGTTTATAGACTTTCGGCATTTGTAATGAATGTAATAGTAGTACTATTGGCTTTCACTACACGGAGACAGAGTCTCCATTCATAAATTTATGAATGGAGACTCTGTCTCCGTGTAGTGAAAGCCAATAGTACTCCTATTACATTCATTACAAATTTTGCCATGGATCCCCCTCTGGCATGCCACAGTCCAGGTGTTAGTCCCTTTGAAACAACTTTTCCATCACTATTGTGGCCAGAAAGAGTCCCTGTGGGTTTTTAAATTCGCCTGCCCATTGATGTCTATGGCGGTTTGCGGGGTTCGCCCGTTCGCGAACATTTGCGGAAATTCGCGTTCGCCGTTCGTGAACGGGAAATTTTATGTGCGCGACATCACTATTGCTTAATAAATAGTTACATTTTTAAAACAAAATCTAATCCATTCCCATACAACACCACTCACTGCTATGTGGTATTTTTAATATAACTGGAATCCTGAAATGGATCAAATATATAATATATAAAGGCTGTGATAAATATATACATAAACTGGTAATGAAAAATGTATTTATTTTTGATAACACACCAGAAAAGATACCCCATGCATTTCACTCACCATTAACAGTCCGTCAGTAAATCGTCACGAATACATTTAAAATTGTACAATTATTTTCCACAATAGACAATAGACACTTCTTAATCTTTTGTCAAGCTAATTGTCATGTCAAGGTAGAAGGAAATATAAATGTAGCACTGATTACGTCATAAGACTAATTAGTTGAAAAAAAAAAAAAAAATCCTAATCGCTTTGGCTAATGATTGTGCTCACTATATTAAGATTTAGGTGTCCGTTATTATTCAATGGAATGTAAATATTCACATATTCTATATATATGTAGATTATTTCATATTTCACAATTGGTTCATTAATTTTATAAAAATGCTAGCTTATTCATGAATGTTGACAAAAATAGCTGTGATTAATTTGGACGTTTGAAGCATTCTTTACTTTTATTTAGCATTTTTTTTAAATTAGAAATAGAGTTGTTTTTGAGTGATTCTAGGAAACTAGAGCTTTTAGTCTGTTACTTAAAAGGAATGTTAACTTATTTAAATATATGCATTATGACTCACTATTTTGGAACTTTACATACATAATACAATACAGGTGTTAGTTATTTATCACAAGTTTGGTTGTGAGTTCATAGGGATCTGACTCAAGGGATTGTGTAACCTAAACATTGTTTTTGAATGTAGTGAACATTTATAAATTGTGAGAAGATTGTGTTTTAAATGTATCTGTGGTGTCTCCTCCTTCCCCTGTGTCTAAATGCAAATTACACATTTCTCATTGAAATGTCAGACATTTGAATATCAAGTCTCAGGTGATGTCATAAACAGGAAACTCCACAGACGCACTTAAAACACACTTTTCATCTAATACAGGTATTTGCTTGGAATTTTGCCAACACAATATATAGACCATTTTCAATTATTTGTTATTCTCTATATTTTTATTCAATTTTAAATAATGTTCAAATTTAAATAATAGCTTCCCATTTGGATATTCCACATATTTGGCTTCAATTTATTATTTACAATAAAAATAAATGTTAGCATACAACTGCACAATATATTATAAATATGCTGAAATTACAGATTATCTCACTGCTACATTGATGGAGTGACCAAACGATACAGTGCACATATTATTTTTGATTAATAATATAAGAATTACAAACTCAGACACAAAATAGCATAACAGTAGAGTTTTATCGGTTTTGAAATACAAATTAACTCATATATACTTTTAAGCTTTTGATATAAACAAGTTATTTTATAAGGTTTTTTATAGCTCTGTCAGCTAATTCCTTCACTAATTATGCCATAGTATTTGTGAGTAGATTGTATGATAAAAAGTAATTTTTACATACCACACTGCCTGTAACAGGCCTTCAAAAGGTTAGAGTTCACTTTATATTGAATACCAGTTTTAGTATTCAATATTAGAAAGATTTTGTTCTGTAATAATTGATTTTAAGGATCATCTGCCTTCATTATAAAGGAGTAATCAGTGTGACTAGAAATTAAAAAAATTGGCTTTTATATCAGTGACATGGTTTGTATTGAGTTAAGACAACATATTTGGCACATCATTGACCTGGAGAGCTAGTAGTGATACAGATGACTCCAGTAATGAGAGGGCCCTATAGCATGGAACATTTTGAAAGTCAAGGTAGGCACTGTGAATGAGGATCGTAAATTCTGTCTAAATACGAGGAAATAATAGTGATCAATGGGGCACATACATAGAGTAGTCTAGTAGTGTTTCTATCCATTGGTATGCGGACCTTGAGGTAAAAATTTTACAGGCCCAACTTAATGGTGAACACATAGGCTGATTTTTCTTTACCTTTATAACATTTGTCAATGAAAACATTAAGAGATACATTTGTTTCAAGATGCTTTAAATCTGCACTGAGCTGTTGGTTTGTCCAAAAAATCTGTAAGGTAACTTTCACGCATATTATAAATAATTAATATGTAAATATTAGTATGTCATAGCAAGATTATAAGATTAATACATTAATCATACCAACACTATTAGGTATTGTCAAGTGAACTCTCAATTTACATACAACATGAAAACCTTTATAAAAATAAATAATACACTTTGAAAAAATGTATTACATCCTACTATGCTAAAAAAGGAAAGAGAAATGTAATGGCAGCTGTTTATAATTTACAAGCTTCTGTAAATTGATTTGTCAGCCCTGCATTGATGGATATAGACTCGGATTGTGTATTATCCATAAAGTGTGCATTCTGTACTACATTTGTCTAAATAAAAGCTATATTTTACTAGAGCATAAATGAAATGCAGTTTAATTATCTCACAAACACAGTGTTCATTATAGCAACCTGTTTTCCACAATAAGCCAAAATAATTTTTCAAGGCTTGCAAAGAAATAATTTATTAAAAGTTCAAATCACACATTCATGTAAAAAAAAAAGTATACTTTTGTTACTATAACACATATATAAAATCTGACTGAAATCTTTAATGCCACTGGGCACAAATACTGCAGCTCTGTGACTTCTAAAAGAAAGTAGAAATATGTATCCATATTTTCAGACCAAAAATTAGGCCTAAATAGGTATGTTCAGAGCACACAAACAGCGCGGCTGCTCCGTGCTAGGTGTGCAGCGCACATGTGGAGCATCGGCCACTTCACAGTACACCTTCAGGGGTCTAGTGAAGTCCATGCCTTGATGGGTTAAGGACTGTTTTGGCAACAAAAGGGGACATACACAATATTAGGCAGGTGGTCATAATCTTATGGCTGATCAGTGTAGCTTAAAATAATACATGAGTTGATATAATTTTCTCCCCTGAGCTTGAGCGAAAAAACAACTATTGTCCTATTAAAAGAGAATAATACCAAGCCCCTTAAGTGTTTATATTTACACAGCGTGCTAAGGACATGCCCATGTGTAATTCAAATGCCTTAAAAATGTTGATAGTAAACTGCACACAGTTCTAGCTTTGGAATATTGCAACCACTCTGTGAAACAACCGTACAACCATAATGCATCCTTTCTGGTTACACTATTAAGAACGCCTTAATTATATCATTGCATTGCTGTGGAACTAAGACATTAGATATAGAGAGCAGATTGCAATCAGCATTTCAATATTAGAACAGTGAAAATCAAATGGTACATTATGTGCCAGTGTTTCACACATAGTGGACTCTTGATACACTTTCATGTGTTTTGGAAGCGTTCTCTCTTTTGGAGGAAGTGGTACAGATTTAATTTGCAATTCCAAGATGCAATATCTGGAGCTCTGAATATTGTCTTTGGCATCCACAGGTTTTAATTATGCTTTGAATGTCATTACTGTTGTCTCACATAAGCAAGAAAAAAAGTATTTTTTTGTAAATACGCCTTAATTTGTGATTCCAATCCAAAATTGTTTTCAGAATGTATCCTCTTTATGGTTAGCATTTTCAGATATACTTTTTCTACAAAAAGTGGCACTTGTTTACATTAAATTATTTTTAGTGTGTTACTCAATTTAATTGGCGCTTTATGTGTGTATTTAACCTGTGAAAAAAGATAGAACTGTGAGATTAGCTTGCATGCTTGGTCATGCCACACTCACATTTTAGTGATGCTTGCTTCAACTTATTTATTACAGATGCATATTTTTTACTATTTTTTTTTTTACTTGTTTTTAGTTGGCTACTTTTCTCATGAAAAATCAGAGCTCCGAGTCTCTAACCACTTGGGTGATCCAAAAAGCCCATGAATTCAGGCACTGAGTTGCTCTCGAATTGGCATGAAAATCAGACATTGTGGTTGATTTTTATGCCAAAATAGTAGCCTCTTTCTTCCCCATAGACTTCTTAACTGGAAACATTGAAAAGCCTGAAATTCATCTATTTTAGACAATTACAGGGGAATTCAGTCCATTCAGAGTATGGTAAATCAATAGGATTCCCAGGACTGAAATCCCCAAACACTATATGTTCGAAAATTGGCCCAAAATTGACAAAAATGGCTGATTTTTGGCCAAAATTTGCTATATTGAGTAGAAAACTGTACTAATTTAAAAAAATTAAGTTACATAAAAATATGTATTTATATGTTATATGTTTATGTAGATAGAAGCTTGCAATTAATTACATAGCCTTAGGCTCCCACCCACCTCTTTTTGGAAGCTCTCCTCTTATAAAGGCACACACCTCTCAAGATGACACGTGTGCATTACATTTGGAGATGTGGACAAGCATTGTTTACATCGTCAGTAATATCAACACATGAACCCACTGACAACAAGAGTGTTTAGCCACATAATAGATGTCAGCACATAAGAGACTCAAAAATAAATTTTTGTGAGGTCGTATGAGATAAATGCTGCTATACAAAGCAGTGGAGCAACTTTAGTATCAATGTATAGATTTAATCCAATGTATTACAAGTTTCTTTCAACATAAATAACAAATACATGACAATATCTATGCAAGCTATTTTTTAAGGATATAGTTGTCCTTAAACAAAAGATCTGTACATCCATATTTTGTTCTATTTTGTTAATATTTGAAACATCAGATGAACCAAAACTAGAATATAGAATGAGACTATTACAGTGATTTTCAGTTTTTGCAGTTTTTTTTTAAATATTCACAGAGTTTATGATAATCTGGCACCTGCTTCTAGGATAATGATATTCAGAATACATTTTGAATACATATTTTCACTTACTAGGTCCCCGTATGTTTTCAAATACATTTCTGCTTTTCCTCTTAATCACATAGTTGAATTCTAAATGAGGTCCTATTTCGGAATAAATATTGATGTAAAAATGTTTTCAGCATTAACCTTTGGCCTTTCCAGTGCCAGAGAGATCATAATGAAATTGCATAGTACAAATGCATCACCAATTTTCAAATCCCAGGTGGCACTAAGAATTCAGATTTCCTTATAATCAGTTGAATGCATTTTACAATCTAGCTAAATGAGCCAATCAGACACCATTTTAGAGTTTCTTACAGTACAATATTGCCTTATAATGTATTACATGATTGAATAGAATAATAATGTCGGCATATACCTCATTAGTAACAGGAGATGTACAACAGAGGATGCAGCAGGTCTAATCCACTCTGGCATTTTCCTACTGGGCCAACACAGACCAGTATCCCAGTTGGCCATTTTACTCTAGACACGTGTCCTCTTCTTTAGGTATTTTTCTTATTGTAGCATTAAAAAAAAATATTCCGAAAAAAAGCTAGAATGGGAGAAATGTACTGACCTAGTGAGGGCCCAAAATGTATTTCTTTAACAGAACCTTTTAACAGTCATACGCCACCATATTTGGATTAGCCTTCACTCTAAGGGAGATCCTCCAAGATTCTGCAAATATAAAATGTGTGCTAAATTCAATAAATCTATTAGAGGGCCGATTGTTATAATGGTGTTGTGATCAAAATAAATAATGACTAACCTTTTTTATTTAAAAACTTTATCTTTTCTAACAGGCGTTTCTAGGAAATGTTAACTCCGATACAGTCGTCAGACATGACTTACAGCATCCCGTGATTGCTCGCTATGTACGAATTGTTCCATTGGACTGGAACGGAGAAGGACAAATTGGATTAAGGATCGAACTGTATGGCTGTCCATATTGTAAGTTCAGCTGCTATAAATTGTTTTCTCACCCCAATTTACATTATTGAATGCTAAATGAATATGGAATTTAAAAAAGAATAATGTATGTGTAAAATGTATAAAAATAAATTTTAAGAAACATTTGTTAAAAGTGGCAATCCCATGAGAAATACTAAAGATAGTTGCTAAAAATTAAAGGTGAGGGACATTGCAGGCTCACCCAGTTGATGTTAGCCACTGTAGGCAAAATAAGAAATCTTTGATTTTATATATAAAATTTAAGGTTACTTAGTTACATGGTAGTTTAAGTTGAAAAAGACTTTCATCCATCAAGTTCAACTTTTGTTCTATTCCTTGTTTACCTCTGTTGATCCAAAAGAAGTCAACAAAAAAATCTTATCTCAGCAATTTTGAACTCTGCTTTCAATAGGGAAAACATTCTGTCTTGACTCCAAATGGCAATCAGATTTCTCCTTGGATCAACAAACATTAAATAAATATTGATGCTTATACTAACATGCATAGCCCTCTATGTTCTGGTTCATTAGAAAAAGTATTCACGCCCCTTTTAAAGGCATCCAATGTATTTGCTAGAGCCATCTCTTCAGGCAGTGAATTCCATGTCTACATTGTCTTTGCCGTAAAAATAACTTCAGCTGCTTTAGACTAAATCTCCTTTCTTTAAGTCTTAGCAGGTGACTTGTTTTTTTTACTGTTCTGTTAATGAACGGTTCTTTAGAGAGCCCATTGTATTGGTCCTGTACATTCTATATTTAACATAATCATATCCCCTCAAATACACTGTTTGTCTAGTGTGTACACAGGCAACTTTTCCACTGAACTTCATATTCAAGGTGGGGGTTTACCATGGTCCTGTAAAGAGACAAAATATTTCACCCATGACTCAATTTAATTACAAGATATTGAAAATCAGGTAGATGCACTCTCATCAGATTATAAGTCTGTGGCATCCACTATCGCTGAAAGTAACAAAAAGTTGGATAAATAAAGTGTATAATACAAATGGAGCACAACAATACAAGACAGCAGCACTTCGTCTTTATTATAAATCATTCATGGATGCAAAAATAACAGGGGAAGACACAGAAAAAACAAACGCTGCCACGTTTTAAACCTCGGCACTTGCGCCACACACCTAGCACGGAGCACCCGTGCTGTGTATTTCTGGGGTTTGTGTGCTCCGAACAGAGAGCACACAAACCCCAGAAATACATCCTTAAGGCGATGCCAGCTAGGAATTCAGAGTCGCTCACTCTGTTGCCAGTTCGACAAACACTAAAAGTATACAAATTTTCATATACTTTTCGTGCTTGACGAATTGGCAACAGAGTACTAAATTCATAGCTGGCGTCGCCTTTTGGATGTAACTCGTGTATTTCTGGGGGTTCGTGTGCTGGCTGTTCTCAGCACAAAAACCACCGGAAATACACGAGAGACGTCGTGCCTCCGACATGATTTCTTTGATGAGTAACTAAAGAATTTTCTCTACTTTGGAAAAACCCCTGAGTGCGTGTATTTCTTTCATTTTTGGATCTGTATATATATATATATATATATATATATATATATATATATCCAGATCAAAAAAAGAACGAAATACACGCACTATATATATATCCCAGGGTTGGAAGGACACTTAAAGATAAATTGATAGATGTAGGTTCACAATGAGAACTGAAACATCAACGATACTCATGTAAGATATTTTCTGTGTGATAAAAGTTTGTTTACATCTCTGTGATTGTGTGTATTACTTGGATGTTATAGATATAAATATATAGAAAATACACATATACCCTGTAAATGTATAACTGTGCTCTAATCATGCATTATTTTATATAAATATTATCACTGTGTGTACAAAACTGGTTGCCCTTTCAGCATAGCTTTCCTTAATATAATAACTACAGACTTTAGGGAGGTCAATGTCTGACATATCAAACAAGTGGTAATAGGCTTTCCCGTAAATAACACCAGATCATGGAATGTTATCCCACACTGCTGTTTTGTGATAGTGTTTGAGAAATAAATGACACTATTTTGTACTTAAACTATCATATGTTATCATGTCAGCAGCAATATTTAGTTACAGCTATACGGAATTATGCATATCAACTATTTAGTCAAAATAAACACATGGCGGTGTCATTTAAGCTTGTACAATATTTTCTGCAGCAATATGCACTTTCTAGATAAAGTGTTAGCCAGCATATGTAATGGCTTTGGGATTTTAAAAAAAAACTCTGTTCCTATTGCAGGTTAAATTGTTAATATTTATTACATGCCTTTTTAAATTAAACCATCTGTTCATCTATGCAGTTTAGTGTCTCAATTCCCATTTTTAATAAAGAGATTGTGTGACCTCTTTAACTCCTGAGTTGCTTTAGGGCCTTATAATATTAGATAATGTATTAAAAGGGAAAAAATATTAATATTAACATTGAAAATACAAAGCATTCTAGATTAACCGTCTTTCTATATATATACCCATCAGCCATAATATTATGATCACCTGCCTAATATTGTATATGTCCCTTTTGACACAAAGACACCTCTCACCAGTCAGGGCATGGACTCCACTAGACCTCTGAAGGTGTGCTGTGGCACCAATATGTTAGCAGCAGAACCTTTAACTCCTGTAGGTTGGGAAGTGGGGCCTCCATGGATCCAGCACATCCCACAGATGATTGATTGGTTTAAGATCAGTGGGACTTGAAACTTTTCTTTTCTTATTTCTCAAACCATTCCTGAACCCTTTTTGCTTTGTGGCAGGATGGAATATCTTGCTTAAAAGACCAATGACATCAGGGAATTCTGTTTCATGAGAACATGGTCTGCAACAATGATAAGTAGTACATGTCAAAGTAACATCCACATGGATGGGAGAACCTAACATTTCCCAACAGAACATTGCCCAAAGCACCACACTGCCACCTGCCATCGGTCATAATGTTGTGGCTGTTTAATGTAGTATAGTATTCTAATTGTTCTGTAGTATAGTATTCTAATTTCTTCTGATTACAAAAAGACTCCATTTGTCTTGCACCCATTTTTTAGGAAATATTTAAAAAGTAATTAAAAAAGAAATAACATGACTGTACCAAATAGCTACAAGCTGATTAACAAGTAAAATTTGTCCAAACAATAACAATAAACAATCAATGTATCATGTGTGTTGAAACACAAACATTTACTGAAACAAAACTATTGGGTCGGAGAAATAAAACTAAGTAAGGAACAGCCATGCTAATGAAGAAATTAATTATACAAATGTATAGATAAAGATTCAATACCATGTCATACATGAATTTCCCAATTACTTTATGACACAGTGACTGTTGCAAAAGGTTTAGGCAGGGTATGAGTTTTAGTGGTGTATAACAGGCTGATGAATAGACTATTTGGTATTTAATTTTATAGATAAATCCCAGGCATCTCCCTTTAATTGAGACAGAACACCAGATTGCCCTCACATCACGTGATGAACAAAGTGAGCGCCGGGTACATCGATACCACACCTGATGTGGCGAAATCTTATGCTATTTTGGCAGTGACCCACAGGGTCTCTGCCTATGTGTCACTGGCTCCCTATCACAGAGCAAACAGACATGTGTATCCCTAAGGACCATCATCCCTAAGGTGACATCAGGAATAGGTTAAATACAAGTGTGTATTGAGATGGGCATCAAGCTCATGGAATGCCTCTGGCTGTCAGCCCCCTAGCTACACCACTGTGCTGTGGTTGTCTATGTGCCCTTGAGTGGTGGCCAGGTAGGAGTGGTGACCCCTGTTACCATGATAGCTACAATTGTGCAACAGAACAGATAGTTAGATAAATACAATATACACTTACTAGATCCCATTTTAAGTCAAAACAATTGCCAAATAGCAACTAATCTGTATAGAAAAAATTGCAGCAGCGACACTATACTACATGCTGGCTCTAGTCACCCTAGACATACTATAAGAGGCATACCAACAGGTCAGTTCTAACGTATTCGTAGGAACTGTTCAGACTTGTCAGATTTCGTATCAGAGTCTTGTAAACTCAGAGATAGACTCCTAGATCGGGGTTCTCCTATAGAAATTTTAACAAGAGCTTTCTCTAAAGCAGTCTACACAGACAGAGATGTACTTTTGGATCAGACTACTAAGAGAAATAAACACTCTAGCAAAGTTCTAAGAAACTACACAAGGAACTCCAATGTTCATCACTAGCTACAGCAATCAATTTCAATCATTGAGAATCATTTCCCTATACTTATTAATGATGAGACACAAGATATTGTTGCTAATGGTTGTAAAGTAGTATCTTGGAGATCACGGACTCTGGGGAACATATTGCGTCAAACCTATAATCTCTATATTTGCAAAACATGGTCCACACATAGTTACTTCATAAAGTTTAATTGTGGCAGTAAACAATGTATATGTTGCCAAGCAGTAATTACTGGCAATACTTGTCGATCTTCAGTTACTCAATGGGACTATAAAACCAATCAGTACATATATAACACCAAGAATGTAATTTATTTACTGACATGTAAAACATCCTTAATACAGTATATAGGAAAAAGAGTGCACAATTTAAAATGTTGAATTAGAGAACATTGTATCAATGAAAAGCCTTTGGATACCCCATTTCTTATATTGGAACATTTCGGATTTCACACAATGAGAAGTGCAGGTTATAGATAGAGCTTTGCTCTATCTTGTAAGTGGAGGCAATATATCATTATATCTAAAATTAATATTTAATAATCATACAATCTAATAATCATAATATCAATACATTGAAACGGTTTATAAGATACTAATTTATGTATTTTATTTGTCTGTAAAATGTTTTTAAAAAAGAGTTAAGTATATATATAATATTCACTGATGTCGATTTTATAAAAGTTCTAATTACTTAAAATACATGTCTCCACTTTCGGGTAGTTTTATATTTTTATGTTTACAGGTCTGCTCATGTCTTTAACATATGTTGTTTACTATTATAGTTTTATTGTATACATGTTCATTCACAAGCTGCACTAGTCTTTATATACTGATCACACGAGTGGGTGGGATAATTGTCAGCTGCACTGTATTTACACTCTATGCTTGCTGTTATAAAACCCAACCACACGGATGGTCAGTTAGCTTATGATTATGTGCTTGAAGCACGAAATGCGTCAAGCGTGAAGTCAGCAGTCATTTTGCACCTGATTTGGTTTCTTTCACTGGATCACTTTGGATATCTTTTATGATTTTTCAATAAATATATGTTTTAATATGAATCTCCAGTAGAAGGTTCGTCTATGAGTTACTCATAGATAAATACATGCATATAAGATGATATTTTACAAACATATGAAGGTTCAAAGTAAATTATATATAAATATCTCTTAATATAATAGATATAATATTTGTAGCTGCAAATTTCCAACCCAGAAATGTGAACAAAATGGTATATACAATGGTAATTAATGTTATTTAAATGTTGAACAATATTGACCCATAGCGTTTATAATAATACAAACTAATATTTGAAGTGATAACTTCTATTTTCCTTGACAATATACAAGATACAAATTGTATTTGCATATTTGTCATAATTTCATATATTTTCAGTGCGGTATTGCATTTTTTCTTACTGTCATTGAGTACAGATCTTCCTCTATAATTTACCACCTGGCAATTTTCACAATGATTGCTTTCTGTGCTGCATTCATAGATTGCAGTGGACCTCTCACGCCAAAGCAATGAAAGGTTGTCAATTCAAGAGGATGCACTGTTTGTGAAAACAGTGTTTAGAAAATCTCAATGGCCATGTTGTGCCTCATTACTTATTATAAAATCTTTTATATATATATTTTGATTATCAGTAGAAACGACTTTGAGCTTGTGTATTTGTCCATCTTTTTTATATGGTTTACTACATAGAAGGAATATTTGGAGTTATTGTTTTTTGTTTAAAAGTAACCCTTTTAGTGCTGGGAAGGAGTATTTTAACTCAATGACATTGCGAGGGTGACTATACAGCCCTGTGTTTATAGCAGGAAACAAAATTCTGATAAATTGATTTGGAATTAAATTAATTGAAGGGCAATGCAACATAGCTGTACAGGAAGTACCTATATGTACCACATCCACATGATTGGTTGAATGCATCCGTGCCACATAACAATATTTGTGGATTGTTTTGCTATTTTTGGCATTTCAGTAGCAAAGCAGTTGTACATAATTTAATAAGCCATAAATGGGACTGATATGTGACCTCTATGACACAACCTCTATTTCATTCTCTGGTTTTCTGAACAGCGGAGAATGAATACTGTGCATGCATAGCAATTTGTGCATGTTCAGTAGCGCTGATACTGGACCTCCCAAGCATTGTCGCCCAGTGTCCTGCATGATAAGTATAATTCTAAGTATAAGTGTATCATAGTAAAATAAAGTCCAGAAATGTTTTAGAAAGGATGAGCTACTGATGACCAGTGATAGTTGCCTTAGATTTTTCGTAATAATAAAGAACCATTCTAGAATGAAAAAGTAATGAATGAATGCAACGTAAATCTCTAATAAATATATGCATGAGTACGTCTGAGTGTATCAGTGATTAAATCACAAATACAGTCAATACAGCAATAAAACTCACATTGATGTGCATTGCATGAGAGTATCACTGAGATCAACAACAATAAAACTGACTGTATTAAGTGTTGTGTATGTGTGTATTATAGAGTTCCACAGCAATTAAACTCACAGTAATGTGTGATGTGTGAGTGTATCCCAGAGCATGACAGCAATAAAACTCACAATAATGTGGAGTGAGCATCAGAAAGCCTCACAGCAATGAACCTCATAGTATTGTATGGTGTGTGTGTGTGTATCCACAGAGCTAAAATTATGAATGGAGACTTTGTCTCCGTGTAGTAAAATGCCGACAGCCTATAAACCGAACGACTTTCGGTTTATAGACTTTCGGCTTATGTAATACATGTAAACCTATGGCTATTCTATAAACCGAAAGTCGTTCGGTTTATAGAATAGCAATAGGATTACATGTATTCCATAAGCCGAAAGTCTATAAACCGAAAGTCGTTCGGTTTATAGACTTTCGGCTTATAGAATACAAGTAATACTATTGCCTTTCTATGAACCGAACGAGAGCCCCATTCATAAGAATTTCTTATGAATGGGGCTCTCGTTCGGTTTATAGAAAGCCAATAGTATTACATTGTATTCTATAAAACGAACGAATAAAAATTAACGAAACGAAAATAATGAACGAATTTCGTCTGAAACGAATGCACTAATGAACGAAATTCGTTTTATCCGAATGGACGAAAACGAAACGAAAATTTTAGTTTTGCACATGTCTAGTTTATAGCCCCATGATGAAGCAGATACATGTGTTAATGGGACTAATAATAGTAATAATTGCTGGTCTAATTAAGTAGACAAAAAGGAGTTTCCACAAGTCATCACACAAATATATATTTCATGTGTGCTCAGAGTAAAAGAGACTCCACTCTGTCTCCAATAAATAATAAAGAAACAAAGTTCCACACAGTGACAACGTTTCAACCAAAAGGTCATTATCAAGTATTTATACTTTGTTTCTTTATAAAGCAGACAGACAGTGCATTATGATTTTTCTCTTAAAGTGACAGTAAGTCTTCAGGAATCAAAACATTCAAATACATTATGTACATATACCGTTACATATAAAAGGAAAGTCTTCCTTCTTTATTTAGAATTACACAATTTTCCAAGCTTTCCCGTTTTATTACCATCATTTTTACAATCTTGTGATAGTATGAGTTTGTCAAGCTTGGCAGTTCAAGATTGAATGGTTAAAGGGACTTCATGAACTATAGCTGTCAATATAAGAGCAGCATGATGGCCTGTGATATTCAGAATATAAATGTAAAGAAACAACACTGTGAATCAGTTACCTTGCTTTTTAACAGCCTATAGACAGAAGAAAAATAGCCTGCCCCATAACATAGTACCTACTTGGAAGGGCATCACCATTTTACGTTTCGGCCTATCATATGCCTTGTCAGTGTTCATCTTGCTTACAACTCACCTTTTAGTGACAATGTTGTCACAAATACTGTCGAATAAACTTTTACAATCATACATTAGGGAATATATGGGTGCTCTGACAGTAAATAAGTGTATTCTTAATACCGGTAATCCATATTAGGTAATTAAACAGTGGGTGAAAAACAGAACATATATAACTTAGTAAAAAAAAAAAAATCAGTAATACTCCTGTACACATACAGATCCTCAAAGCTAACTTAATTATTTTCGAAAAGAAAATGTCACTACAAACACAGTGTTGTGAATATAACTAGTTGCTATGTGAATTGAACAAGTCAGAGTGAGAGAGATAGGCACACTGTGTGTGTGTGTTTTTATTTACTTTCATTGATTTGGAAACATAAGGATCATTATAGAAATGCTCTGGTGACTTTGAGCCAACGTGTGTTATAAAGGATATAAAATGATCATTGCATGCCTTGTCACAGCTGATCATTAGGACCCATTCATCTTTTTTAAGCACTACTGTGATCAAAAGAATGGCATTGGCCAACAAATATTAGTTTCAATTTGCAAGGTAATTTCTTCTACTTGCATGAAACATCCTCTTGGGCTACCTCTAATAGCATATCTGAACAATTGATTATTGACAATATCTGACAGCTCGTCATAAAAGTTAGATTCAGATTAATGAGCCAGGCAGTAGTAAGTAAAATGTAATACATATGACTCTGATAGTAATAATTCTAAAATATATTACATTATATATATATATATATATATATATATATATATATATATATATAATTTAAATACATATTTTATTATTTTCAACACATTTCAAATCTATTATCAGAGTCCTATGTATTCAATTTTATTTGTAAATATATATATATATATATATATATATATATATATATATATATATATATACATAGAAAAATCCAACAGAATTGCCAAAAAAACATAATACAATTTGTGTTGCCCCACATCATATCAATGTGAGTGTGTGATAAATATTTTGGATTACTATTTATATATATATTTATATATATGTATATGTATATGTATAGGTAAGCAGAGCTGTAGCTAACTTTTTCTGTGACATGAAAATAGCGATATGGTTTCACAGTGACACGATGATGAGGATCAGTGGTATTGAGAGAGCTTCTTCATCATTATCATTCATCAATGCAGCCATAATTTTCTGTATGCTGGTCTGGTCTTTGGCAATATGGCAATACTCTGGTTTCATTAGTCCTGCACACAGCATGATTGCCACTTGAGAGTAACTCCATTGCATGAGAAGGCATCATCTAGTTATTTAGTTGTCATTGCTACACCCCCTCAGTTGTGTGTGACCCCAGCTTTGTTACTACTCTGAAGGTAAGGCCTACTTTAGCCTGATGCTGAGGTTCCACAAAATCATATCACCATTTAATCAGCATTGTTATATGAGTCTCTGAATCCTGAGCATTCCCACAAAACCATTTTAAATTGGAACGCCAGTCACATGACCTGATGGCACTTTGACCAGCCCCAGAGCTCTATTTTTTATCAAGGAGACCCTACTGTGTGTTAAGGGTCCAAAGACACCTTGTGCGGTCCCAAGCCCTTGTAATTGTCAGTGGGTCAGCCCTGGCCCCATTAGTTATTAGGGGGATGGGGATGATTTTGGAAGCCCACAGCTCCGGTATTTAAAGGTGGTAGGGGCACTTTTTAAAACAATAATGCAGGCCATTCATTTTAATGGTGGACAGTTGAACTTGAAAATTAGTTTTCTTTTTATTCCCCCTAATTAAATAAATGGGAGGCAAGTTTAACCTGGCTCCCCCGTTTTGTAATGCTTCATCACATCTGGAACTTGCAAGTGTGCTAAATTAATAGCATTTTGTGAGTTTGTGATGTCGGCATGCAGGGGTAGGCAAATTTGTTCAAGCCTGGAGTTCCAGATGAGCTTTTATATCAAACTACAAACTCTTGTGAAAAGACTTTGCTTATCAGTGACTCTGCAACCAAAATAGTGGATGTAATAGTCATTTAAATCATAAAAATCACATGAACATTATGTTAGCAGAATTACAAGTAAAAGGATATATAAAAAGTCAATTGGTTTTACATCTGCCTGTGCTGTCTTTTCTTGTGACATCCCCTATAACATCACCTTATAGCATTATATGCCAATGACTCAGTATCTAATGTACTTATTATGCTGCAATTATAACTGAATCATTGATGTTTCTAGGCCAAATATGAACAAGCTCTGCTATTGAACTAGGAGAACATTCTCTTGTAAAATCTCATGGTAAGGGCAGCTATAGAATTTGAGGAGTTAAAATAGAATTTTAATCTGGATGGCTCGTATTAAATTGTTTGTATTAAACTGTTGCTATGATCTCTTTGAAGAAAGATGGCCTTGTGTTAAAATACACAGTATTGTAACGATTAGGTATTATTGCAAATGTACTCTATGCAAAGAGCGGGATTCAGTTTGTATTGATTGTGTCGTTTCTTTGATGTATTCCCCCCTTTTTGAAGAGTAATTTTTGAACACACAGAACCAGAGCATCCAGGAGACAGTGCTACAAAATCCATGTAACAAAAATCAATTGCACTTCAATCCGTTATTATGTAGTTTAATATTAATGTATCTTTGATAAGTAGATTCAGATACTGTGCAAAATAAACAAGACGTTTTTCAATGTATATATATATATATATATATATATATATATATATATATATATATATATATATATATATATATATTTCTTGGTAGAAATATAAAGCAGAATCAAAGCACCTTCAAAATTAATAGTATTTTTTGTAGTAAAATAAAATAAATATAGGTAGAATGCATTTTTGGTGCTTTGAACTGCCAAATGCATTTTGTTTTGATTTCCTAATTGGTTTTAATGAGTTGTGTTTAGCAAATAACAAGTGACTTATAGTGGCAGGTTTTGAAAACTGACTGCATACTTTCAAGTAGAAACAGAACCAGGGTATACATTTGATTTATCTAATTAGGGAAAATGCCACAGTTACAATAAAATGCTTTGTAACTTCAAAATAAAATGATAATATAATTTAGGGGCTCAGCATAAATTTGAATAGAGAAATGGAGAAAGGTGATGATAATTGTTAATGTTACCTACCGCAAACAGTAACCGCATTTTATTGTAAAGTGGTTAAAAAAAAATACAAAGTCACTTGGGGTGAGCAGAAATAGTCAATATTTTGAGAAGTAGCTTATTCATTGGACGCTATCTGACGCCAAAGGAAGCCATGGACATTTGTACCAGACCAGAGTACAATTTGGTGATTCAAAATGCTCTTGAAATTGAGCTATATACACCCGAACTATACTGTACTGAAGAGAATTAAACCAACCACTAGCCGAATTGCTCAGCTCTCAAAATACAACCAAAATGTATCGAAAAGGCATGAACCTGAAGTGCACTGAGATGTAAAGATTTGTTAAATATAATAAAACAGACCCAGGAAATAAATAACATTAAAATGTATAAATATACGCATGCTATTTGAAGAAAATCATATTACCCGAATTAACAGTGTGCATTTGGGAATAATGACTGAAATATGCTCAAATACCCTATATTAAATGACCATTTGTGGGTTTTTTGCAAAATGTAGCTATTATTTCACCACTCTTGGCATTTTACTTGGTGATGTGAGGCTTGGATGCAGCTGCACGGCCATGGAAACCCATTCCATGAAGCTCCAGCTGCAGTTTTTGTGCGGATATTAATTCCAGTGAAAGTTTGGATCTCTTCAGCTATGGAAGCAGCAGAGCATTAGCGACTTTTCCAAACCAAGCATCTCAGCACTTGGTCCCCTCGCTCTGTGACTTTACGTGGTCTACTGCTTCTTGGCTGAGCTGTTCTAAAAGCCTCCACTTTCCAAATTTACCACTTACAGTTGACAGTGGAATATCTAGCAGCAATGACATTTTACAAACTGACTTATTGCAAACATGGCCTACCATAGTACAAAGCTTAAATTCATTGAACTCTTCAGAATGACCCATTTTTATAGCAAATGTTTGTAAACGCAGACTGCATGGCTAGGTTCTTGCTTTTTTTCACCTGTGGCAATGGGTCTGATGTACTTTTGTCCATCTAATGTACCTTACAACACTACCAAATTGCCCTCACATCCCAGTCCACAGCATCATACTGCTCCCCATTTACCTTTCCATTGCATCATTTTTTCCACATTCCCTGTCCCACATCCCTTTCTATACAGCTCCTATTGCACAAACTCAGATTGCTGTGATGATCTAATGGTGCCAGCTAATGTCTGTGCAGGCAATGAAAGGCGCTGAGGGAGGCTGTATCACCAACAAGGGTAGCATTGTCTCTGCTGCCAGTCCCTCCAATCTTCCATCCTCTTTGGCCAAGCAGAAATACAACACTTGGAATGATGGGCAAGGAAGAAAAACCTTGTAGCGGCATATTGAGATCATTGCAATAGAGTGAGCCATGTCAGTGGAATGCCAGTTAAAAAGCTTTGCTATAGTCTTGTCATGGGAACAATTAAATAAAGATGAAATGAACAGGTGTATATTTAGAGAGATTATTAAACTAAAAAGTAAACATGCAGATTTGCATTAATTCAAGGATTGAAAAGTACTTCATTTAAAAAAATAAGCTTATAAAAGTAAACTGTTTACAGTTTGTGAAAATGTGTATTCTGTGATTTCATATCATTTCTTCAAAGAGAGTTAAAAGCTGTTTTGAAATATTTCAACATTTCACCCTTTGCCAGAAGGTAAATCATATGAATACATTTTAATTAGATTTTGTTGATTCCAGTGTACTGTAGAAAGTAATAACTAATTTAGCAGACGATGCAGGGTACATTTTTTTTTATCACCATTTTATAATAGAAGCTTTATTATCTTCTGGTCAATTTAAAATGCATTATGCTTAAAGGTAAATTAATTCTAAACAATGGAAACATTATCTTATAATAAAAGTTCAATAAAGTGAAATTACTATTTTAAAAAAGCAAATAAAAAACAACTTTATACTAAAGTAAAACATGATACAAAAATATAATTGTGCTGTCAAAGAGAATAATTATATTCACAATTCTTTCACAAATAGTATCTACAGGATGAGTGACTGCACTGATGGCATTAAAATCCATGTAGGATTACAACTATTTTAACATCATATAGATTAGATATATACACACAGGATAGGACTTTTACAAGGCGATCTTCCAGTAGCCTGCTCATAGTACTTCTGGGACATATAATCACTGTGATAACCTATGCCAGTGATCATATATCACCCTCTTATTCATATAAATACTGAACATGCTATTGCCTCCATAGACATTGCAGGCCATCCTGAAATATATATTGGCTTTGCCATGGGTGTTTAAACATGTCCAAGGTTGCCATGCTCCTTTGACATGAACAGGTTATCATAGCTTCAAATGTCATGTTCTCCTTTCTTATCTCTAAAGAGCTAATCTTTAGAAGCACTGCATAGTACAGGAGTACAGGTTATAAAGTACAGCAACTGTTAAGGGTGAAGGTGCATGGTAGGTGTTGTAGCTCTATAAATGTAACAGTATGTTAGGAACATTTGTGGATCTTTTTCATGTACAGCAATATACAATTTTAATAAATATCATATAATACATAAAACCAGTGAACAAAAAAACAAGAATAATACACTGCGTCTAATGTGGTGGAAGAAGCAAAAAAAACAGTGTATCTCATCAAATCATTATCTAAAACGAATTTTTCTATTCCTGTCATGAATGATGGTGTAGCTCTACTATAGATTTTTGAAGTCAATGTGCCTCTGTTGTCGCTATATATACCTTCTATCTTTGTTATCAGTCAGTAGGATACTAACGGCTACCTTCGTAGAAATTATCCAGGTCACACTGGGGTCATCTAGAGGTTCCTGCTTGCAAATTAATAGTGTGAAATCTTTTCATGAGAATTGTCTGCTAGTGTCTAACCTTTACTATGCATAGGCCTGTCTTTGCTGTCAAGCTCAGGATGTCACTCAGATTGCTATGCCTTTTATAGTTTACTACTTTAGATTGATCTAGCAATCTGGCAGATGTCCGGCTGATCAGTAGCCCTGTATTCAATAGAATGGTGTATTTTTAGGGGTCATGCTCGTCAAATTTAACATGACTGACGCCTATGCAGAGTGCATTGTGTACAAGCAGCATTGTATTTAAACTTTGTAAACTTGCATGAAGTGTGAAGAAATCACCTAGACCCAACTCTTTTTGGCTCCGCCATCTCCATATCCTGTGACACAGTCCCGGAATTTTGTCAGTATGTGAGTTTAAAAATAACCGAAATGGAAACGCCCTTTAAATGTAGAAGACTCTATACCATTGACAAAATAGACTGGGATCTCAGACACTTTTAAATTCATGATTTAACGTCAGAAACATGCAAATAGAATAATCAGTTGAATTCAAAATAATAATAAAAAAACATTATTAATAGTCATATTATAAATCTATCTTGCAATGGGTGTTGAATCAAAAAACACTGCTATTTATTAGTTTTACTTGATGCTTTTTGCACACTGCATATAACAAGCAATAAAACATAGTCTATACAGAGATTGATATATGCCTTTAATTTCCCCACTATATGACCCATAATATTAAACAGAATGCTGCATTTGAATAATGATTATATTTTAGTACTTCAATGTTTATTTTTCCTGCGTCAGCAGAATCATACATACTGCTATTACTTTTTACCTCATTCCCATCTTGTGCAGATGCTATATCTTCAACTGACAACAGCAATACTTACTTTAACCCCCTTGAGATGATCCATGCTGTCCTTCAAGACTGTAAGCAGGGCGATTTAAGCTGACCCAGTATATTTAAATTATGAAATTGGCCAGGAATGTTATTAGTCATTAAGAGGTTAAGCTAAATGTCATATATATTAATTATTTGCGTACACCTCCAGTAATTTTTTACATCAGTGCTTTCTCCCCGGCATCAAGGCCTGGTGATTATTGAAGAAATGCATGTATTATAGAAACTGATGGTTATCGATGCATGTGATGATAATGACTTTGAATTTTATCTTTCCTTTTTCTTAAAAGCTTTGGGTGAAATGTTGCAATTGTATGCTTGTGACATGGTCAATTAATCAAATGTAATGAGAAATAAATGATTTTGACAAAATCCAAGTGCAGGAAAGAAATTCAGTCTGCAAATAATTCCATTAGGTACTTAAAAAACATATAAATGCATGTTTGTGCAATGCTGATTTAAGATAAGTTTCAACAACATTTATTACAGTGAGCCAATGTCAATATATTCAACAAAGGTATGTAAATTGGAAATGCTGCATACTGTGTTATTACAATAAATAATCTTGTGTATAACATATGTAGGTAGTTTTAAAAACAAATAGCAGCAATAAATAAACAGACATAAACTGTGTTGTTTTTATTAAACTTTATTGACCTGACATAACTGCATAAGTGTATGGTACAAAAGTAATTTTAACCTTGACTTCCATTAATGCTTAATGTTTGAGTGAATATTTTTTTAAAGTCTAGGATGTAAAATGTACTTAGTAATATTTGACAACAGAGACAATTGGAAGCTACAATTTGTTGAGGGTAACTGCTGCCTGGAAGTGATTTACCTTTAAAAAAAAGTCCTAACATGAAGAAAAAAATGGAGGGAAAAGACTATTTGTTTAACTCAAATGTTTAGTACTACAGTCATAAAAATGTGGAGAGAAGCAGAGCCAAATATACACTTAGAAAAAGAAGGAAGAATCCGCACTCAGGATCTTTGGTGATAAATCCGTGATGATTTTAATGGCAAAAAATGGTGATAGATATAACAGCAGTAGACGGAGGGAAAAAACTTGACGCGTTTCGCGTGAACACACGCTTAATCACTTATTTCAATTTGTTGGTCTTTAAAACGCTGGGTTAGCGTGGGAAGCCGGAACCTGGATCTCACGCACAGCTGAAACACCCTTGCAGTGCTGGAGTGGCACTGTGCGAGGACGGTGGAGCCCGGACCCTCTCCCCTTGTCTTAGGGGTTATCTTCAGAAAACCCCTTTAGCTACTGCAATATTTGCAGGAACGTTTAAAGAACATGCATTTTTACTTTTCCCTGATTTTTTTACGTAAACTTTACTGCAGTCTTTGGTATTTAATTTACCATCAAATAATTTCAGATATTTTACTTTTCTAGTTAAGTATTTTTACCAAATAATTACATTTGATATCAGGTTTTAAATCTGACTTCTACAAAGTTACCTCTAGATAGAGATGCCACTGGTTTTCAAAACTAATACCGGCCATGCTATTTCCTTCATAGACTTTTGACCTAAAGCCAATTTTTACCGGCCTGCCGGTAAAATACCAGCTGTGTGGCAACTCTACCCCTAGACCAAGGATGTGAAACAGCTATTGATGTAACTTCCATAATATTTTGTCAGTTAAGAAGCTGAAACTGAAGTATGGGAGATGTATTTTGTCCAGCAGCTAGAAGGCCATAGTGGACACCAGGGTGACGGGTGATACAGGTCATGCCAGAGCAAAAAAATGTATCCGGCCTGCGGCCTCTGTTTAGCCGGGCCACAGCTGTGACGGAAACTTTCTGCACTCACCTCCGGCTTCAATAAAGTTATTTTGTAAAATGTGACCAGAGTTTCCCTCCTCCATGCAGTCTTCCCTCCTGCACGGAGGAAGGAAACTCCGGTCGCAGATCACCGGGAGACAGAGCAGCAAGGAGGTAAGTACTGGGAAAGGGGGGAGGACATTGCAAATAACGAGCATAACGCTGGCATATTGAGTGGCAAAATACTGGCATATTAAATAACAAAAGAATGGCACATTGAATGGCAAAATATTGGCAAATTGAGTGGCAAAAGAATGGCATATTGAGGTGCAAAATACTGGCATGCTGAATGGCATATTGAGGGGCAAAATACTGGCATTTTAAATGGCAAAAGAATGGCATATTGAGGGGCAAAATACTGGCACATTAAATGGCAAAATAATAGCATATTGAGGGGCAACGTAATGGCATATTATATGGCAAAAAATGGCATACTGAGGGGCAAAATACTGGCATATTAAATGGCAAAATAATGGCATATTGAGGGGCAAAATACTGGCACATTAAATGGCAAAAGAATGGCATATTGAGGGGCAACATAATGGCATATTATAAGGCAAAAAAATGGCATATTGAGGGGCAAAATACTGGAATACTGAATGGCTAAATACTGGCATACTGGGTGGCAAAATACTGACTTATTGAGTGGCAAAATATTACTATCATATTGAGAGGCAAATACTGACTTTTTGAGTGGCAAAATATTACTGGCATATTGAGTGGCAAAATGTTACTGGCATATTGACCAACTGCTCCCTGGGGGGGTAGGGGGCCCAAAAAATTTGCTCAGTAAGGGGCCCTGAAATTCATGGTGACAGCCCTGGTGGACACCCTTGAGCCCGATTCTGTTACTTCAAGCCCATTTTGTTTTACATAACCATTATCACACCATCTTTGATGATTTTCCACCAGCAACTTAACTGGCATTGTTCACAATAGACATTTTCGATTCTACGAGCCTTTAAAGACCATGCGATGGACACTGCTATACTTTTATGGACACTTTTCTTATCTCTGCTTCTTAAAGACATGTAGACGCAAAGAGATCAATGCTACCATAAACCCTTCATACACTTCCACTGTAAAAATAATATTTGCCCATCAGCTAACTCCAAGGAACAATAACATCTAAAAGATATATAAAATAACAGGTATGTGAAACACTCTAGCTGTACTTCAGGTAAACTGCCTATACTTCTAGCACAATATGTGCTTTTAGTGAGACTTCTATATGAATCAAGTTCTTATATGGAATTATGAAAGGAGTAGAGCTTCTTGTTGGTTTTAGCACTTAGGTTCAGTGTAATGTATATCTTGTAGAAAAGAGTAGGTAGCTTATGTTGCATGGTATAATAGCATACCAACAATGAGGAGCAAAAATAGTACTTGTATGAAACTCAAATATATATCTGATAGCCTGAAAATTTGTAAAGTGATAACTAAACCTCATAACCAATAAGCCCTACATTGAAAAAAATATGTCAGTGTCAATTTTAGTAAAAATAAAACGACCTTAATATAGATGTACACTTTGGCAAAGTTTGACCTTTAGGATGTATTTAAAGGGGAATAAAAGATGAAGTTACATGCCAGTGAGGACCCAATTTATGTAGATTTTACTATTACAAAAGAAGTTAGTTCTATTTTAAGCATGAAGCATGTATTTATTTCCGCCATGATTTATTTACAAACTGTAAATATGTATGCACTAAAGGTGCATGTTTATGCCAATTAAACATATTCTGATGCTCTGATCTAAGGGGGAAATGGGATGAATGTTAGCAGATATTCATACTATGCAAACCTGAGTCTAACAATGCAGAAGTAATTTGAATTTAAAAAGTTTTATTAATAAAATCTCTGTAGTGCCTTTCCTTAGCTTATCGTATTTGCTCGATTATAAGACGACCCTGATTATAAGACGACCCCCCAAACTTTGGATATTCCATTAGGAAAAAAACTAAAAGCCTAAATATAAGACTACCCTATAGGAAAAAAGTTCAACTTTTATATATTCACATGTAAATTTCTTTTTAATAAAAAATTATGATATCAAACAATGCATTTCTTGTTTTTATTTCCTTTTATGTGCCAATGCTGCCTCCCTCTTTCCCTTGCCCCAGCTTTCTCTGTCTCCCCCCCTTAGTGTTGTCTCTCTCTCCCCCTCCCTTTGTCTCCCCCCTCGCTCCCCTTGTCTCTCCCCCCCCTTGTTTCTCTCTTCCCCACCCTCCATCCCCTTGTCTCTGTCTCCCCCCCCTCCCTCCCCTTGTCTCTGTTCCCCCTCCCTCCCCTTGTTGCTCTGGTTCCCCCCTCCCTCCCCTTGTTGCTCTGGTCCCCCATCCCCTTGTTGCTCTGGTTCCCCCCTCCCTCCCTCCACCCCCCTCTCCCTCACCTGTTTCATAATCCCTGGTGGCTATGATACGTGCAGACATCCTCCATGCTGCCCGACACCTCCGTCTATTATGATGGACAGCTGCTCCGTCATAATAGACAGAGGTGTCGGGCAGCATGGAGGATAACTGCACGTATCGTGCAGACATCCCCCAGCTGCCCAATTCTACCTGGTGGCTAGCGGGGCAGCAGAGGATGTCTGCGCGATGAGCGCAAACCTCCCCTGCTGCCGCCCGGCACGACCGCCGGGCCTTTTATGACGAAGCCGAAAGTACCCGGCTTCTTCACAGAAGTCCCGGTGGTCGTGCCGGGCGGCAGCAGGGGAGTCTGCGCTCATCGCAGGGGGACCTGGATCCATGTTTTATAATCTGACATCAATTTGAGGTCAGATTATAAAACCACCTCGATTATAAGACGAGGGGGACTTTTCAGAAAAAAAATTCTGAAAAAAATCTTTTAATTTATAATCGAGCAAATACGGTAATTCCCATCCAACACTAAAATAACCCTTCGTCTATATATTAACCTAAAGTTTTTCAAATGTTTTTCATTTACCCACAAACAAAATATGTTGCAAGAAAACCATTAACATAATATACTGGAGAGAAGAAGCATGGTTCTGATATTTGTTCTGTCTCTCATGAAAGAGATGGGGCTGTTGGGGCTGTACCAGGCGAATTAGGCTGCCCCACATGTGGAGTGTAGGAAACTGATCTGACTTTGGTCCCCACATTTGGAAGGTGATAGCTGCTATCTTCAATAGTAATTTTAGGTGCACTGGTATGTCCTTCCTTGACCTTCCTCTCTTTTCAACATATTCAGTGATTATGCATATTAAGCTTCCTCTTGCATACAAATAATCCTGGGTGTTTAAAAAAAAATAAAAAAAATAATCATGGGTGAAGAATTGTTCTATTCTCCAGAAATTCATGTCTGGATATGATCAGTAAATACATTTGTATTAACCTAGGCTTTAACAGACTTCATCAAATCAATGACTGGTTTATTTAATATATGCTTTTTTATGTACCATATAGTATATTTGAAATAATAAAATTGCTTGTGCATGGTAACAAAATAATATATTAAATACTAAAATATAAAGAAAATAGTACTATGATACTAGGAGGTGAAACATATGCAGCCTTACTCTCAGGGAAAATCTGTTCATCTATTACATATATATAACTGTCCTCAAATTAAAGTGGGTAATGGTCACCATTAACTACTTTCTTTTTCAAATAGCTGAACAATCAATATTTTGCCTTGACACAGGAATGAAATTGACATAGTGCTTTTGGTTGCAGAAGTTATAACAGTATGTGTCATTAATCCAATGCAATATGTACCTGCCGTTTGCCTATAGAAAGAAAAGCTTATCTCTAGTCTCCAAGTAGGTTACTCCTTCTGCATGCAAGTAAGATTCTTATAGTCAGCAACTAATAAAACGAAGCAAAATTGCATTTTAGCACACTTTAATACCCTTAGTGTTAAAGAATATTAGTCTCTTTTCACAGCAGGTGATAGAAATGAAAAGTGGATGATAAATTCGCACTACAGGTAGTAAAGTGACTAATTTGAAGAAAATTACAAGTTTATAAAATTAATGGAAAAACCTGATAGTTTTTTTTGGATAAACTTTTATAAGCACTAGCTATTACAATATTATATTATTTTAACTATTTTTATTTTTCTGTTATTGTGTTGCAGATGTGATGCCTAGAATAATAATAATCATGATTATTTATTAGTAGAGATTCAAAAAATTAGTTAATAATTATGGGTACTTCTCAAATTTACAAATATGTCTTTAGCCTTAATTTTCTTAATGTAGCATACACAAATCTGACAGCAGGGGAGTGCTGGCAAGAATGGCAATCGCCTCCCCGTGCTGCCTTCTACCCTAGCTCAATAAGCTGGATCTGCACCACTTTTCACTTCTAAATGCCTTAGTGCCTAGACCTCCACCTGCTACAGAACTACAAACCCAATACGTCTCCTCTCTAGGATGGGAGGGAATTATGGTAATTGTATGGTAATTGTACAGCTGGTGGGCTGCAATTGGAGACCTAAGCCCTAGTCTAGCAGGGCCGAACCTATGGTATGCATGCCACAACTGGCACGCCGAGCCCTCAGTTGTGGCATGTGGCAAAGTTCATGAAGTCAGCAGTGGGTCTCAGAACAGCGCTGTGATGTTTCATTGTGTTATCTCTCTCTCTCCCGATATTAATGTGCATGTGTGCTATGTGAAGAAGCCGGTAGAAGCTTTAAAGTTGGAAAGCAATTAACTGTTTATTAACGTTTATTCTATTATTGTAAGTCCTGTATGTCTTGCTTTTCTAAAACAAATATCCAGACCCTTTTTGAAGGCATCTATTGTATTTGATAGCACCTCTTCTCTTGGCAGTGAATTACATATATTTTATTGTCCTTACCATGAAGTAACCCTTCCTTTGTTGTCTATGAAATCTTTGCTCTACCAGTCTTAGGTGAGGATCTCTTATTCTTTGTACAATTCACTCACTGGAGTTCTTTTTATATTGGTCTTGCATATATTTATATGTTCTTGTAATATCCCCTCTGAGAGCCTTTTTTCAAGCATACATAAATGCAACTGTTTTAATCTGCATTATAGCCAAGATCCTCCAATCTCCTTTTCCCCTTATTAATTATGTAGCTCTCCTTTGTAATTATTCTAAATCCATAATATCTTTTGTATGGACCAGTGCCCATAATTTCACTGCATAGTCAAGCTGATGTCTTACTAGTGACTTGTAAAGAGGCAAGATGTAATTATGTTGTCTATGAATCACTTTTTATTTCAGTATATTGGTCCTACCTGTCTATCTGTGTCTATCTCTTATGACAACGGGTGGACAACTGACATTGCAAAATTGGTCACCAAATAGTTTTTTTCTCCCTGGGCCAAATGTTACCAGTTCTCCCCGTCTTCTCCATGTGTGCATCCAAACCAAGGCCTTCTCATCCAACATCAGTATCTGATCTCACAAATGCTTACTGGAACAATTGGCAAACATTTTTAAAATAAATCAACTATTCATTAATGCCTATATATTTATAATTCTGTGTCATAAATGTTCCTGTTGGTGTAATGACCCAATACTTGTGTCCATATAGTGCATATTTATATAGATATCTTAACTATAAAACAGAAAATCTGTCCAAAGCAGGAAAAACTGAACTCTCAACTCTTCAAATATGAAAATTGCACAGCTTATTCATGCTGGAATTTCTAGGTCAGCACGTCTATTTTCCGCTCTCTACATTGTTTCTTTCCTGTGTTATGAGTTAAATAAGTTTTCAGGTGGTTAGAGAGGTTTGAAACCTATAACAAAAAGTCTTTGAAACCTATAACAAAAAGTATTCTGGATAGAAATCATATTTGCTGTTGTGCTAATGCACTGGAAGAAATGTAGAGGAACCTATGAAAATGTCAAAAATGATTGTTATAGATATCTACATGACTGACCTGAATGCTGACAATATGGGATTTAGGGATGGACAAAAGGACATAGCTGGTGATGTATAAAAGTGACCAATCAGCTTCATAGAACTTGCAAGATTTCTATTTGGCTAGAAGTTCAGAAAGATTTGTGGTACATCGGGCAATCCTATAAAAAGCCACATTTTGAGCTACACACAATGCCCGATGTGACTCGCAATTTGGCCATCATGGCCAAATGCATGCCGAATACTTTCAAAACCAAAATGATACCAAAATACACCAAAAGGAGAAGCAACAATAATCTACATCCTGGATGGTAATAGACCCCGAGCACCTGAGTTGAGGATCTGCGGTAAAGGGGTGGAGAGAGGGCCTTGTGCTGGTTAACTGCACTCGATGTGGCATGAGGCACCAGATCTTCCACATACACAGGCCCGGTGGAGGCAGCTGCTATATCCAGTGTCACATGGCTCTGATGGAGAATTCCTGCAGACATCCTGGAGCAGGCACAGAAAATAACTTGGCAGAACAGTGGATAGTAACTAGACAGAACAGAACTAAATACAGAGTGCAGGGCTAAGGATAGACTAGAGCAGGACAGCAGCTAAATCAAAGGGCACAGACAAAGAGCGTTGTTACAACACACAGATGCCAGGGCTAAGGAACACAGAAAACATACAAAGGAACAAATAGATATTCAGGAAATAGCCTAACACCTAAGGGCCATAAGATAAAGAAGCTTGCCAACCAAATCAAGGTACCAAACAATTAGGCAGGACCCTAACTAATTTTAGAAAATTAGTAAAATGAGTTTAAAGATTTACATTTCATAGACATGCATGGATTACCTGTAGACTGAACTGCACAGGACTGAACAGAAACGGGTGAAGTTGAGGATTAAATACAGGAACTTAAAAATAAGCCAAGAAGAGAGAAAAAGAGAAAACCTGGAACGGAACAGAAGATTAAACAGCAAGAAAACCAGAACTGGACCAGAACAGAAGAACAAAGGAACAAAAGGAAACAAGGAAAACATATAGCAGGATTCTAAGTTTATTCCTGGCTAAACTATGGTAGGGCAAGAACACCAAGACAGGGAGAACTACAACATGACATTTAAGGGACTCTAAGACAGGGCAAACCCGAGGTTATAACACAGGGCATCTAGGGTACAGGTCACATCTATTACTGGGTTGGAACCAGACTGAAGCCGGATTAGGCAGGTGCCACTCTAGGACAAACTGGCATATGCCACTCTGGGGCCAACTGGGCAGATGCCATATTAGGGCCAACTGGGAAGGTGCCGCTCTGTAGCCAAACAAGGGAAGGGTGCCACTCTGTGGCCAGACTAGGATGCATGGAACAGGACAGAAATACAAGCAGACAGGAATGAGCATAAGTAATAAACAATAAAACGAAAGCAAAAAGGATACAGACATGCCTGGATACAGCTTGTACTAGCCTCCATGTGGGTGAATGGTTACATGTCCACATTGAATACATCATTCAAACACTCACAGTGTGGGTTGGAAAAAGTATGTGAACCCTTAGGATAATGACTTTAACAAGTTATACATTTGATTTGTTGTCAGATGAGACTAAGGTTAACTTGTTCGGGAGGAACATGGAGCACTATGATTGGTGTAAAAAGGGCACACACACACCAACATGAAACTCTACGGTAAAGTAAGGTAAAGGGAGCATCTTGATTTAGGGCTGCTTTACTGCTATGGGAGTTGGGTACAGCAGGACAAAGCCCCTAAATATCAAATTAAATCTACTACAGAAATGCTTGAAGAAAAAAAAGGGAAAAAACCCTTTGGAGTAGCTTAGTTAGAGTTCATATCTTAAGCCAATAGATATGCTATGGAATAAACTGAAGAGAGCCATTTACAGCAGACACCCGGCGAATATGGTTGAGCTTAAGCAGTTCTGTAAGCAAGAATAGTCCAAAATTCCTCCTGAACGGTAACTAGCGGAATAACTTTTTTCAAGGTTATTGCTGCCAAAGGAGGTTTGATCAGTTATCACATCTAAGTTTTCACTTACATTTTCCACCAGTACTGTGAATGTTTAATTGGTGTGTACAATAAAGACATGACAAATTATCATTGTTTGTGTGTTATTAGCTATATTAATCTATACTTAGATACCAATTAATGCAGAAAACCAAGTAATTTCAAGGGGTTACCTTTTCTTTCCACTGTATATTATGAATTTAACAGACCATTAAAACATAAGACTAAACACCAAGAATACTTAAGAATGCTTACATTATTATTCTAAAACGCAAAAATGTATTATTTCATGAAATATAAAACATTTCTATTTTCCCACTAGATGTTATGTTTTATCTAAAAATTGCTAATTAAAGTGGTCAATGTGCAGTCACCCTTTAATAAATGTAATCCATTGTATCACCCAGACAATATTTGTAAAGGCTTTTCACATGATATAAAATATAAAATGCATTAACATAGTATTTTATTGAAAATGATTAATAAACAGAAAACAGAAAAATATGAGCTGATATTTGAGATGAACACACAAGCAATATGAAAGAACTAGTTGCACTTTTGTCTAGTGCATGGTGGCATTAACTGTATTTATAGTTCTAACAATGAACTTGTTTGACCTAAGATAGATGAAATAAAACAAGTATTAAATAAAAAGCTCAGTGATGGTGCAGGCATGCACAAAATACATAAATACATTGGTATGTTTTATATATCAGCACAAATGTATTTTTTGCTATGTTTAAACAAAATCTATAAATGTATATACTCCCTGGACTTGTGTAGATACAAAGACAATAGAAACATCACTTATAATCATTGCATTGTTGCTTTTTAACTACTTTACTGCCTATAGTTATTTTAAAAAATATATATATTATTTTAGGCAGCACAATCTAATTTGGAATTGTCATGGAATGTTTACATAATTAATACCTATTATTACTACTATTATTTTGAAATGTATATTAACCCCTTAACGACAGATGACGTGCCAGGCACGTCACAGCAAATCGAGGACTTGCCGACAGGTGACGTGCCTGGCACGTCATGCACTAAACTGAGTAAAGAAAGCGACCAGCGGTGCAGGGGCACACATGATACTTAGAAAGTAACGATCGTTCGCTTTCTAAGCATCTGCGGTGTTTCTAAAGTGCCTCGCTAGCGAGGCACTTAGTAACACCTTGATGCTCCCCAGAGCCGATGGTGGTCGCTCTCCTGAGCGACCCCATCGGCTCAGTAGAAGGGAACACTGCCTGTACAGGCAGCGCTTCCCTTCTAATGGCAAGAGCATCGGAAGTGAAAGTATTTCACTTCCGATGCTCTAGGGGGAGCCAATCAATGCCGGCACAACAGATCTATGTGATCTGTGTGCAGGCATGTATGGTAAGTGCTCTGATGAGCACTTACCATACTGTCAAAGGCAATATTAGTAAATATTGCCTTTGACAAGTATTGATCTGCCTCCCTCACCTTACTAGTTTTAGTAAGGGAGAGAGACAGATCAGATAAAGTAAAAAATAAAATAAAATAATAAAAAAATATGTAATACAATTTTAAACACCAAGGGCTTTTATAAAAGCCATTTAACCCCTTCCCTACCATTGATTGGTGTGTACGCAGTGATCATACACAGCAGCACATTTTTTGCTGTCTGTGCATTTTTTAGGGGTTAATTTTTTTTTTACTGTAATTCATTACAGTATTAAAAAAAGCTCTTTTAAGAGAGATTAACTCCTTTCTTGCTGTAGATCACTGCCTAAGCAGCGATCTGACGCAAATGCAGCAATCTTGCTGCAGAAGCATTTTTAATTTTTTTTAAACTTTTTTATTACACCCGTCACGTGTTAATTATACCCGCTAGGGGACTACGTTTAACGTAAAAAAAAATTTTTTAGCTGTCTGACCGCATGTATAGCGATCAGTAACAGCTGATAAGTGACAAAGGCGGGTTGGCGTTTGCTTAGATGAGCATCACCATTCGTCTGGTTAGATCAATATTTGTAAATATTTGATCTGACCCGTGTAGATCTGCCTCCCTCTCACTTGAGTTTTAGTGAGGGAGGGAGACAGAGCTGTATAATGTAAGTTTTTAATTATAATATATTTAATTGAATTGAGACCCAAAGGCTTTTATAAAAGCCGTTTCCAGTATTTAACCCCTTCCCTGCAATTGATCGCTGTGTACGCAGTGATCTTACACAGCAGCACATTTTTTGCTGTCTGTGCATTTTTTTAGGGGTTATTTTTTTTTACTTTGATTTATTACAGTATATCAAAGGCTCTTTTAAGAGCTATTAACCCCTTCCTTGCCGTATATCACTTCCTAAGTAGCACATATGGTCACTGCCTAAGCAGTGCATATGGTCACTGCCTAAGCAGCGCATATGGAGCAATCTAGTCGCAGAAGGATTTTTTTTTGCTATCAGCATTTTTTTTGTCAGACTCGCTAGGGGTTAGTTATACCCACTAGGGGATTACGTGTATTCCTTTTGAAGCTGTCTGAACGCGTGTATAGCGATCAGTAACAGCCGATCAGTGGCAAAGGTGGTTTGGTGATTTCTCAGATGAGCATCACCATTCGTCTGGTTCGTAAATATTGTTCTGACCCATATGGATCTGCCTCCCTCTCCTCACTTGAGTTTTAGTGAGGGAAAGAGACAGATCTGTATAACATAATTTTTTAATTGTAATAAATTAAATAAAATGTTTAAAAATTGTGAGTCCCAAGGGCTTTTATAAAAGCCATACCCTTTGTATAGTGTAGTGTATTAACCCCTTCCCTGCCACTGATCACTGCACAGCAGAACATTTTTTCTTGTCTGTGCATTTTTAGGGGTTAATTTTTTTGTACAGTACTACAAAGGCTCTTATAAGAGCTATTAACCCTTTCCTTGCTCTACATGTTCAAATTCCAAGTTTGAAAATCAAAAAGCGCACCTCTCAAATGTAGCCTTTCAACACCCAACAAAGCTGACAAAGCTATGCATGGGTGGTATCCCTGTGCTCGGGAGATGTTGCTGAACATATATTGTGGTATTGTTTGTCAGTGACACATACCGAAATATGTGAATTTGTGTCTAAAGTACAATGTATGTGGGAAAAAATACACAATAAAATGACTACCACAAACTTTGACAAAGGCTGGTGGTAGAATTGGTGCATGGAAAGTGTTAAAATAACACCAATTAAAATAGCCTAGGGTGTCTACTTTTACAAAATATATACTTTTTGGGGTAAAATACACTGTCCTACTTTAAAAAAAAGTCCCAAATGAAAGATGGGCTCAGGCTGGCTACACGTCAATATTCCAAGTTGAAAATGCGCACCTTCACAATGTGGCCCTTTTACCCCCCAAACAACCCAACAAACCTATGCATGGGTGGTATCCCTGTACTCAGGAGATGTTGTTGAACACATATTGGGTTATTGTTTGGCAGTGACACATACCAAAATCTGTGAATTTATGTCTAGAATACAATATTTGTGAAAAAAAACCACACAAAAATTACTACCACAAACTTTGACAAAGGCTGGTGGATAGAATTAGTGCATGGAAAGTGTTAAAATACCACCATTTGAAATAGCGTAGGGTGTCTACTTTTAAAAAATATATGGGTTGATGGGGTAAAATACACTGGCTGGTTTCAAATATGTCCCAAATGGGACATGGGTGCAGGCGGTCTGCATGTCAAAATTTCAATTTGGAAAACCAAAAACGGCACCTACCAAATTTGGCCTTTTACCCCCCAAACAACCCAACAAACCTATGCATGGGTGGTATCCCTGTACTCAAGAGATGTTGCTGAACACTTATTGGGGTGTTATTTGGCAGTGACACATACCAAAATCTGTAAATTCATGTCTGAAGTACAAGGTTTGTGAAAAAAAACCACAAAAAAATTACTACCACAAACTTTGACAAAGGCTGGTGGTAGAATCAGTGCATGGAAAGTGTAAAAATACCACCATTTGAGATAGCCTAGGGTGTCTACTTTTAAAAAATATATGGGTTGATGGGGTAAAATACACTGGCTGTTTTCAAATATGTCCCAAATGGGACATGGGTGCAGGCTGTCTGCATGTCAAAATTTCAAATTGGAAAACCAAAAACTTCACCTCCCAAATTTGGCCTTTTACCCCCCAAACAATCCAACAAACCTATGCATGGGGGGTATCCCTGTACTCAAGAAATGTTGCTGAACACTTATTGGGGTGTTATTTGGCAGTGACACATACCAAAATCTGTAAATTTATGTCTGAAGTACAAGGTTTGTGAAAAAAAAACACAAAAAAATTACTACCACAAACTTTGACAAAGGCTGGTGGTAGAATTAGTGCATGGAAAGTGTTAAAATACCACCATTTGAGATAGCCTAGGGTGTCTACTTTTAAAAAATATATGGGTTGATGGGGTAAAATACACTGGCTGGTTTCAAATATGTCCCAAATGGGACATGGGTGCAGGCTGTCTGCATGTAAAAATTTCAAGTTGGAAAACAAAAAACTGCACCTCACAAATTTGGCATTTTAGCCCCCAAACAACCCAACAAACCTATGCATGGGTGGTATCCCTGTACTCAGGAGAAATAGTAGAATCTATTTAGCATGTTTTTTCGTTCGCTTTTGTCGATGAGGAGAAGTTGTTTCAAATAAAAACAAAGAAATTTGTGTATTTTTTTTTTTTTACCATATTGTATTATTTTTTTTCAATAATATGATAAGATATGATCAAAAATATGGCATCCATAGAAAGCCCTTTTTGTCCCGATAAAAACAATATATAATATGTGTGGGTACAGCAAATGACGAAGAAGAAAATTACTGCTAAACACAAACAGCACAGAAATGTTAAAATAGCCATTGTCCAGAAAGGACAAAAATGTTTCAAAGGCTCTGTCCTTAAGGGGTTAATAAGTCAAAATAATATATACTTAACTGGGGTAAAACCTGGGGGTCGCTGCTCGTTTCTATATCAGTAAAACCTTTTTTTAACAAAGTAACATAGTATTTAAGTTGAAAAAGCTAGGTCTATGAGGTGCATCTGTTTCCCTATCATCATCCCTGCTGTTGATACAAAACAAGGCAAAAAAAAAAAAAAAATTGCATACAATATTGTTGATTATATAAATTATAGCACTCTGGGTTCTCCTTTAGTTAAAAAAAAAGTATTCAGACCTTTTTTGAAGACATTTTTGTATATGATAGCAGCACCTCTCTTGGCAGTGAATTCCCTACCTTGATTGTCCTTGCAATAAAAAATGCTTTAGTTTGTTAGAAATTTGTTTTCCTCACACCAAATGTATATAGAGGATTCACAAGCTTCAAGATAACAAAGTTGCTAGTATTTCTTGTCAAACTGTTTTAATTTATCCTCTCTTGGTGTTATTCTCTTTTGCATAGTTAACAGTCTTGCAATACTTTTCCTAATCTTAACTTTGGGACCTTAACTGTCCTAAAGTTGGTGAACCAGTTTTGCACATTTGTCAGTCTATGTTTTTAGTACTTTCTGTTATATCATTGCTTATTCCTTAGCCTTCATGACTTAACACCAGGCTAACCACCTTTGCCAACTATGGACAACATTCTGACAAATATACTATGCTATTTTGACATTATCTTGTACTTTATACAACGAATAGCCAATAATAATACTAATATGATTAAAAAAAAATCAACATGAAGTAATAAACCCAAATAATAGTAAATAAATAATATATATCCTACATTCATAGAACAAACTCAACTCAAATTAAACATCATAACATTTAACATTAACAAGTAAATGATATCATGCACAGAGAACAATAAACAAAATAAAATAGCATAATATAGCCAAAACAAAACCATGCTCATTTATATGCTCACATATATCATAAACCTGTAATATAAATACTGATGGAGACTTGTACTTTTTAAAAATACATTTCTCATCTGTAAGTTAAAAAAAAACCACACAGACCAACAAAACAGTATGAAAATGTATGTTGTCAAGGACACTTAAAAAAACACATTCAGATACATGTGTCTGTAAAAATAGGCAAAATATTGGTAGAGTAGTCTATTCAAAGTCTCTCTCTTATATGATCCCAAGTAATGGAAAGCTGAGTCAGATAGACATAACGTTTCTCTTGCAAGTCTCGGTGGACTAAATAATGATATAGATACAAATCTAACATGATAAGGCTCCAAGAAACTCTCCTCCATATGAATACCATATTTAAATATATAGTAGTCTATTTATCTTGCGTGGCATGTGGCCTAACACAGTCCCTGTGTCCCAGAGTCTTGCAGATAACTATTTTCATTGAGTTAGACTAGGTTAAACAGAAATCACACTATTGATACCAATGATGTCAAAGGTTAAGAAAATGTCAATCAAAATATATAAAAGTTTACCAGAGCATTTACTGCACAGTGATGTATTAAATCCTAGTTTACCACTTACAATAGATAGCTTGTGAGCAGCGTATGCATTAAATATTTGACATTGTTTAAGTCAAAGTAAATGTCGGCACCTTTTCACTCTTTTGACGAAAATCTGTCTCAACCACTTACATGTGAAGAACTATATCAGATTTGTAGGCAGTTTTGTGACCTTGGCTTAGCAATGAAAGAGACTGACCTTTAGATCAAACTGTACTTAGTAAAGATACTTTCATATGGAATGAACAGCTACACAGCACCTTGCATATACAATGAGCGTCTAGAGATATGCCCAGTTGAGCACCTGCATATATGATGAATAATTCAACAAGGTGTACATGCTTTTTACTGAAGTAAAATACATATTTTCCACCTTTCAAAAAAAAAAATCATTGTTTTTGCTTAAGGCCTAAATTAGAAAATGATTGCGTAATCCTCAGATATGATCCATGCATTCAACATCCAGACAGAAAAATTCTAAATTATATTGTAGAAATAAAATGTTTAAAAAAGTTACAGTTATTATAAACAATAACAATCGTATACATTGGTTACATGGATAAGTGTGTAACGTGGTTCTGGACCTGGTCCAAATAACATAATTGAGAATAGGAGAAATGTCAATGTATTCACCTTAGTACACGTTATACATAAAATACAATAATATGTCTTTACGACTCAACACATAAGTCAATGTAAACTGGCATTGTCTGCTAAAACTGTATTCCGATTTAATTTCAACTACATTTCATAATAATGGTTACTAAACCCTACCCCTGAGGACTTTAGTTGGCACAGTTATCACTGGATCAGAACATTTCAATGCCAAACTGGGGTTTAAACCAACTTGATCTGTGTCACTACAGTTTTTATGACTACAATTGCATACAAGTAACTTAGAGGATTCACCAGTTTCAAGGGAGGTCACATGACAAGTGTTTCTTCTTGACCTTTATTACACCCTGTTCCAAATTATTATGCAAATTATATTTTTCTAATTAACCTAAATAATTGATGTAAATAACAGTCAGCATAATTCTCATGTTATCAACTATTAAGAGTACAATTCAAATTTTATTGAACAAACCTCCTAATGATAACAATATTTTTTTTAAACATAAAAAACTTACAATGCACTGTTCCAAATTATTACGCACAGTAAGTTTCAAAACACTTTATAGGTTGTAAAGAACTGTCATTTGTTGTGTTTGCAGCATATTTACTAAAATCAAAAGCAATTTCAATCAAACTTATAACAACATTTTAACTTTTTAAACATTTTAACAGGTCACGTTACATTTTAAAATAGGACCCCTTATTTTATAGCAGTTTCACAAGTCTTGCATCCGTTGAACTTGTGAGTTTTTGGACAGTTTCTGCTTGAATTTGTTTGCAAGATGTCAGAATAGCCTCCAAGATCTGGTGTTTGGATGTAAACTGCCTCCCACCCTCATAGATCTTTTGCTTGAGGATGCTCCAAAGGTTCTCAATAGGATTGAGGTCAGGGGAGGATGGAGGCCACACCATAACTTTCTCTCCTTTTATCCCCATAGCAGCCATTGATGCAGAGGTATTCTTTGCAGCATGAGAGGGTGCATTGTCATGCATGAAGATGATTTTATTACTGAAAGCATAGTTCTTCCTTCTGTACCAGGGAAAAATTGGTCAGTCAGAAACTCTGCATACTTTGCAGAGGTCATCTTTACACCTTTGGGGACCCTAAAGGGGCCGACCAGCTCTCTTCCCATGATTCCGGCCCCAAAACATGACTCCACCACCACCTTGCTGACGTCGCAGCCTTGTTGGAACAGGGTGGCCGTCCACCAACCATCCACTACTCCATCCATCTGGACCATCCAGGGTTGCATGGCACTCATCAGTGAACAGGACTGTTTGAAAATTAGTCTTCATGTATTTTTCTGCCAAATGCAGCCATTTCTGCTTGTGAGCATTGGTTAGTGGTGCCCGAATAGAAGGTTTATGCACAGTTGCAAGACTCTGGAGGACTCTACATCTTGATGTCCGTGGGACTCCAGAGGCACCAGCAGCTTCAAATATCTGTTTGCTGCTATGTAATGGTATTTTAGCAGCTGCTCTCTTGATCCTATGCATGGATCTGGCAGAAATCTTCCTCAATGTGCCTTTATCTGCACGAACCCGTCTGTGCTCTGAATCAGCCACAAATCTCTTAATAGTGCGATGATCACGCTTAAGTTTTCGTGAAATATCTAATGTTTTCATACCTCGTCCAAGGCACTGAACTATTTCACACTTTTCGGCAGCAGAGATTTCTTTTTTCTTCCCCATATTGCATGAAAATGTTGCTCTGCTTAATAATGTGGAACACCCTCCTTTAGTAGTTTTTTTTACAATCTAATTATCACAGGTGTCCAAGATTGTTTTCAGTGATCAAAAGAGCCCTGAGACACAATGCCATACATGAGTTAAAATGAGAAACAAAATATTTAATCTTTGTGACACTTAAATAGAATTTGCATAATGATTTGGAACAGGGTGTAATGTATTGGACCTTCATTTTATCCTCTATACCAGGGCTGTCCAGGTTTAGTCTGCAAAGGGCAACTTTGCCAGAATTGTATGTGTGCTTGGGCCACATTCATTTTTCATTCATTCAGAGAATAATATATATATACATATGTGTATACACTAACCCCCCCACACACATACACTTACCACACACACACATTTATTCACACACTTACCACACACTCACTTATATACACTCACCATGCAGTTTATCGTTGTTGTTTTTTTTTACACAGGGCTGCCTCCTCCACTTTGCTAATGTTCAGTGATCTCCCTGCTGCTGGTCTGCATCTTCCCTGTCTCTTACCCTTGTGCATGACCTCACACAAAGGGTAGAGGAAAGGCTATGCGCACTACAGCAGCACTGCTCTGTGTAGTGAACTTCGTTCCCCGACACAGCTTCCAGTGTGGTGAACAGTTGGAGGTGCAGCTACCGAAGGAGACCTCAGGCAGGCCGCACCTCGACGCCTGTCAGGCCGCACGTTGAAGGTCCCTGCTTTATACCATTCTCATCAATTTTTTGAGACTGAATCATAGCTTCTACAATTTTGTTTCTGCATCACTTCCTTTGGACCTTAACTATCCAGTTGATGATCCAAATGTTGCCTGTCTATCTAACTTTTTAGTTCTGTCTGTTGGATATTTTTTTTTAGCTCTCAGCTTTCAGGACTTGACATCAGGTTAACTAATGTTGTCAAGTTTGGATCGTTTGTACACCAAATTCTGTCAATTACATTTATACACTTGTCCTATAAAATAGAGGAAGAGCATGGGAGATATTTTATGAGAAACGACATATTATCAGTAAAATATAATAAGTCTGGAAATGAGGTTTATAGATGTTTCAGATTGACAAACTGTAACCCAGTGAAAGCAAACCTTTGGTAATCCAGCTGTTGTAGGCTCCGACTCCCATAATGAGTGGAAGCTATAATCACCATAATAAACTACTGTGCATATTAAAAGTATTTATACACAATGAATTGCAGGTAAGAAGGAGAGGCATTATATTCATCTGCAGCTGTCACAACAGCAGGTCATATGCTTAGGTAGTTGATTAGCATTTATGGAGTGGTGTTAGTTTTGCAGTGGATCATTATGGGGGTCACACATGTATAGAACATTCCAATATGTCCTCAAGTAGTTATGTGTGTGCTAGCAGAGTGTACTGAATAAGTAATTATTCCTCGTTATATTTGTAAAGTTAGCCACCACCTGCATGTCTTCCTTTCTTCCTTTTCTCCTCATTGGCCTAGATTAAAGTATGTTAAGTGGTAAATTAACAGGCATTTGCGATACAATGCCCACCGCTAACACAGTTAATGGGTGTAGGAAAGTCATGAATGCACTTCAAAAAGCCTGAAATGCACAGTAATTACCGCACAGTTACCAGTGGTAACCATTAACATACAAAAAAAAAATACTGTATTAGCTTGAATATGACAAGGTTTTTTCAGAGCAAATGCTTTCAAAAAGTCCCCTCATCTTAAATTCAGTCATTTTATAATCAGACCTCAAATAGATGTCTGACTGTAAGACTAGGATCCAGGTCTCCTGCACGCCAACATCCTCTGATGCTACCATAAACTTCCGCCGGGACTTCTACAATGAAAACGCCATGGTCATGTAACCTCCTGGCATACCGTGATAGAAGCCCCAGTAGAAGTGTTGATACCAGGGACTCTGGAGGAATGATGGGCAATTCTGGGTGTCAGGGGTCATTGACACGTCTAAGGGTCAGAGCCAATGGCAAGTCTGGGGGCCAGATCATCAAGTATGGGGGTCAGAGGGTTCTGATGGCTGGGGGTCAGAGGGGATTGGCAAGTTTGGAGCTTTGGGGATCAAATGGACAAGTCTGGTGTCAGAGGGCTTTGGCAAGTCTGGGGGTCAGAGGGTGTTGGCAAGTCTGGGGCTCTGGGGATCAGATTGCCAAGTATAGGGGTCAGAGAGCATTGGCAAGTCTGGGGTCAGAGGGTGTTGGCAAGTCTGGGGCTCTGGGGATCAGATTGCCAAGTGTAGGGGTCAGAGGGCATTGGCAAGTCTGGGGGTTGGAGGCATTGGCAAGTCTGGTGGTCCGATGGTCAAGTCTGGGGGTCAAAGGGCTAAGTCTGGGGATCAGATCCATTGGGAAGTCTGGCGGTAGTAAAAAAAAAAAAAAGTGCATTTTTTTCAACCATAATTTTTATTTAATATGAAAAAAAGATTTACATGTGAATTAATATTTACAATGAAAACTTTTTTCCTATATGGTAGTCTTATATTCAGGATTTTTTTTTTTAATGCAATATCTTTTATTATGATCCATTATATGGATTGTCTAGTTTTTTCTTTTTATATATTTATAAACTATGCATAGCTATACATTACTATACATATATAGTCTTGATTTTATTATTTTTTCAATTAAATTTTCCATACAAAATATAAAAGGTCACAGCAAAAAAAAAAAGTCATACATAACATTCAATAAGAGAGTCATACAAAAAATTATGTAGATGATTTTTATGGCTTGCAACATCTAAAGGTGAATAATTAAAAAGAAAAAAATTGTCATTTAGAAAATCTAAGGTCTCCTTCAGATATTTACTTAAACAGCGGGAGTATTTGCTTGGGCAAAGTGTTTCTAATAGATAGTTGTTGCATTGTTTTAGGGGTTTGGATATTCAGGTGTCCATTAACAGTTGTTTGTCTTTATCTGGTCTTAAAGGTTTGTGTGACAGGGGGAGATTTGTATACTGCAGGAGAGGGGGAAGGTGCTGTTTCCTTTTTTCTTGTTATTTATCATTTTTGTTGTTTTTAACTTTTCTTTAATTTTCCCTATATCTCCTTCTTCTGTCATACTTTTTCCCTGTCGATCATCCTTTGACCTCCCTCCTCCCCCCATCTCTTCTTACCCGTTACTTCCCAGTCTTTACTCTCTGTTACTTTTCATATTATCCCCTTGGAGATCTGTTAGATGTATGGGCCAAAGTCATCTGTGTTTCATCTAAAGCAATCACTCTCCTTTCATTCGTGGGACTTGCCCTCTGGCAATCAAGTGGGGGATTCCCATAGTGAAGGTCCTTTAGGGTTGTCCGGGGATGCGCTCAGATCCATCTCAAGGTGGAAATATCATTAATCTAAATTAATCTAGGTCACCTGGGGACATGCACATCCCATGTGTTCCAAACTTCTCCAAATTCACTAAGTTTCCCAGTTCTTCCATAAAATTCTCTCTCCATTAAATGCTGTGTGAGCGCTTCCCTCCAAGCTATCTCACCTGCCTGCGTCCAGTGTCTTGCTATTGTTATTTTCGCCGCTATGGTGATATGTATCATTAGGTTCTTTTGTTTTTTTTAGTAAGGTTTGGGAGAACTAAATGTAACAGAAACAACTGGGGTGAAAGCACTATCTGACATAAGTTCTTGTACTTTAAATTTCAAATTGTCTAGGGCTCTGCAATGCCACCAGATGTGTGGGAGTGTTCCTACCTCCAGTGAGCAATGCCAACATCTGTTTGAATTCACATTATTGATCTTATAGAGTCTATTCGTGGTAGGGTAGTGACTTTAAACTGGAATTCTATCAGGTTGGACACTTTTGTCTTGTCATTTCATTTTTCTTTTTTTTCTAAATTAATATATAAAGTTTGGGGGTTGTCTTACATGTGAGCAAATATGGTACATTTTTGCCGATTAACTTAACACCTCAAAAATATGGCTAAAGTACTTGATTTCCATTATGAAAAAATGCAGACAAAAAATTCCAACCAAACATATGCACAACACAAACATAAAATGAAAAATTAACTCCAACCAATGCTTGATATGTATTGTATATATTTATTTTAAATCTGCACATTCACAGATGCTGAGAGAACCACGTCACAACATCTGGAGTACCAAAGGGTGCCTACCCCTGGCCTGGGGGAAAAATTCCCTGCAGAAGACCTCATAGAGGATAACCCACAAAAAACTGTGGATGCCTACATGTAATCAGTACACACTTCACTATTTGTACCTTTGCTGCACCTAGAGGAACACCATCTGTACCATACTGACAAGCCTAATGATGGCTGAAACGTGTGTCTGTGGTTGCTGTGTCATTTGTGCAGAGGAGGCTTGTCAAGAATATCAGGTTGGATTGTTCTTATGGGTAGGACCATCTGATAAGCTAATTAAGTATGGTACATCCTATAGAGCTGGCTATTTTAGCACTGTCCATTGTTGGTGAGATGGGGCTCCCACTTCTTGGTGTCATCTTTTAAATACATTTACCTTTCCTTCACCATCTCCTCGGACCTGTAATGCCCACTAACTGCGTTCACGGCATCCACAGTCTGTTGTCAAAGTTTGTTCTTCCTCCTCTCACTTGCGCTCCTAGCTGCTGCCCCTATCACTCAGTTGTATTATTGGCACAGTTTATGTACCAACAAAGAGAAACTCTGGTGGTACCCTGTAATCCTTGCCTTCCCCTCCTCTCCTGCTATCAGCGCACTAGTCCCCTCCCTACCCTGACCCCTGGCTTGCCATTATTTTATTTGCATTTTATTTTTTTTTAAATGTTCTGTAGTCTGCTCATCCTGCTTTGAAATATTGATGTGGACAAATGCTCTTTATATGCAAAAGTCCTCAACATTGATTGGATTTGAGTTGATTGCACCTATCATTTGATTTATTTACTGAACCTGGGTCTATTACCTATGGGCGTGTCACTTTTATTTATTTTTTTGGTTAGATGTTGGCTTCTTTTTCCCATTTCGGGTCTATTTTTGTGTCCCAAATATAATGGCTGTCAGTGTGTAATCTGCTATGATCATTAGGACAAATTGGGTAGCTCGTACATTGGTTCCCTATCTGTCCTCGATGTGACTATGGAGGCACCATTTTGGTGCCAAAAATCAGTGCATATTGAGTAGACCAGATGAGATAAATGACCTCAGGCCCCCCGTGGTATTGTAATTGTCTCTCCAGGGTCCCATTTTAAAGTCATCTTTAAGTTTCAATTTATTAAATCCAAACTGTGACTCATGGCTAACTATTGTTTTTTTATTAGGCACATTTTCTGTTGTAATTAATCTGACTTAAAAAAACAATACTCCTTATAAATGTAAAAATAAGTGTTAACTAGTTCAATAATGCCAAATGCACTGAATGTGATAATTAGGCATATTAGAAGTGAAAATGTAATTAGTCCACCCCTGCAACTTGAAGCTAAATTACTTAATTACAGAACACTGTCACTAGCTGTCACACGATCAGTTAGTTTAGCACTATACAGAATTGCATCTAAGTGCTCTAAAGTCTATATCAAATGGAGTGGGAGATTAGAATCCACAATTCTTATAGATCTTTTCTTTGTTAGCAGTGACATTAAGCCATCGTGATACAACTTTTAGAGCTAGTGATCAGTAAATGCCTTAAGTTGTCACTTTGACATTGTTTAACCCCTTAGTGACAAGACATTTTCACCTTGACTTTCCCTTGGTAACAATGGCTGTTTTGACATTTCTAGGGTGTTTGTGTTTAGCTGTAATTTTTTTCTTTCTCACATACAGTACCCACACAAATTATATGTTGTTTTTATCGTCATAAGGAGGGCTTTCATTAGATACCATTATGTTCATCATATCTTATAATTTACTACAAAAAAAATCATAAAATATGATGAAAAATTAAAAAAAAACACTTTTTCTATCTTTGACCTAAAATATAATTTATACAAATAAAATCATTAAAAAAGACCCCATCTAAATAGTTTATAAATGTTGTCCCGAGTTCAAAAATATGTATGTTTCCATATTTTTCTGTATTTTTTTGCGAGTTATGGGGCAAAAACCAAAAATAGTGTTTTTTTGTTTTTTCCTATATTGACCTTTTGACCCCAACCCGAACCCAAAATTGAACCCTAACACTAAATTTAACCCCAACTCTAATCCTTATTATATCCCTTAATATTTTTTAATTTTAATTTAATTTTAACCCTATCCCATATCCGTCAATATGGCTCCCCACGATCGCTCTGTGGGGCGATCGTGGGTGCCCCAAAATAGAAATTTCGGTGCTGGCTATTGCCTCGACATCGAGGCAATAGACCAGCACCGTTAAAGCGGTTTTCGCGATCGTTGATCGCGAAAACCGCATGATTCACTGCAGCACGTGCCAGGCACGTCCTTTGTCGTTAAGGGAGTTTCTCCCAGGACGTGCCCGACACGTCCTTTGTCGGCAAGGTGTTAATCCAACAGGCCAGATGTCACCCTATTCTGGATAAAAAGTCCATAATGTATTACCTAATTAAATAAATAATGATCGGCCCCCTCAATCAAAGCATTTGCCCTCCACTGAAAAAGTGGGATAAAACTGATCTATATAACTTTTTTGTTTTCCTTGACCAATTACAAACTGATTTTTGTGTTTATTTATTCCATTTAAATTTGTGATAGAATGTAAAACAAATTAATTTAACTCTGCAAACTAAAATACAGTACTATGCAAATAATACAAATACATCTAAACGTAATGGATTACATATGTGTATAAAAATTAGATTTTTTTTTGGGGGGGGGGGAATATGGTTCCTATTGCTTTAGGTTTCTGAGGGTTTAAAGGACAACTGTCTGCAAAATATTAAGTTATGGTTATTAGGTAGAAAGTAATATGTTGATCCCTCTCTGCTTGTGTAGCACTATCAGTGGGCGGACATCTATGGTCACATCTTTCTTAATCTGACCCATATGATCCAATAATTTGAAACACCATGCCTGCCCCAACACAATGAGATATTAAAGTATTGTCACATCAATGGGATCAGTCAGTTATTGAGTTATAACATCTGAACAGATATAAAACAATCTGTAGCCCTACATTTTGATAACTTAATAGTAGACCTGAAAGACCTTATAAGTTATAGGAGAGCATTGTAAGTTTTGTGTGCATTGTATTAACACATGGGCATGTGTTCTACATAAAATTATATTATTTATTCACATGGGGGTCTTGACTACGTGCAACCTGCTGAACCCCTTTGCTAGTGCAGATAGAGACCCTCATTTTCAGAGACCCCCATTAAGACCCTGATCAGACGAGTGGGGTGAGACCCCATTCTGATTGGCTGTGCACATGCCAGACTCCAGACAAATATTTGTGACTTATTTGATACCTACAGTGTTGTCAGAAAATGTTGGTGCGCTAAGCTAGTTACAGGCTCAAATAATATAAATGTAAAAAGGATGCTTACCAAACAGGTGTGAGCATGCATCATTGGCTGTACAATGTACAGGGAGTGCAGAATTATTAGGCAAGTTGTATTTTTGAGGATTAATTTTATTATTGAACAGCAACCATGTTCTCAATGAACCCAAAAAACTCATTAATATCAAAGCTGAATATTTTTGGAAGTAGTTTTTAGTTTGTTTTTAGTTTTAGCTATTTTAGGGGGATATCTGTGTGTGCAGGTGACTATTACTGTGCATAATTATTAGGCAACTTAACAAAAAACAAATATATACCCATTTCAATTATTTATTTTTTACCAGTGAAACCAATATAACATCTCAACATTCACAAATATACATTTCTGACATTCAAAAACAAAACAAAAACAAATCAGTGACCAATATAGCCACCTTTCTTTGCAAGGACACTCAAAAGCCTGCCATCCATGGATTCTGTCAGTGTTTTGATCTGTTCACCATCAACATTGCGTGCAGCAGCAACCACAGCCTCCCAGACACTGTTCAGAGAGGTGTACTGTTTTCACTCCTTGTAAATCTCACATTTGATGATGGACCACAGGTTCTCAATGGGGTTCAGATCAGGTGAACAAGGAGGCCATGTCATTAGATTTTCTTCTTTTATACCCTTTCTTGCCAGCCACGCTGTGGAGTACTTGGACGCGTGTGATGGAGCATTGTCCTGCATGAAAATCATGTTTTTCTTGAAGGATGCAGACTTCTTCCTGTACCACTGATTGAAGAAGGTGTCTTCCAGGAACTGGCAGTAGGACTGGGAGTTGAGCTTGACTCCATCCTCAACCCGAAAAGGCCCCACAAGCTCATCTTTGATGATACCAGCCCAAAACAGTACTCCACCTCCACCTTGCTGGCGTCTGAGTCGGACTGGAACTCTCTGCCCTTTACCAATCCAGCCACGGGCCCATCCATCTGGCCCATCGAGACTCACTCTCATTTCATCAGTCCATAAAACCTTAGAAAAATCAGTCTTGAGATATTTCTTGGCCCAGTCTTGACGTTTCAGCTTGTGTGTCTTGTTCAGTGGTGGTCGTCTTTCAGCCTTTCTTACCTTGGCCATGTCTCTGAGTATTGCACACCTTGTGATTTTGGGCACTCCAGTGATGTTGCAGCTCTGAAATATGGCCAAACTGGTGGCAAGTGGCATCGTGGCAGCTGCACGCTTGACTTTTCTCAGTTCATGGGCAGTTATTTTGCGCCTTGGTTTTTCCACACGCTTCTTGCGACCCTGTTGACTATTTTGAATGAAACGCTTGATTGTTCGATGATCACGCTTCAGAAGCTTTGCAATTTTAAGAGTGCTGCATCCCTCTGCAAGATATCTCACTATTTTTGACTTTTCTGAGCCTGTCAAGTCCTTCTTTTGACCCATTTTGCCAAAGGAAAGGAAGTTGCCTAATAATTATGCACACCTGATATAGGGTGTTGATGTCATTAGACCACACCCCTTCTCATTACAGAGATGCACATCACCTAATATGCTTAATTGGTAGTAGGCTTTCGAGCCTATACAGCTTGGAGTAAGACAACATGCATAAAGAGGATGATGTGGTCAAAATACTCATTTGCCTAATAATTCTGCACTCCCTGTATACAAAAAACAAAAACTGTCTGCGCTTCACCTCTTCCAACACATTTAAATAGGTTTTGGTAGCAGTATTACTGCTTTGTGTGCCCACTAGATAGGAGGTGAGAGTAGGTTCTCGCCCTATTGAGAGTGTGCCTTGACGTGGCAGGTGAGCTTAATTATGCTTTGGCCAATTCATATAACCAAAACCTCTGATTTATATTTATATATTTGTTGCCAACTTTATTAGGTTGAGAAGCGCAGACAGTTTTTGTTTTTTTGTATAGATTGTAATCTAAGTAACCTTTTGTAACAGTAGAAAAACATAACAATACAATGACACAAATCCTTATTTTTGTCTACATCAAGATTCAATTAATCCAAATCAGCAGATTGTTAGGTCAACAATTTCAACAATGAAATCTAGAGGGAATGGGGATCAAGTAGATTGAACGAGGTACATAAAGAACAGGCAAGGAAGGCAATGTAAAGGTTGTAGAAATATATTTCTGGACAGGTGAATTAATGGTATAGTAGTAAGCCTAATTTGCAATATGTTTTTGTAATTGCATAGAAACATCATTACATTATATTCATGAAGAACTGTTTGTTTACTTCAGTAATTTGTAGGGCCACATTTATCAATGCACAGCTGGAGCAGTTTTTGGAGAATCAAAACTAGTAGCAATCTTCATAGAAATCAATAAAAATGTTTCTGCTAAATGTTACACATTTTTAAATGTTTAAGTAGCAAATAAAAAATAATAATGTGTGCTGTATACATGCTGTTTCAAACTGCCATTATCAAGATGATTGCAATAGTCTTTCTTACACACCTGAAAACATTTGTTAAATTCAATGCAAATAAATGCAACTTCAAATACATGTTAAATGTCTCCAAAATGTTAGACTCCAAAATCAGACAGTTTGTGTTTTACCAAGACATTCATCTTCCAGCTGTTTAGTCACATGATTTGCTCTGTGAATTATCATAGTTTGTTAACTTTGCTTAAATAGAAAACTATACAAACATTCAAATGGTGTGGAACATTAACATGGGTATGGTCACTGAAGCACTAGCCACAGGTGCAAACAGTAAGGGGGCACAGTGAAAACAGACTGTAGCTTTCAAATATAGGGGGCTTATGCTACATAACTAGACTGACATTTTTTGTGTTTTTGAGTGCCATACACATTTCTAATTTTGATACCTATAGGAGCTATCCTGTTCCATTGCTCATGTCTTAACAACTATGTATTTAATAAACACATCCCTTACCAGTAAAATTCAATCTTTAAAATACTGATGTAAGCTATGCTGTGACATTGTCAGTGTCTGGCTAACTATATACTGATGTGCATTATGTTAGTCCACCATCAGTGTCTGGCTAGATATTTATTAATGGGAGCTGTAGCACTGCATGTGTCTGGCTAACTGCATACCCATGGAAGCTATATGGTATAATTAATTCACCTGCTACTTACTGACAGGAGTTGAAAATGATGTCATTCATTTTCTGGTTAGTTATGTACCAGTTTTCATTTTTCTGCAAATGCTATAAAAGTATAATGTATTTACATTTTATTGCTCACTTGCTTTGGTTGCAGAATGAACTAGCTACAGCTCTGGTGTATGAGTACAAGGGGCTCTCCGTGCCTTATAAGTATGCAATGAAGGTGTATGTGCGTGTGTGTGTGCTGGTGTGAGGAGGTTTAGGTGTGTTCAAATTCTGGTTACTTTTGCAATAAAACTTGCAGCCCTGAGATGCACATCACCTAATATGCTTAATTGGTAGTAGGCTTTCGAGCCTATACAGCTTGGAGTAAGACAACATGCATAAAGAGGATGATGTGGTCAAAATACTCATTTGCCTAATAATTCTGCACTCCCTGTATACAAAAAACAAAAACTGTCTGCGCTTCACCTCTTCCAACACATTTAAATAGGTTTTGGTAGCAGTATTACTGCTTTGTGTGCCCACTAGATAGGAGGTGAGAGTAGGTTCTCGCCCTATTGAGAGTGTGCCTTGACGTGGCAGGTGAGCTTAATTATGCTTTGGCCAATTCATATAACCAAAACCTCTGATTTATATTTATATATTTGTTGCCAACTTTATTAGGTTGAGAAGCGCAGACAGTTTTTGTTTTTTGTATAGATTGTAATCTAAGTAACCTTTTGTAACAGTAGAAAAACATAACAATACAATGACACAAAATCCTTATTTTTGTCTACATCAAGATTCAATTAATCCAAATCAGCAGATTGTTAGGTCAACAATTTCAACAATGAAATCTAGAGGGAATGGGGATCAAGTAGATTGAACGAGGTACATAAAGAACAGGCAAGGAAGGCAATGTAAAGGTTGTAGAAATATATTTCTGGACAGGTGAATTAATGGTATAGTAGTAAGCCTAATTTGCAATATGTTTTTGTAATTGCATAGAAACATCATTACATTATATTCATGAAGAACTGTTTGTTTACTTCAGTAATTTGTAGGGCCACATTTATCAATGCACAGCTGGAGCAGTTTTTGGAGAATCAAAACTAGTAGCAATCTTCATAGAAATCAATAAAAATGTTTCTGCTAAATGTTACACATTTTTAAATGTTTAAGTAGCAAATAAAAAATAATAATGTGTGCTGTATACATGCTGTTTCAAACTGCCATTATCAAGATGATTGCAATAGTCTTTCTTACACACCTGAAAACATTTGTTAAATTCAATGCAAATAAATGCAACTTCAAATACATGTTAAATGTCTCCAAAATGTTAGACTCCAAAATCAGACAGTTTGTGTTTTACCAAGACATTCATCTTCCAGCTGTTTAGTCACATGATTTGCTCTGTGAATTATCATAGTTTGTTAACTTTGCTTAAATAGAAAACTATACAAACATTCAAATGGTGTGGAACATTAACATGGGTATGGTCACTGAAGCACTAGCCACAGGTGCAAACAGTAAGGGGGCACAGTGAAAACAGACTGTAGCTTTCAAATATAGGGGGCTTATGCTACATAACTAGACTGACATTTTTTGTGTTTTTGAGTGCCATACACATTTCTAATTTTGATACCTATAGGAGCTATCCTGTTCCATTGCTCATGTCTTAACAACTATGTATTTAATAAACACATCCCTTACCAGTAAAATTCAATCTTTAAAATACTGATGTAAGCTATGCTGTGACATTGTCAGTGTCTGGCTAACTATATACTGATGTGCATTATGTTAGTCCACCATCAGTGTCTGGCTAGATATTTATTAATGGGAGCTGTAGCACTGCATGTGTCTGGCTAACTGCATACCCATGGAAGCTATATGGTATAATTAATTCACCTGCTACTTACTGACAGGAGTTGAAAATGATGTCATTCATTTTCTGGTTAGTTATGTACCAGTTTTCATTTTTCTGCAAATGCTATAAAAGTATAATGTATTTACATTTTATTGCTCACTTGCTTTGGTTGCAGAATGAACTAGCTACAGCTCTGGTGTATGAGTACAAGGGGCTCTCCGTGCCTTATAAGTATGCAATGAAGGTGTATGTGCGTGTGTGTGTGCTGGTGTGAGGAGGTTTAGGTGTGTTCAAATTCTGGTTACTTTTGCAATAAAACTTGCAGCCCTGACAGTGCCTTTCTTTGCAAAATCCAGCCATGTTTTTTAAGATGTATTTCATATGTTTTTATTGCAACACTGCCGCATTTATGAAAACAAATATGGAGCTAAACTATGTTTCCCACCATTGTATTACTAAGAAATACCTTCAAAAAAAGTTCAAGGGGTAATATGAGATATTTGAAAAGACCACTATTAAAAAAATGCTGTAAATTTACCTGGATATCATCTTTCCAGGTACATTCTACAGGTAAGTTCTGAAACTTGACTACAGGACAGATCTTAGAACTGTATAAAACAGGGAAGCTGACATTTACTTTAAGGAACTATATCACTGTGACTGTAGAGAATAAAAAGAAAAGCATTGAAAATGATCTACACATTGTATGAGCAAAATTGCTAGCAAATGTCTACATTAGAAGAAACAAATGAAAAATATTTGCAATGAATCCTTTCTTTTAAAGAGGGTCTACACCTTGTAAAGCCAACTTCTGTCCGGTTAAAACGGCTTTAAACAATTCTCTTACGGACAAAGTGGCCTCCTGCCTCATTACAAAATAATGTTAGGGTTTAGTCCCTTCTTAACCTAAATCAAATTATATATATATATATATATATATATATATATATATATATATATATATAAAAACTATCTAATCCATTTTAATTTAAGATGTCAAGACAAATTTGTCAACATGCGTCTATCAGTTTCCAAACGAAAATAGTTTCCAAGTAGAATTGTGTAAAAATGACAAACTTTATGGGGATTGCCAAACTAGTTACCCAACCAACCAGACATTTACTTGCAAAAGTACAAATAGCTGAAAATTCAATTTAACACAATGAACCTTCCAATTTAACCACAGTAGTTACACATGCCTAAATAATTGACTGCATCTTTCTATTCAAAAGAGAAGGTTAAAAGCCAGAATGCATTATATTTATAAAGTGTTTCTCGTTTTCGAAAAAAAAAAACCTTTTATGACTAGTATGCTAAGCACATAAGTAACATAGTAACATAGTAATTTAGGTTGAAAAAAGACACAAGTCCATCAAGTTCAACCCTTCTACCTATCATTACAGCTTTTGATCCAAAAGAAGGCAAAAAACCCCTAAGGAAGCTATTTCGAATTTTGCCTCCTGGGGGAAAAAATTCCTTCTTGACTCCAAGAGGCAATCAGATTTCTCCTTGGATCAATAAGCTCTTTTATTAATGCTTATTCTATTATTAATAGCCCTGTATGTTCTGCTTTGCTAAAAAAACATCCAAACCATTTTTAAATGCATCTATTGTGGTTGCTAGCACTACCTCTCTTGGCAGTGAGTTCCATAACTTTATTGTCCTAACCGTAAAGAATCCCTTCCTTTGCTGTCTATGAAATCTTTGCTCTTCCAGTCTGAGGGGGTGACCTCTTGTTCTTTGTACCTTTCTGTTAATGAACAGGTCACTGGAGAGCTCTTTATATTGGCCCTGCAAATATTTATATAATGTTATCATATCCCCTCTGAGACGCCTTTTTTCTAACGTATATAAATTCAATTTTTTAAGTCTCTCTTCATAACTAAGATCCTCCAAACCCCTTATTAATTTTGTAGCTCTCCTTTGCACTTTTTCTAGTTCCTTAATATCCTTTTTAAGGACTGGTGCCCAGAACTGTACTGCATATTCAAGGTGAGGTCTTACCATTGATTTGTAAAGAGGCAAGATGATATCCTCCTCCCGTGAATCTATACCTCGTTTTATACATGCCAATATCTTATTGGCCCTTGCAGCTGCTGACTGGCATTGGGCACGGTTGCCAAGTTTGTTGTCTATAATTATTCCTAAATCCTTTTCATTAGTAGTTTTTCCCAGGGAAAAACCATTTAACGTATATGTTGCTTTGTTATTATTTTTCCCATAATGCATAACTTTACATTTGTCTATATTGAACCTCATTTGCCACTTTACTGCCCAGTCCCCCACTCTGTCCAAATCTTCCTGTAAAGAAAAAACATCAAGATTAGTCTTTATTGCCTTACCTAATTTAGTGTCGTCCGCAAACACGGAGACATGGCTCTCAGCACAATGTGGCAGATCATTAATAAACAAATTAAAAAGAAGAGGGCCCAAAACAGACCCCTGAGGTACTCCGCTTAATACCCTTGTCCAATTTGAGAATTTTCCATTTACAACAACCCTTTGTGTTCTATCTTTTAGCCAATTTTCAATCCACATACACACATTTGCCCCCAAACCTATTTCTCTCAATTTGTAGAGTATCCTTTTGTGTGGAACTGTATCAAATGCTTTCGCAAAATCCAAATAGATCACATCAACTGCCACACCTAGATCTATATTTTTACTGACTTCTTCATAGAATGTTATTAAGTTTGTTTGACAAGACCTGTCTTTCACAAAACCATGTTGACTTTTACTAATTATATTCTGGTTCAAGATGTATTCTTGAGTGTATACCTTTAGCAATCCTTCAAATAGTTTCCCCACTACAGATGTCAAGCTCACTGGCCTATAATTACCTGGCAGAGATTTTGATCCCTTTTTAAATATTGGAATGACATCCGCCTTTCGCCAGTCTGTTGGCACTGTACCTGAACTGAATGAATCCCTAAAGATCATGAATAGTGGCCTGGCCAGAATTATGCTTAACTCTCTAAGTACCCTTGGGTGTATACCATCTGGTCCTGGGGCCTTGTCTATCTTAACAGAGTGTAATTGCTTAAGCACTTTTTCCTGTGTCAGCCAATCCCATGTTTGCGGCGAATGTCCCATAACTTCCTGTAGCAGGGGCTCGTCCATCTGCTCTTCCTTAGTATAAACAGAAGAAAAAAAAGTATTTAAAATGTCTGCTTTCTCTCTGTCCTCACTTACCAAATTTCCCATTTGGGATAACAAGGGCCCAACATTTTCCCTCTTTAGCTTTTTTCCATTTATATATTTATAAAACATTTTGGGGTTAGTTTTACTCTCCTTGGCAACCCTTTTCTCATTTTCCAATTTAGCCATTTTAATTGCCTTTTTGCAGGCTTTGTTGGCCTCTTTGTACTCTATAAATGATAATGCTGATCCCGTGTTTTTATAATGTTTGAATGCCATTTTCTTGTTTTGTACTTCCTGTTTCACGTTACCAGTAAGCCACATTGGTTTTGATTTGTGTCTTTTGCATTTGTTTCCCAAAGGTATATATTGGGATGTGTACTTTTGTAATGTGTGCTTAAAGGCATTCCACATGTCTTCTGTGTTTAGTCCAGAAAACAATCGTTCCCAGTCTAAATGTTCAATCGATGCCCTTAGTCCATCAAAGTTAGCCCTTCTAAAATTAAGTGTTTTGGTGGCGTATTTACCAATTTGCTTTTTTGCATTAATCTCAAATGAGACCATATTATGGTCACTATTCCCCAAGTGTTCTCTTATTTGGATGTTTGAGATAAGCTCCTCATTGTTTGTTATTACCAAATCCAGACAGGCATCCATTCTAGTTGGGGTGTCTACTAATTGTGCCATAAATTTGTTATTAAGCAGGTCCAGAAACTTGCTGCCCCTAGCTGAACTAGTTGTGCCACACTTCCAATCTATATCTGGGTAATTAAAATCTCCCATGATTAGAACTTCATTCATATTTGCAGCCTTTTCAATTTGTAATAAAAGCTGATCTTCTCCATCAATGCTAATATTTGGTGGCTTGTAGCATACACCTACAAGTAATGTGCGATTCTTTTTAGCGTCTAAGCTAATCTCCACCCACAGTGTCTCCACATCAGTTCCAGTTACATCATGTACACCTTCTTTAATACTGGGATTTAATTTAGGATTTACATACAGACAAATCCCTCCCCCTTTTCTATTTACTCTGTCCTTTCTAAAAAGTGAGTAACCTTGTAAATTAACTGACCAGTCGTGGGTCTCATCCCACCACGTTTCTGTGATTCTGATTAAATCATACTGTTCAGCACTTACCAGTATCTCCAGCTCACCCATTTTGTTTGTCAAGCTTCTTGCATTTGCTAAAAGACATTTGAGATTACTACCCATTTTCTGTTTAGTTGACAAACACTTAATGTGTGCAGGTTTAATTATATGGACCTCCCTTTGGTCTATGTTAACCCCACCACTGCTTTCCTCCTCTCCCATAGCTAGACCCACCTTCCAATCTACCCTAGCTACCATTGCTTCTTTTTGATCTTGACCCTCCCCCCCAGAGCTTAGTTTAAAAGCTCATCTAATCCTATAGCCATCCTCGCCCCTAATACTGCAGCCCCCTCATCATTGAGGTGCAGCCCATCCCGTCCAAAGAGTCTGTAGCCGACTGCAAAGTCTGCCCAGTGCTCCAAGAACCTAAATCCCTCTTGCTTGCACCACCTTCGTAACCACGCATTAATCTCCCTAAGCTCCTGCTGTCTCCCTGACGTAGCGCGTGGTACTGGTAATATTTCCGAGAATATTACCTTGGAGGTCCTTTCCTTTAGCTTCTTTCCTAGTTCCCTAAAATCATTTTTAAGGACCCCCCACCTACCATTTACTTTGTCATTAGTACCAATGTGTACTATGACCGCTGGATCATGCCCAGCCCCTCCCAATAATCTGCCTACCCGTTCCGCAACATGCCGAACCCGAGCACCCGGGAGACAACATACAGTTCGGCATTCGGGGTCCTGGCGACAGATTACCCTATCTACCTTCCTAATAATAGAATCCCCTACCACCACAACCTGTCTAGCCTTCCTAGTGTCCTGGCTCCCAACTGCGCTGGAGAGGCTACTCACCTGGCTGCTAGGAGAGTCCGCCTGCCCCAGAAATGCCTCTTCTGAGCTAATCCCCCCAGCATCCTCACACAAGCTGGCAAACATGTTGGGGTGAACCAGCTCAGAACAAGCCTCCCTAGCTCTCCGACCCCTACTGCCCCTTACACAACTAACCCAGCTCTCTGCCCTAGAAACCTCTTCCCCTCCATCATCACCCTCCTCTACACTGGCCCCAGCCAATGCCTGCTCCGTGATGAGTAAACTCCGCTCCATGTTGCTTATGTCCCTAAGTGTTGCCAGTTGCCTCTTTAGATCTAATATTATATTTTCCAAAGCAGCAACCTGCTCACATCTGCAGCAGTGGTATGGACCCTGGGGAACTTGCTCCAAGACCGCATACATGCTGCAAGACATGCACTTAGTGGCATTGTCCAACATGCTCTCTAGTGTAAACCACAAAAATAAAAATAGAATAAAATAAAAAAAAATAAAAGATTTATACTTTACCCTCCTTCTTTGCTTCTAACTCCTTCTTTGCTTCTAACTCCCACACTTAAGAAGCTTTTTTCACTTTAGAAGCTGCTCCCTTGTATTCGCCTGGCTCACTATTCGCCTGCTCCTTCCAGTTAAATGGCCTTCAAAGTAAAGAGACTCCCAGAGAAGGTTAATTAACTGATTGCAAACAGCCTTGCAAACCTTTTCCCTCCAAACAGTTTTTTTTTTCAACCAATCTTTATCAAAAATGCACACAAAATAAACAGTGCTCCCCTTGCAGTAAAAATCAAAATATACTTTCCTTCTTTGCTTCTAACTCCCACACTTAAGAAGCTTTTTTCACTTTAGAAGCTGCTCCCTTGTATTCGCCTGGCTCACTATTCGCCTGCTCCTTCCAGTTAAATGGCCTTCAAAGTAAAGAGACTCCCAGAGAAGGTTAATTAACTGATTGCAAACAGCCTTGCAAACCTTTTCCCTCCAAACAGTTTTTTTTTTTTTTCAACCAATCTTTATCAAAAATGCACACAAAATAAACAGTGCTCCCCTTGCAGTAAAAATCAAAATATACTTTCCTTCTTTGCTTCTAACTCCCACACTTAAGAAGCTTTTTTCACTTTAGAAGCTGCTCCCTTGTATTCGCCTGGCTCACTATTCGCCTGCTCCTTCCAGTTAAATGGCCTTCAAAGTGGAATGTTGCAATGTTTCATTTAAAAAAATCATCTTCTAAGATCACTGAAATGCTGGATACAAACTTTGACTTAATAATGCAGATTATAAATTTAGAAAATACCATGAAATCACTAAGAGGTCATATTTAATATATCTAGATTTCTCCATCACTACTGAAAAATGTAAACACAATATTCAATATTATAGTATAGTTATGCATTCATCTGCATATGTGAATAATTGTAAGTTGCACATCTAGAGAGCTAAAACGTTAACCGCACCCAGGACTGGCAAAAGACTTTGTGTTGCCTGGGTCAAAGGAGGCTGCCTCCCCCACTGCCAACCCCCCCTGCAAAATTGGGAATCACATTGATATCCTGTTAATATCACATAGTCACATACACCGCCCCATACACACACACTGTCACAAAGTTATATACACACATTAGCATACATACACACACACATTTGCAGGGCCAAATGCACATTGGGTCACAAATAAAAACACATAGGCATGCACAGTTATGCACACAAACAGTGTCCCAAATACACACCAACAGTCATGCACACATACACGCCCACTGTACTATTTCTGATGTGGGAGACAGGATCTGCAATGCAGATAAGAGAACAGACACTCTCCAATAGACAAGACAATTTCACCTTAATGAAAACACACCTTTGGTTGAGCCGTGGATGGTTATCCACCAAGGACTTAAAACCCCACAAAGTGAAATGCTAAAATAGAGGAGGTCTGTACTGCAATACACCAGATAATAGTAACGCTGAGATACTGGAGCAGGAAAATATGCATCAGGAAAATCAATGCAGGCCGAGGTCAGCACAAACAGAATACTGGATAATCAGGAGACAGGCAAGGGTCAAGGCTGGCAGCAGTCAGGATAGTCAGAACAAACTAGGTCAAAACCGGGTAATCATTAAGGACAAGGCAATAGAATGGTCAGGAACAGGCAGGAATCATGACTGACAGCAAACAATAGAATAGTTAGGATACAAGTAAAAGGTCACCAACAGGAATCAAAATCCTATAATAATGCTAGTGAGGCTGGAGAGAGCACTTTCACAGGCAACTTGTAGTTGGAGAACTGAGGTTTAAATAGCCCTCCGGTAATTTGTCCAGCCAAATTAGATAGATAAAATTTACAAATAGCCCTTTAATTGGGCTCAATAATTAATTATTTTGGTCCGTTCGCACATGAGTGAATGAACGTGTACCGTGGCGACGCTCGCTACCTGTTTGCTCTACAGGAAGCGGCGTCTACATGGCCGTGCGTCTGGTCCTCTACGGAGGACATCTGGAACAACAGCAAGGAGTCGACTCGTCAGCTGGGAAATTCCCTCACCCTTCATTATTGAAGTGACACACACTGTCACATACACATACAGTCACAAACACAAGTAAGTTGCAGGCTTTGAGGGAACAAAATATATATTTTAATATGTGAGTCCCTCTCCCTCTCGGTGTTCAGAGTAGTCTGTGCCTGCTATACTGGCATAGACAACATTGAGCTGCTCCTGTCTCTTGCCTTTTTTACTTTGAGCGCTGGGATGTATTTTGCTGCATGGGTCCATAAGACCTACCCAGTCTCATTACAGGGCTAACCCTAACCACCCCTCACTTAGTTACTAAACCTCAGCTCATTTTAAGAGATAGAGCAATTATATGATACAAATAGTGTACAGATGATTAGCATATATAAAAAAAAATCTATTTTAAGTTATTTTTACATATTGCACCTCAATACAATACATTCATGTATGTTAATTAGATCATGGGCAACACGTTTCTAGAAATGTAAATATGTATACTAAAGATGTGTTTCAGTTGAACTAAGTATCTCTTTGTTTAGTTTGTAACAACATTTAATACTTTGTTGGAGTTAGATAAATAAAAAGTAATGGTAATAGATGTACTTTCTTTAAGAAGTCATTATCACTATTTTAAAACGGTCCTTAAGGACCATCAACAGGGCTTTGGTTATACACATTGCTTCATCTCTACATGAGCACTTGTACTTCAAACAAAATTATTGATCCAGTAATTTAACCTCAAGTGGCAAACTGGGGGAATCAATGAAAGCTTATGGCCCACAAGGACTAGCTGAATGTGCCTACTACATAAATCCTAGTTCAAATTTATACAGTACTTATTAACAGTATCTGCTTTATTCAGTTTGCCATTTCAGGAGTCCATTTTAATAAAAAAATTATGACTTTTGTAGTTACAGTAATATCCAAATAATTGTTTTCAGTATGTGTTATCCTTTTGTATGTCTTTCCAACCAAAAGCGTACTGAATAATCAGGTACAGTTTTTTTTATATGACAACTAGAATATGATTTTTTTTTTTTATGAATAGCCCTTGCTGTCTTTAATATTTGGGAATTAGCAAGCATGCTGCAAAAAATAATCCACAATTCTTCAAATCAGAGTCCTATAATAAAAACAATTATGTATAGAACGCACAATGGTTTAGTCACTGTACCACCTACAAGGCCAAAATGTTTTTTTGCTCAAGGTTTTAGAATTCTATTGTCAATTTATCTTAATTGACTATTCAGTGGATAAACCTCAACATCAATTTGTAGGAAAATAATTTAATATACTTCCAAAAAATAACTGTCATATTGAATATGGTTTCATGATAATAGCAACACAAAAACCTACAGTATTGTGAAGAACATGTTTATTAAGTGGTGGGTGCCTTTCTACACATCTTATAGTAGATTTCCTAAGATTTGTAGGTGTGCTAATTATTTTTTGGTTTCTTTCTTTTTGCTGGCATCTTTTTCTTCTTTAGAAATGTAATCAGAAAACATGTTGAATCGTAAAAAAATATATATTACCTGTGTATTTTTTTTAAAAAGTTGTGTTAGACAACACGCGTTTGAAAGAAACTTTTAGCAACTGTGGTAAAACTCATTTTATTTCAGTGATAACGGTGTGATGCATGACCACTGATAACTTTCAGCCGAAAGGGAAAACAGAACTACACTGCATATGATTTCTAACTCAGATATATAAATATAAAAAAGAAAATAAACTTGTGGAAGAACAAAGGCAGAAAGCGTGATGGATAATGTGCTCGCCCAACATCCTGTTGAAGTATTGTTAAGGTACCTGAAAAATAGCTAAACGTTTCCTATGACATCTGGTGCTTCAAACAAAAAGTACATCAAATAGTTGCTATTGATTATAAAATATTTTGACAAGCACAGTGGATTCAAAGTAGGCTTTCAGGTTTTATGAGAGCATCTGTGGAATGGGTGATAGTTTAATCGGAAATCCGTTTTATTCCTTTAGAATATTTATTGGATCCACCATATAATTTACAAATAAAATATGATGTGACAGATAGGGATTGTACATTAAAATGTATACATTATACATATACAAACCCATATCAGAATAATCAATCTCAAATTACAAGGACATTCCTAGGTCAATCTATGGCAAAACCAAATATAAACACTTTAATACCAATTATAATTTGCTTTATACAGTATACATACGAAAGCAAAGTCTAAGAGTTAGAAAGATAATATATTGTAATAATTTATATTGTTTGTAAGATATATGTGTTAGAAAGACAATGGCCTAATTATTTTTTAAAGAAACATATACAAAATACAATTTAAACATGGTGCCCCTTGGGCCACAGGCCGGCACGATGCCTTTGGCCCCAATTCAAATTCAAATATGTTGCTCCGGGGCTTCTGGGCATAGTGATTTAAATGAAATAATAGCCCCCCCCCCCCTTTTAATTCCCTTTTGTGCAAGGGCTGGACAAAAGCCCCTGGCACAATTGATAAATTAAATTAAATCCCTACCTACCCTCCTACCTCTACCTTTCCCAGGGAGACGGGGATGATATAAAGTAGCCCCCAGACTTGTTAAAAAACACCCTGTGAGTGTCATGAGGCTGTCCAGTGAAAATATCTGTAAAAGCAGAATAACCTGGATCCAGGTTCCAGTGGCAATCAGCGACAAAAATAATAATAAAATATTCCACCTATTCTAAAAAAAAATCTGGCAATAAAATATTAAAAAAGACAAAGCTACACAGCCCTTTCTCTAACAAGTCTGCTCTCCTGGAGAGCTAGTTGAAGGTGCTGATTGGCTGACTATGTCAGCCAATCAGAAACCTGCCAGTCCCAGCCTACTATTGATTTGGTTTGAAAACCCCGCCTGGCTGGGACAGAGAGCTTCTGACTGGGGGATTAAAGGGTGGGGCTATTAATCCATTTAAATGGGGCTTAGGGTATAGTCACCCCAAAGCCCCAGGGAGGGCTTTAATTTCATTTTAATCTTGGACACAAGCATCGCACTGGCCTGTGGCCCTGTGGGGCATATTTAATTAATTAAAGATACTGCAGGCATGGTGCCGCCACAGACACTAGGGAGGATTTTTTTTTTTTTTTAATGGGACAAATGAGAGTTTGCTGAGCATAGGGGGCATGTTTTTGTTGTTGTTACGGACAACACCAGGGGACTGACCCACCAAGACAGTGCACACAATGATATGAATGAAAAACCTTTTTAAGGAGACAGTAAATTTAAACATGAATAAATAGTGAAACACATGATAAGTAAACAGGTATGAGCACACTGTTTAGAACACTTACAATGCACTGCAGAGGCACAGACCTCATGGGCAGAAGTGAGAAGCTGTGCTCCGATGCATGTAGCCACCTGGCGCCTATGTTATTGCCTCCATAGACTTAACACTGTCAGCAACACAATTTTTTGACAGCTTGCCAATAAAATACTAGCTGGGTGACAATCCTAGATGTGTGCAACACACATGTGTTAAAAATGGGCCTTCTGACATGACATATGTACAGTAGAATGCAACAATTCATTGTGGTTTTCTTTTCTCCAATTTTACTTACTCTTATAGTTATAGTGGGAAAAGGCTGAGCTGGATTAACCATTATCCCAAAAAGGCAAGTGCTTAGGGCATCAAGGGCAGGGGGCACCACATAGTTTTTTTTCCAGTACCACCTGCCAGATGCAGTAATATCAATGCAAACACTGTTTGGAGCAAATAACTCACTTTTACTGTAGCTTTGATGTGAGGCATAGTTGGGAACCTGCCTTTGGTGCATCAGTCATTGCATTAATCTTTGTGGATGTGAGGGGAATCTGATTGGATGCTGATTACATTGTTGTGCACTAGGTGTGTGTGGAATTTGCAATTTATGGTAAAATTGGAGATGTATATAGGAAAACGAATAAGGGATATGCAACCTGCAAATGCATATAAAACAAGAATGTTATTATCAATAATAATGATATTATTAATATTATTATTCAGCACTCATGACTTGCCAGCTAGGCAATAGAAAGGTCCAATGTTGGGCTTTTTTATGTCCTTATTGGCCTTAATATGTGATTGGAAAAACTTCTACCTGCAGTTTAAGCAGAAAGCCAGTAATCAATCTCATGATGAAGAGTAAAGTTGATACCTTTATTGGCTAACTGAGCTGTTTTAGAGTGCAAGCTTTCAAGACCTCTTATATCCTGATAAAGGTATTGACTTCACTCTACTTGTCTCCTGTGTTTCTATGGCTACCAACTCTCACCTTATGATGGAGAGTCCCATTAAGGACAGTTGTCCATGAGTGGTTATCTGGCACCTCTGTCCTGAGCTATGTTTAAAGGCTGTCTTTGACCCCATGCATATATTCCAATTTGCATATGCGCCTTTTTGCATTTGTTTCTATTTTCATTTGAACATGTTCCCATCTACATCCACTTACCCATAGTCCCTTGCAGTGAGTGTTAGATTTCCATGGGAAAAGCAAGTCTTTTGACTAGATTGGTGTCTGTACATTTGTGTGTACTTTTTTCCTGCTTATTTTCTGCTAATTTTTATTTGTCACACTGATAAATATATTCCCAAAAAATTTCTCGAAAAACGCAAGAGATGTTTTCATGTAAATCACAAAAACAGCAATAGTCATTAATCTTGAAAGGAGAGTAGTCAAAATAATATAACTGTAAGTGGTAAGTTAAAAAGAAAATAAAATCTTTATGTAGATTTTTACTTCTGCATAATGGCACAGAATTAACATATAATGCTCTGCAATGCAGCACACATTTTTTTCTATATATATACTGAATATATCAAACACTTCACACCAATGTTTGTGGCATTACAGGGTAGCATAAATGTGGGTTATATGTGAGCTGCAGGCCTGTGCCATTACTGGTTCTAACCTCCTCTCTCTGCAGTGTACCAAATTCTGAGGAAATTGGAAGACATAATATAGAGTAATTATGTAAGGAGACCATTTTATGCATTTATTTTTATTAAAAGGTTTATAACTAAACTCCCCCAAAAAAATAAGATTTGAATTAGGTAATAAACTGCAAATGTTCTTCTTCCTATAGCTATACCTCTGTTCGTTACATATTCATGTGTATTTTTAGTTCAGTTTTTTTATGTTAAGTAGAATCTTAGTTCAAAATAATCTGTTTTGTTTTATATTGCCATACAAATAATGTTACGAACTCTGGATCAACAACAACACTTTAGCTTTTTATATTTTCACAGAATAATAACTTTTTTATGTACTGTTAAGATCTAAGAACTGCATAATATCACATCTATTATTCTACAAATGGTTTTATGTTAATATAGAAATAAGATGCCTTTTTAGCAATTAAATGCATACAGCGTTATAACAATTAAAAGTAGTTATATTGATCGTGTATTAAGAAGACTGCCTTGGAGTCAAGATGTTTTTTTTTTTATTTTTAGATGAAATTAGAAGTCTCTCAGTTGGATTTTTGAATGAAATATGGGTGTGTTGAAGGGATGAAATTAAAGGGACAATTCCACCAAGCTTTTTTCTGCACACATATAGCATAGAGATGTAGTGACTCTTATCGATGTCTTTCTTTGCTAAGTCATACTGATCTCCTAAGAAACTTGTCAAAGAAAGTTACATATATTGTTAATAACTGATGTCATCCTAACTGTTTTGAAGCTCATTATGCTACAGGAATTTTTGGAAAGCATCTATGCCACTTTATGTTATAAAGGTTTAAAATGATGAAAATGAGTAAACAGTTCAGAGCAGAGGCGTCACTAGGGTTGGTGTCACCCGGTGCAGAAACTCATGGTGTCACCCCCCTGGATTTCCTCCAATACAATGCCAAACAGATTCCTTAGTACAGCCAGTTATGGCCTCATCTCTACCCAATTAATTATGCCACACACACAGGTGCCCCATAATTATCCCACACAAAAGAGTCCCTTAATTATGCCACACAAAAGAGTGCCTTAATTATGCCACACATGGGGCCCAATAAATATGCCACATGGGACCACCATTAATTACGCAACACACTGGAACCCCACAAGGTGACAATTGTACAATTATAGATACCAGGAATATTGTGCCAATCAGATACCAGTAATATTGTGCCATTCAGATTCCAGTAATAATGTGCCACTCAGAGCCCAGTAAAATTGTGCCAGTCGGATACCAGTAATGTTGTGCCAGTCAGAGACCAAAAATATTGTGCCACTCAGAGCCCAGTAATAGTGTGCCAGTCAGAGCACAGTAATAGTTTGCAAGTCGGAGCCCAGTAATATTGTGCCAGTCAGAGCCCAGTAATATTGTGCCAGTCAGAGCCCAGTAATATTATGCCATTCAGAGCCCAGTAATATTGTGCCAGTCAGATACCAGGAATATTGTGCCATTCAGAGCCCAGTAATATGGTGCAAGTCAGATACCAGTAATATTGTGCCATTCAGGTACCAGGAATATTGTGCCAGTCAGAGCCCAGTAATAGTGTGCCAGTCAGAGCCCAGTAATATTGTGACAGTCAGAGCCCAGTAATATTACGCCAGTCAGAGCCCAGTAATATTATGCTAGTCAGATACCAGAAATATTGTGCCAATCAGAGCCCAGTAATATTGTTCCAGTCAGATACCAGGAATATTGTGCCAGTCAGATACCAGGAATATTGTGCCAGGGTGAGCCCAGTAATATTGTGCCAGTCAGATACCAGTAATATTATGCCAGTCAGATACCAGGAATATTGTGCCAGTCAGAGCCCAGTAATATTGTGCCAGTCAGATACCAGGAATATTGTGCAATTAAAGTGCTCGTTTTCAACCCCCCTCCTCCCCCCTTCCCCATCACGAATGGCTGCTGCTTCGTGTCCCCGGACGGACGCCTCCTCCTGCCAGAAAAAAAAAGTTAAGCAGCGAGGTGCAGGGGGTTCTGGCAGCATGGGGGTCAACCCCGCATGGGTGTCACCCGGTGCGGTCTGCACCCCCCGCACCCCCCTCGGGACGCCACTGGTTCAGAGAAATAGAGAAAAACTAAATGGAAGCAAACACAGGCATTCAACCACAAGACCTCTTATAGACCTTGTCAGTGTGGTACGACTAGTGTGCCTCTAGATGCAGTTAGAAGGGAACCCACGTCTGGGTATACCCCGAATAACCAAAGGTGAGAAATACAAAATGAGAGCAACATCTCTGGCAGACAATGGACAGTGCTAAAATAGCCAACATTTCAAAGAAGACATCTCCATTAGAAAATAAGACAGGTCCCACACAACCAGGTTAGCCAGACCAGAAATGCCTGGTTATAGTGTCTAAATTAAATGATTAACTAGTATCTAAAAGTGACAACATTTTCATAGATTTGTTTTAATTAGCTCTTCATTTATTTACAATGTTAACATTTGCAAACCTGGATTCAATGCAATCACAAAATTAAATAACAAAATAGCTCTTTTTTGTTAATGAAGGGTGCATTATAGATGCAAGACAACAAATATAATCTACATAGTGAGCACTATATATAGAAGTGGTATACCTGCTAATTGTGATTTGCATACAAAAGTCAAACGTTGGTTGTATGCATTCTTATATGTAGTTCTGGGTTGCATTGTTGTACTTAGCACCAGCACAGGTAATGCATAAAAAAAACAGCACATTAATGTCCTCAAAGGACAGCTAAACTTTGACTCTAATGTTGAAGCATAGGCGAAACAGTACATGGCAGTTTCTCCTCTGACTGGCAGCTGCCATGCTTTATAGGAAGCAGGAAGCCATCTGGTTGGCTACTGACCCTCTCTGCTTGTGCAGAGTGAGACTCTAATTTTTGCATGGGATCGGCAGATGGGACCCTGATTAGTGCGCCAGCTTCTAGACCAACTGTGTCTCAGTTGTGAGACACAGCTGAGAGTAATCCTAGGTATACTTGGGAGAAGCAGGACATGTTTTTTAAGCCCTGCTTCATCCAAGGAAACAATTTAAAAAACTATTAATTGTTGTTTAAAAATGTCTGTGTCGCTATTGTAATATTGAAAAAGGTACAGTCACTTTAACACATTAGACCTCAACAACTGCTTTTTTTTTCATTACTTCCTGACACTTTGTACAGCGGGAGTTACATACATATTCCCCATGGTGTACTATGTTTACTAATATGTCAAACACACTTAATCTACTGATGCCAATTCTACTGCTTGGTCTCTTTTGTAGATTTTGCAGGAATAAACACTATTGTGAACTTCCAGAGTGAAACAAACTGATCCTGTGGGGATTGATGTAGTGATAGCCATTTAGTAAATTAAAATGAAATTTGAGAAAAGACTACAGACTACAGAAAGTTGTTGCCTACTCCAGATGAAAGAGTAGCAATGCTTATCAATTGGAAATAGCAGGAAAAAAAAAACCATCAGCATTTCTGCTTTGTTTTTTTTTCTAAATGGACGTGCTATATCTTATACTGACATACAGAACATCTCCTTTTATCACTGAAAATGCTACCAGCTCCTTTAATAAATCTACACTGATAAACATTTTGTTAGCTGTAGTAACATTTTAAGATGTGATTATAATTTCCAAACAGTGTTCTTAACTTCTTTTAAACACTAAAATGTTATCAGTTACCTTGCACTTTTTTGTGCCTGAAATCTCCACATATTTTCCTCACAATTTTAGGAGCACTATGATATTTTTGAATAAATGAGAGGCGTTGGTGCAAAGAGCACTGAATTAACCCAGAAGTACGGACCGACGCATCTGGCACAAGCTCCAAAATATAATGGAGTTTTCAGAAATTGAGCTATTACTGTGTGTACTGCTATTAAAAATCTCCATTGTGGCATAAAGTCTACAAATGTCTGGGAGTGAAGTAATCAGTCCCCTTTCAAGATTGTTAAAGGGTTACTACCACCAAAAATCAAAATGCTTTTATTACGTTAGCTAGTAAATGTGCTTTAATTAGTTGTATTTTAGAACATATTTTATGTAAACCATGTATGTGTGTGACACCACTTTGTGGTGATTAGTGACTTAAACTGCCCCCCACACTTGTATTGCAGCAGCTTAGCCTCACTCTAAGACATTTCACTTCCCATTGCTTCTGTGAGTCGGATTTCTGACTAATATAAGTAACAGAAGCAATTGTGACAGCCTAAGAACATTAGCAGGGCTGTCACTCCCACTGTAGGCAGAGTCCATGGGCCATTGCTTGCTGAATTAACTTATTGCAGTCAGTGGCATGCAGGGACTGAAGCTGTGATGACATGCACTAAGACTTCTGCTGTCATGGAACATGTTTCCTATTATACTCAGCCAGCCCAGCAGTTTTCTGAGTATGAACGGAAACATACTGAAGCACCAATGGATGCTGGGGTAAATCCTGAGTGCAAATCTGGATGATGGGGTAAATGCTGAGTGCAAAGTGGGTGTTGGAGTAAGTTCTCAGTGTAAATTGGGATTCTGTGGTAAGTCTTGAGAGCAAATCTGGCTGCTGTGGCAATTCCTGGGTGCAAATCTGGCTGTTGGGGCAATTTATCTGAGCGCAATATTGGTGCTTGGGCAAGTCCTGGGTGCTGTGGTATACTCTGGGTGCTGCAGTTAGTCCCGTGAGTGCCGTCTGGTCTTCTATCTTCTATCTGTGATACATCTAAATAAAAAACCAAAGCATATAGGCATGCTTTTATTTGAAATGCACAGTAAATTAAATTAAAGCTTATATTGGCGATGGTGTCCCTTTAATGTATTGTCTTGATGACCCAGTAGTTGTATTTGCCACTGTAGACATGGTAATCAAGCTGTTTTATAATTTGCTTATTTCTTGCCTTTGTCAGTGGCATGTGAATACCATCGTTCGGTAAATATCTAAAGCTTCATGCAAAAATTGGTGTTTCCATTTCCTTGTTCATTACCTATACAGCTCTGCAATATCTCAATAGGTTCCACATATCTCTTTTCATACATTCACTTCAATACATATCTTATGGTGCTGCTTCCGTTGAATGTTCAATAAAATGTGTTGATTAAACTGATTATGCACAAAACAAAAAACAGGATAATGAGCAACAAAAATCAAAAAACAGTAAAACTTATGAATGTTTCAATGTAGGTTTGATAACACAGTTATACAATTCACATGATATGTCTGAAACAGTAAGTATGTGTAAGCACAGTATTACAGATTACAGATATTGAATGGAGGGAATGAATCACTATACATTAATAATACAGTGCATATGTTAGTGATGTTTATGTCTGCTATAAAATTAAATTATATAAATCCCTATTTCCAAGATTTCCTGCATCATTTATTTCTCAATTTGTCACTCTTTCGTATATGATCTCTGACCAGATGAAAAATGTGCACTACATGTTCTTAAAAAGCAATTTTATATTTAATGTATGTGATGTGTTTTTAAAGATGTATCAGTTTTTGTGGTTCTAATGAATGTAATTGCATATGTTCTGGTCAGTTATTAATTTCTACCACAGGAGCTGCAAATCTGTTCCAAAGATATTTGCTATGTTGCAAACTAACAAATTACGTCTTATATTTCTGCAGGGGCTGATGTTATGAATTTTGATGGCACTGTTGTTTTGTCCTATCGATTCAAGAACAAGAAGATGAAAACACTAAAAGATGTAATTTCTCTTAAGTTCAAGAGCTCAGAAAGTGAGGGTGTGCTCTTTCATGGAGAAGGCCAGCAGGGAGATTATATCACTTTGGAGCTAAAGAAAGCCAAGCTATTTCTTCAATTAAATCTAGGTAATCTTTTAAAAATATTAGTCAATATAATCTAGAAATTAGTTTCATTTTGCACTCACAAAGTACATTGAAAGTTGTGAAGAAAGTAAAAAAGGTGTTATAATACTGCTAGCTGAGTATTATGGGAATTATATTCTGACAGCAGCTGACAATTAAAAAAAACTGATTTCACTTTTATAAAAAATCTCAAGTTGTAACAAAATATACACAGAATAACAATAGTAAAAGTAGGGAATACTTTTATAATACATAGTATTATGTGTCAGCTTAATGGTACTCATTTTATTGACTGCAGAAGGATGAGAAGATAAGTTGACCCTGCCAGAAACTGAACCTGCAGCTTACAGGAATGAATGGGCTCTACTAGTTCATTAATGTCTTCATGACGCATAATGTGCCTGGCACTTCATGTAAATGAGTGTCGGAGGCATCGGGCAATATTTAAATTATTATCCACAACGCAAACAACAGGATCATCAACAACAACAGCTCATAAAATACAAGACATAAAACAAAAAGTGACAGTACACTTATGTATGATTAAATGTTTGTATGATAACATGCTATTTCAATGAGTAAATATTTTTACACATAATTATTGAATGACTAGGCTCTATTTAGTCTCTATTTTAACCCCTTCATTTAACCCCTCTGTGACACATACATTGCCTGGCATGGAATGTGTGTAAATTGTGTAAAAGATTTTTCCGGTATAACTTAGTTATATTTTTTAAAGTAAATTATAAGACATGGTGAAATTAATGGTATCTTAAGAAAGTCCTTATGGCGATAAAAACAGCATGTGTACATTAAATGAGGAAAATGAAAACTACAGCTAAACACAAGTGTAAACAAAAACGTTCAAATTATATTGTCTTTTATGTTGTACTAAACACATCAAAGTATATCTTATATGTACGTTATTGTACTGGCCTTTCTGTGTAATTATTCTTAGCTTTCTGGCAGATGTCATAAAATGTTCAATAGTTGAATATGAAAAGTATTTTTTTCTATAATGATCAGACAATTCTTTGTAGCAAAACTACTGCTTGCGGGTAACTTTAGGTAGGACATCAGATGTGTGGCCAAGAGAACAATAGATCAATAGCAACACATGTAATCAGTAAAATATGATACCTTTCCAAAAGTAGCTTATCACCTGCATGGACAAGATCTTATATTCCTTTTCACGAGATCTTGAGCATTATTTTTGGAAATGATAGTGCATTTGAAGATAATGATATATGCATCATTTGAAAATGAAAGCCATGGCTTGATTTTAACTATGTAATACAAAATATTCAATCCAAGAAACAGTTCTCTCTGAGATCAGCTAAAAAAAAAATATATCCTTTCTTTCCATTTTCAAAGCACAATCATCCTTTGAGATACTATGATAAATCTTCTGCTACATCTGTGGATATGGATACGTTTAGATGCAACATTGGTCTGTCAACAGTTTTTTTCCTTAAAGCAAATCTGTACATTTTGTTAAATACATATTTTGCCATGTCAAAAATGGATTCAAAAAAACAATCAAAAAAACATTTTCCATCATAGAAACATAGAATGTGTCGGCAGATAAGAACCATTCGGTCCATCTAGTCTGCCCAATTTTTTTGAGTACTTTTATTAGTCCCCCGTTGCCGGTCTTATAGCTAGGATAGCCTTGTGTCTATCCCACGCATGCTTAAAATCCTTGACTGTGTTTACCTCTACCACTTCTGCTGGTAGGCTATTCCATACATCCACTACCCTCTCAGTAAAGTAATACTTTCTGATATTACTTTTAAATCATTGCCCCTCAAATTTAAGACTATGTCCTTTAGTTGTGGTAGTTTTTCTTCTTTTAAATATACTCTCTTCCTTTACTGTGTTGAACTCTCTTCCTTTACTGTGTTGAGTGGCCTTATATATTAGGAATATAATTGTTTTGCCCTCACTCTATATTTAACATAATATTTACAAGCTCATCCCTTCCAACATGGGATGTTATGTCTTATTAATTCATCAAATAGAGAAAGCCTGAACATTTATAGTTTCACTCCCACATATACGAAATTATATACACATAACATTTTATAAACATACTTAGTGACTTTGATCTCGGTGGTACAAATTCCCAGCTGATAATAATGCAAACTCTACATTAGTAAGCCCGTTGACTTCAGTTTTCTTAATTTCAAGAAATGTAATTTTAAAAAGAAATGATGATATGAGATAGATATATAAATGTGCATATCTAAAAAGCAGCACATTGAAATACAGCTGCATGTTAACTTTCATGCATAATTACTTGGTTTTATGTCAAATAGCTTGCTAAGATGCACATTTCCAGTGAAATACATTAAATAGTTCTAAGAAATACATTTTGAACAATGTGACATGTCATGCCAAAATGTACAATTGCATTTATTTTCACTAAAATAGATAATAGGAGGATTCATTGACAAATAATGTTATACAAAGGGTTGGTGTTTCCTAAATATTTTTTTTTATTATTTTGCAAATAAATGCCTAGAACTTTTCCTATAAAATAAAAATGTTTTATGGCTGTCAAATCCCCTTGTATTTGACAAATATGCATGGTTTTATTGTATCCCTGCCCCTTGCAGTTTATAAATATGACAGTTTTCTTTATTAGCCCCACCCTTGGCCTTATCTGTGATATTTTTTCCCCTTTTCCACTGTTTTTAGATGATGCTTTACTGATTGCTTTTGTTACATTGCCCATACAATTTGAACTAATTATCTATCAATTTGAGGGTTTGTTTAGACACCTACAGTACGATTCTTCCCTTTGGGTGTCTATAATATAAATGCATCATACCATTTTATTTTTGATCTTGGAATTAGCCACAGCCTCATTATAAGAAACAGCATTCCAAAATTGGAATAATAAACAATAAACTAATATCTGATTAGACCTTTATGTCAGTTAAAAGACACATTGTGCATGCTTCTTTTGATTCCTTACAGCCAGAATAAAGTCAAAAAATATTTTTGTATGAATACATTTTTGAATTTTCTTTCTATAAATAACTCTTCATGAGATATTTGCTTTTTATTAACAGATATAGGCAGAGCTACCATTAAGCCCTAGCCACTTAACTACAGAAGTGCCCCTAAAAAGAATTGCAAGCAAATGCATGAATTAAGATACGTTTAGAAAAAAAAATGTCTGACATCACTTTGTGGAGCGATATGCATATATTTAAATATCAGATCCCCAATAGGGTTGTCACCAGAAGGAAATCAATTAAATGATCAACATGGTTCTGTTCTCCGATATTTGATAGGGCAATTGATGTCCTAATGGTTACATATGACTTCTACATACTGCAAGGCAGCATGGAAAAGTTATATATGGCCAGTCAAAAAGGGCCAAGCTAGCAACCCTAATCACAAACGAGGTAAAAAAAAACAAGAGACATTGTTCTCTTAACGTATACTTTTGTTTGCACTTATTTTAACACTTTTGTATTCCCTACAGTTACATTATAAAAAAAAGGTTAAATTATGTTAAAGAAATGATGCCCAGAACACCTTTGTATATGTATATATGGTATACATCGTCAGTTTTCATTCAGAGGAAAGGAACCCAGTTTAGAAATCCAGTAGACAGCTAAAACCTTTCATTCTGTTAATTGATTTTGTTGCTCATCTCTACATCCTTTCAACTTCCGTAATATCTTTTTTTTTTATTAACTGACACCCTCAATCATTTTATTCATTCAATATGAGGCCTTACAATTTAATTTATAAAAAGGCAAGATTATATTCTAGTCCCATGCACCTATTCCCCTTTTAATACATGATAAACAATTTGCTTGCCTTTGCAAAAAACTGTCTGAGATTGAACACATTTGATTTCACTGATAACTAGTAAGTGGATGGGTTGTGCAAAAGCAATATGGTGACTAGAGGTTCATGAGGTATATTGGATTTCTGATCAGCTGAAATTAAATTGGAGACTCAACTGCAGTCTTTTTTCCCCCGTCTGCATAAGTCATTCTCAGTATACGTACACCTTATCAGTAACGCAGTGTGCTTTAAGGAAATTTCAAGACATATTCACTTCTACTTAGAGTCCATATGTGGACATGTCAAGGGTACAAAATAGTAAGTACATTATTTTTAGAATTTCAAAAGTTATTTTGTTAATAGTTTTTATGGTTTGGTGTTTGTATATATGAGAATAATAATAAAAAGTTGCACTCTACTGTTCCTTTTTAGGTAGTAATCAGTATGGATCCATTTATGGCCATACCTCGGTAACTTCTGGAAGCCTTCTTGATGATCATCACTGGCACTCTGTTATAATTGAACGTCATGGAAGGAATATTAACTTAACACTTGACAGACATACACAGTACTTTAAAACAAATGGAGACTTTGATTATTTGGACTTGGACTTTGAGGTAATGTGGAATCTCATTAATATGTTTAAACAAATACATAAATCATGGTAGTCAGTTACCTATATAACATGACTTAAGTTTCGTAACTGCATTAAACCTTTTCATTGGTAGCCATGTTATACAGAAATCAACACATAAGTATGATCATTACATTTCCAGCATTATACAAACAATAAAATATATTAATGTAGTTTTTAATAAAAAACAAATCCAAAAATATGGTAATGAAATGGGATTTGGATCTCCAGGAAGAACTACGTATCTAAAGGAAGTAATACAAATTAAAATATAAAAATGTATGCATTCTTGCTGTACATATCTGATCTTGGACATATACCATGACATCATTTTTGTTCCTTTAGGAGCGGTTCACTATAAGTGAACTGCAAAACAACTGAGTTGAAACAAAATGCCCAATCTTATATTCCCCAACCAAAAATGCTTGATTTTTGCAGTTCACTTGACAGTTCACATTTAGTGATATTTGTGATATTTCTACAATTCTAAAGTATACTACAAAACTGTTAGTACATGCTATATATATATATATATATATATATATATATATATATATATATATATATATATATATATAACATGCATTAAATACACTTTTTATTATATTCAGAAAATAGGATATATTTGTAAGGTGGTAGATTTGGAGTATTAGTATTAAAACAACTTTTTATTTGTATATAAAAGTTGTTGTATAGTTTAACAATCTCAAGCCTCACATTTTAAAGTAAGAAGTGTACACTTTGATATCATTCTTTTCACACAGTCAATCATTCTACATGAAGCAGAGCTGGAATAAAACTAATAAATCTTCTTCTCTACATTTATTCAAGTTTTGCCAGGCAGTTCTAAGTCAGTCAGAAACAATGAACTACTAGGTATCTGCAGCTACAAAATACAATTGTCCAGAGGGAACAAAATTAAATAAAAACTGGTTAAAAACCCTACTTTAATCTCCTATCTAACAATTATTTAAAAAAATATATTCTTCAGAAAAATAAGTAATTTAATATGGATGGGATTCAATAAGTTTAATGCAATTTACTTGGCATGGAGACCGTACTACCATGTCAGTCATTAGTAATTAACTATTGACACATAAGCTAAAGTAATTAAAAAAAACATGATTTATTTACTAATTAACACAAATGTACATTAATTATCATATTTTTGGGGTTAGGTTAAGGGAAAGTAAACCTGAATTCTAATATTTACATGGAAACATAAAGCAAATCAGATTACATGCTACTACTGCTATTTATTTTGCCCCCTTCGGTAAATGAAAAGCAAGTCCAAAATGGCAACAGAAATAGTTAATATATTTTGTTATATAATAAATAATCCCACTATATGCTAAAACATACCATTTCATGATCGGCCTCAACTGCACCTATACCCATAATCTCTTCCTCAAATAAAAAATAAAAAAAAAGTGGTAGAGAAGTTAAGTTTCACATAAGATTCACATAAGTCTATGAGTAAGTGCAAAGCATGTAAGTGATATTCTCGTAGTTCACCGATTTTGTTTTGTAGCATTCTTCCATTCATGCTAAACCAGGCAAAGTTCCCAGCTGATCACTTGTGCAGGCAGGTTCTCTCTCCCCTGTTCCAGATCTCCTCTTGAACATAATAGAACACATTTAGCCCCCTTATGCTTGGCTACCTTGGCACTGGATGGGGGCATTGTAGTGGTCCAAAAATGAAGTGTATGCATTCCTCTGTGTAGCCTGTTCTGCTGCCATGCTGTCTCATGCATGCATAGTAGCAAAGTAGAAGATGTCTGTTTGCATCAGGAATGCCTGAGGATGAATATCTCTAACCCGTCCTTCTGTGATGTTTCAAAACACAAAGCATGTCACCACTGTGCACCCCCTTACTCAACTGCTTGCATGCCAAGATCAAAAAGGGTCAGTGTACCATGTCTTTATATCCTTTTTGTCAGAAATATCCCACAAAATCAGGAAAGAAATTGAGAAAATAAAACATATAAAACATTTTTCATTATGTGGTTCCTTTGAGGCATTGTAACAAAAATTCATGTTATATGGAATTAACACCCAATAATCCATGTTCAGGTTAGCACTAGTGATGTAGAAACACAGTCATTTTTAAAGAGTTAGATTTAAATGAATTATTAAATCATTTCTTGTAGTACACTTTAATTAATTTGTGCATAAATAAAACATGTATAAAATAATTACTAAAATATATTTGTGTTGTTGTTTTCTTGCATTATTTTGTAACAACAGATAAACAATTCGCAGTAGCATTTTGTCCATAAGACATGGATGTTGAGGATTATTATGAGAGAAAATTTGGGAATTCTTAATTTGTTTCCTTTAACAACTACTTCAAATTGCTGAATTGTTCCTGGGTACAAAATATCTTAAATGTTGTAACTCTTTTGAATTAATCTTTATTTTGCCATTGCAATATTTTAGAATAGTCCACACAGATGTCTGCAATGTACAACTGTACAAAAATATTATTTATTGGCACAACAAATAAACCTATTTCCAATGACATTTATACATATAAAGAAAAGACAAAACTGCAGAACACTGTGATGTTATGTATGAAGGTGGCAAATGTGGAAATAGTTTCAAATATTGGTGAAATCACCATGTGAGCCAATATATAAAGCTAACTCACCACACAATGCATCCAAGCCATGTATGTGCACCTGATATTGTAGACACCATCTGATAAAGTCTGTTTCCACATACAAATGTTAAAAAAACAACGCTAATTTTAATTCAACTACACATTTCATAACACTATAGATGGATTATTAGTGCATATTACCTCTTATCTATGGATTTTGGTTTCTTTATAGCTGACTTTTGGAGGCATGCCTTTTTCTGGGAAGCCAAGCACAAATGGTAGAAAGAATTTCAAGGGCTGCATGGAGAGCATTAACTACAATGGAAATAACATTACTGACCTTGCTAGGAGGAAGAAGATGGATCCTTACAATGTGGTAATAGCATAATTGCTGTTTTTGATTATAATGGACTTGCACTTACAAAAGAGAATTCAATATTTGTTGCAATGTGTTTAGCTATGGCTGCTGAGAGATTGAGATCTTACAAGTGGATGACAACAATATGTGGATGATGTCTCCTTCTAAGCTTTTAATTAAAAATACTTATCTTCCATAATTTAATGGGAGCACATTTTGCTCCTCATTGAAACTCCAAGGTAAAGGCTTGTCAATAAAGAAACTATGATTGATATGTTAGCTTTCTAATGCCCTTATGCTGCAAACAAATAGACATAAATTACACCATTGCTAAATCGTTGTGGTGTTGAAGACATCACAATTTAACCTCTACCCATAAGACTTTCCATATCAATAGTCAAGAATAAACAGTGAGGTGGGAGAAATGGTTTCAATGGAGAAGATTCGAACCTGGGTTTTGTTTTTGTAAGTTAAAATCTGGTGCCGAATTTCAATTAGTCTCAAAATGAAAATCGACCTCCAAAGTCAAATATTAATGAATAGACCCAAATGTATGCTATTAGGAAAGGCCCCATGACTGTTGCTAACCTGAAAAAAGAAAATAATACTAGTAAAATATCTACATTTAGGTAAACATTGTCAGAAGACAGCCTGAGTTTCTGATGTCTACTGATTACCAACTGCTTCTGCCAATATATTCATAGTATATATTCAGCCATGAACTTACATCCCATTGTTGTATAGATTGTCTGTTAGAAATGCCTGATTTATAATCTATTTACTGTATAAGGATTTTATGATATGGTAAACACCAAGAAGATGAAATGTAGTTTGAAGAACCTAAAGTATACTTGACACTTTATGCCTATATGTTTTGTATTTTTATGTATGGTAGTGTAAATGTTGACTATTTGTATATTTGTAATAAAAATGTAAAAAAAAAAAAATGTCTGATTTATACTTTATTGGTAGCTAAAATAAATGATGATCGCTTCCCTTGAATGTGTGCTAGTTTTCACCATAAAATATTTTATATTTTTCAGACACACTTTTTTTTTTCTTGTTCTCATCATGATTTAGAGCACAATATTTTCTAAATACATCAGCTTAAAAATGTCAAAATAAATAAACCAAAAGTTTCCTGAAATGGTTTAGGACAAACATTTGTTGAAAAACATAAGACAGGCAAATAGTTATATTTATAGCAATAAAGAGCAGAACAGAATTGTGTCTCTTGCTGTTCATGCAATTTATATAATAATTACTCCAGTTTTTCTACGTAAACGTAACCAGACCAGGGTGGCCGCTAGCCAGGACTTCATAAATAATTTCAAGCACTTTCATTGATGGTACAATCCTCACAATAACGTGTAATCCTTCAGTTATGAAAAAGCAGAGTTGGACAATGTAGATTACATTGAAAGCATTAACTTTTTTACTTCTCTCTTGCTTTCTTGTCAGCGGGTAACATCAATATTTATCAACCAAATGTTTACAGGTCAACAAAATGTACCATATTCTATTTTGTGGCACTATATTGCAGATACTTTATTTTTCTCCTCTTCATTTCGCTCCTTCACATTTTAGCAGTTAAAGGAGCAGTACTATGTTAAGCGTGGAAAAACAGGAAACAAGTAGAGTTTTTATGCTTAAGGAAGAGACCTAGCAGCTTGGTCTTGAAAGCTTGCAATCAAACTCTCAGTCAGCCAATACATGATATCATTTTAACCCTACTTGTTTCACATGGTTCAGATACCCCACTTATCTTACGCACTGTCTTTTGTAAATACAAAAACTGTGTACACAGGTCAGATGTGTATAACCTCCTATGGACCCCACCCAAGTGCTCACAGTGTATGAAGTAGTCAATAATATTAAAAAATAAAACTTTTGGACAGTAAAATCAATTTGATCAACATTTTTATATTCAGTGGTGATTAAAAGCATCTTTGTGACCTGAAAAAGAAAAACAGAAAGAAAACAAAATACCATAGCATAATACATTATAGATCCCCAGCTCCCTGAAGAGATACTCACTTTTTTTTGCTCACACTAAAATATTGGGATTTTGGTCACCAAATTCAACTTTTGTACTAAAAACATAACTTGTTTGCCTGCTATCCTAAATTTAGCAGACAGTATATTTTTCCAGAGGGAAAACAATTATTTAATTAAGGAGTGAATCCTTGAAAAGGATTTTTATTAATTACTTTCCTTCTGGGTGGATATGTATATATAGTAAATTCTATAAGACAACATAAATTGCTACTTTTAACCCTTATATCAACTTTAGTTCAATTGCAGATGTAAATCCAATTGGTTAGTATGTATATTTTATAGTGGTTTAATACTGGAACTGTTAAACATTCTTCACTATTATCTTACAATATGCTGGTATTAAAAAATTGTATAAATATTATTTTAGTAGCTAAACAAATCTGTAATCAGCACAGCTTATACTCCTTTTATCTCTTTTCAGGCCAATTTGAGCTTTACTTGCGTGGAATCACGTGCAGTATCTGTATTTTTTAATGCTACCAGTTTCTTGGAAGTCCACGGCCGTCCAGCTGAAGATCTGTTATCAGTGAATTTTCAGTTTCGTACTTGGAATCCTAATGGACTTCTTCTCTTTAACACCTTTGCTGATGAAGTAGGCAATGTTGAAATTGACTTAGCTGAAGGAAAAATCAATGTCCGCATCAACATGACCAAGTCCAAGAGGAGTCGCATTGATATCTCGTCAGGTAGGATCTATTTGTTTTTTTGCATTCATATAAATATCAAACTGGCGTGTTTAATGCATGCGTTTATCCTGAAGTATAAGTAAAGCTTTGCAAACTGTGGTCCTGCATACAGTTAATAATGGGTATGGTCGTCACCAAAGTTTTTCTTTGGAATATTGGCCATTTAAAAACATCTGACAGCTGACATACCTTATTAAAGAAATTTATTGAAGCAGCCACCCTCAGTAATTTAACCCAACTGAACTCTGTGAGCAAACGTGCACAAATTCATCATGCTGGGTTTAGTATTTTGGTGATGGTGTATGGGTATAAGGTTAATCACCCACTACACAGCTAATAGCAACATTTTACCATCTGAAACCTGCCCAAACAAACTGAGGCCTTTCTTGTTTATGCCCAAATAAGCCCCATCATTGATTTAAGAAATGTATTTACTAGTGTACCTTTATCCCCTTTGTGAAGAATGTCTTCTGGGACACAAGCACAAAAATGCAATTTTTTGCTCCTGGCCCCAATCACAAGGTTATCGGTAACCAGGGACACAGTTGCAGAGACCTGATCAGGGTCTTAACAGACCCTGTGGGTCCCTGCCAAAAAATTGCAAGACCTCCTGAACTCGGAATTTCTGTTACGGCACAATTTAGTAAAATGTTGCTATCTTTGAGCGTAGGCTACATTTTTCCTCTCAGTCTGAGTGACCTCATCTGTCAAGTGGGATCTGAGCACAGCTCATCGTGGTAAGGTGCGATGAGCTGTTAAATGAAGGACATTCTATGCCATCCTAGCGTCTTTTGGGACCAGAAAAATAGGACGGCATAGAACATCCTAGCGTCACGAAGGGGTTAAAGTAGTTTAGCCCCTTAGTGACATGACTTTTTTGGCTTGTCTGATGCCTGGTGACATGGGCTGTTTTTAACGGTGTTTGTGTTTTGCTGTAATTTATTTATTTCTCATTTAGTGTACCCACACAAATTATATATTGTTTTATTTTCATAAGAAGGGATTTCTTTTGATACGATTATTTTGATAATGACATATAATTTGATATAAAAAATAATAAAATATATCAAAAAAATTGAACAAAAACTTTATTTGACTTTTATTTGAAAAATCATATACTCATCTACAAGAGACAACAAAAAACACTGGTAAATAGTTTCTAATATTTGTCCTGAGTTTAGAAATAGCCCATGTTTTATGTTTTTGTGCTTTTTTATTCAAGTTACAGGGCCAGAACTATAAGTAGTGCAAAGCTAATTAAAAATCCTTTTTTTTTTTTTTTCAAAATTAGCAATAGTGATTGTAACACTGATGTCTGTACTAAATCCATGACTGACCACCCACATGTAAATATTTTTTTTAAAAATCAACTCAGGGCATTTAACTTGGTGTATTTTGACACTTTTCATGATTTTTCATACAGATTGCAATTTGGGTAAAGATTTCCTGAAAATGTGAAGGCGTATTGCCAAATAACACCTCAATATGTGTTCAGCAACATCTCCTGATGACAAGGATACCACCCATGCATAGGTTGGTTAGGTTATTTGGGGATTAAAAAGCCACATTTGAGATGCAGAAAACCAGCGCCCATGTCCCATCTGGGACTTTTTTAAGCCAGCCAGTGTATTTTACCCCACAAAACCATATATTTTTGGAAACTAGACATCCTAAAGTATTTAAATGGTGGTATTTTAATACTTTACATGTACTTATTCTACCACCGGCCTTTGTCAAATCTGTGGTTAGTATTTTTTTTTTTTCCACATTCATAGTACTTCGGGCATGAATTTACAGATCCTGTTATGTGTAAATGCCAAATGTTCAGCAACATTCCTGATTACAGGGATACCATCCATGCATAGGTCTGTTGTTTTTTTTTGGGGGGGGGGGGGGGGTTGGCTAAAAGGCCACATTTGGGAGGTGCGCATTTCCAACTTGGAATTTTGACATGTAGTCAGCCTGTGCCCATGTTCCATTTGGAACATATTTGAACCCAGCCAATGTATTTTACCCTATTCCATATTTTTGTAAACTAGACATCCTAAGGTATTTCCAATGGTGATATTTTAATACTATATATGTACTAATTCTACCACCAGCCTTAGTCAAAATTTGTGGTAGTACATTTTTTGAGTTTTGTTTCCACATACATTGTACTTCAGACATGAATTCACAGATTCTGTTATACATGTTACTGCCAAATAACACACCAATATGTCTTCAGCAACTTCCCCCGAGTATAGCGATACCATCCATGTATAGGTTTTTGGGGTTTTTGGGGGGTAAAAGGCCAGATTTGTGAGGTGCGCATCTCAGTGTTCCAACTTGCAACATGTAGTCAACCTGCGTCCAATGTAATTTACCCCCCACCAAACCATATATTTTTTAAAAGTAGACACCCACGACTACTTGTGGCAAGGGCTCAGTAGCCACTGATACATCACTAGATGATATATGAGAAAGCTGACCAGGGTCAAAATTGATCCCTATGTCAGTGGCCTCAGAATCAGTGCCTAGCAGTGATCCATGGCAAAGAAAGGATTAACAGCTCTTAGAAGAGTCTATGTAGTACGGTAATACATTACAGGACACAGAAATGAATCCATAAAAAAGTGCTGACAGCAAAAAAATAGTGGTGCTGTGCAAGATTACTGCTTAAACAATGATCAATGGCAGGGAGGGGGTTAATACAAAGGGAATGACTTTCATAAAACATGACAACTTTATAAAATGTAATTGTAACACTAATACTGATCCGTCTCTTTCCCTCACAAAAATGTAAGTGAGGAGAGGGAGGCAGATCTAAATTGGTCAGATCAATATTCACAAATATTGATCTGACCAGGCGAATGATGATGCTCATCTGAGCAATCACCAAACCGCCTTTGCCACTAATTCGCTGTTACTGATCTTTTTAACACCCGTCATTACTGGTTTATTAACACCCATCATTTTAAAGGCACTGTGGAGCTCTGTGGAGCAATCGAAATACCGACGGGTGTTTTTTCAGTATTGCACTTTCAGTATTGCATTCACTCTATAGCAATACCATTTGAGCACTGAAAGCAAAAAAAATCGCTTACAGTGCTCGTTTTGGTGCAGGACAGACTTGATCCGTCCTGTGTCCTTAACGCCTCACCACACAGTATGGACCTAGCACGTCCTGTGTTGGCAAGGGGTTAAATATAACAAAAGTAGTTTAAACAAACGAATCACGTCTATTTTACTTTTGTTGAATCGTAAGTCTGTATTTTGTAACATTATTCATTTAGTCTCACTTGTGTGCTTTTTGGTTACCAATTTGGTCAAGATTTCTTTTTGCAGCTGTATGCTAACTACACCACCAAGAACCTAATCTTAATACAGTTTTGATCCCAAGTGAGGCTTTTTGTGTGTTTGTTTGCCACTTTCAATCCTGCTGTCTCTAAAATTCTGTACAGATCCTTTAGAGTAGAGTCCATTGCTCAGTCTCAGTAAAAGTTACACACATATACTGGTTGAAAAATAAAAGGCGGAGACTACAGGATGTTTAGATAAAGTATTTAATGAAGCAGAAGCTGTGTAGGTGACAGGTTTATATTTTAAATATATCTGTGTTCATTCCATGACAGCTAACAGGAAACAAAGTAGCAGACATTTGGCCAATGTTGAAGAATACTGGCTGATGTACAGATATTTCATAGCTCATTATGCAGATAAGAAAATTTGATGTATGACACCATCTGGCGCATTTACTATTCGTTGTATGTTTTCCAGAGACAGGGAGGTTTGCAGTCAATACAGATAATAGATTCTGGTTTTCCAGCAATGTGTCTACAAATTGAACATACACAGAGAAGGGCTAGCACGGGGCGCAGAGATGCAATGTCCTGCAAGTTACCCTCTACTATAGCTCAATGGGCTGAGGCTGCATTAAGTTTCACTGCTAAATACCCTAGTGACTAAGTATCTTGCTGTGGCCCTCCACCGGCTACAGAATTACAAACCCCATAAATCTCCACCCACTTTCTGGAATGACAGGGAATTATGGTAGCTTTAGTACAGAAACAGCTGAAGGGCCATAGTTGGATGCCAAGGCCCCGGTGTGCATCACTTTCTATCTAACATATTTGTCATACTGACAGGTACATACATTAATAGACAATCTGTCCTGCCTGTCTATCTGTGTCTGTCTGTGTCTAGCTTTGTAAGGTTCTGAGAGACTGAAATCAGTTGCCGTGTAAAACCCAAATACATTTTAGGGATTTCCTGAGGAAGTCATAACTACTCTGGCTAACTTGCTGTTCATTGTCCAAATGGAGTTATGTAGGCTTCATTTTAAATTATAGTAGAATGTAGTTTTACCTTCCTCAAAACTAAGATGGATATTTGATGAATGTTCTGACATGAATTACATTCAACTGAAGATCAATCTCTGTCATCTACAAGCAGAGCTGTCCCATGGGTTCAACAAAGTCTTCTAGCGTTAAACAGAAGGTTGGATTTGCAGCTATGTGTTCTCAAATGACATACTTTAATGGGCCGTCAGCACTTTCTCATGAAAATTTTATTTTTTTCTGTAATCCAAAATTGAATTCCTTTGCCTTGAGCTTATATGTCTCCCCTTAGTTAACGTCTCATTGTTAACACTGCTGATCAAGGCCGAGTCACTCTATATGTCCTGTCAACTGAAAGCAAATTAAAAATTTGAGAAATGGATATTTTTTTGTCACATAAATCTACATCAGATAAATCTACCTGCTGCCACAAGGTAACTTGTAGCCCTTGGGAATCCTTTACACAGATCATATTGTCATAAGTAAATCAGTTTACATATATATTAGTTGTATAAAAATTATCATGGGAGTAAAATGAATGTTTAATAGGAGTGAATACATTTATTTTAGAAATATGGGAAAAGTAAACTTTTTTATTTAATTTATTGTTTATATTTTTGCATGCAGATTTAAATAATCACACTTTCATTATGCACATATGTATTAACAGAATGGATTAAAAGAAATTGCATTAACTCAGCGTAAAATAATCTCAGCAATCAAGTTGGTCAGGAAAAGGCTCAATATATAAAAAAAAAATCTCATCAATGTAAACCAAGTCTATAATTCAGGTGAAACGATACACTTATTTTAGTAAAATATCTATTTAGTAAAAGAGAACAAATATTTTGGTTCTATTTTAACTTTCTGTGTTTTAACGCTACACTGGCATTATGCTTAGAGTCAAAATAAATACATGAAATTTGAAAATTAGGCACTAGTGAGTTTGATTTTAATAACAGCAGAGAAAATACCTGAGCAGATAATATGGTTGGTGATGTTGGATATAGTGTGGAGAGAAAGTTATTAGTAAAATCAATACGGTTTTATGAAGAATTGATCTTTCAAAATAACCCCTCAAGCTCTATAAAAAATAAAGTTGGAATTTAGCTCCAGCAAAATATAATCTGATTTCTTAAAAGTATTTGTAACTAACCCAAACAGGAGATTGGTCACCAAATGAACAGCTAAACATGAAATTTGTATTTGGTAATGGAAAGAAAGTGAAATAGAAACACAGAACAAGTCTTATAATACTGATACTGAAACACTTTATGAGAAATAATATAAATATTAAATTTGGCGCCGCCTACATTTTCTATTTGTCCCAATACATTTGGATGAAAGAAAATTTTGGTTAGTCCAGAAACCAATTTCATTCATTGATGATTTCGGTTTGGACAACATTTGTTCATTATTTCCTTTTCAGGAATTCCATTCGGATGGGTTAACTCAATTTTTATGAAAAAAAATGGAGCTCCAAATTTTGGACCCAAACAGATCACGTCAGTGATCGAAGAAGCCCTTAAATTTGGGCCATTCAGAGACCACTAAGATGATGTGGCT